>OY744605.1:12494964-12944964 GCA_963556255.1 Allolobophora icterica | reverse complement strand
AGGAATGGAATTGACTAACAGTGTTCATCCGTTGCTCAACCTCTTCTTCTTCTTCTTTCAAGAAACGCCTCAAACTCTCTACTTCTCATTGGCCTTCAAACATCTGGATATCTAATTGCACTTCACTTGGCGACTGACTAACCGCGCCTCAGATTCGCCTTTCTGTGTGACTTAGCGCGCGTTAAAAACGTTTGTAATAATAATGATAGTAAAGTATACTGGCTACACTAGTGACTCTTGCTAACAGATACTGCTGCAGAGCGTGCGTGCTAAACATAGCCTGGCGAACTGTCAACAAACACGTCACACGGTGCTTGTCTCTGACGTATGCCTCAGTGCTCGTATTTAAAGCACCTGCGTGGGGACCTCTCCTCAACAGCGGACGTGCAAGGTCACGGCCCAGAGGGACCACCCCGACTGAGACGAATTGCCAACGCCGCCTGGACTGATTTCCGTTGGCAGAAGTGCTAGTAGCACTTATAGGCGTGTTGCTTTGATTAAATTAGCATCGCAATGAGCACCGGTGCTGGGTTCGGTCCCCAGATATAAGAGCAGAACTGCGCCACCCGGTGTGTCTGTCGACGTGGTATTCTTGCTCTGGCTTCCTGGCCCAGCGGATAATATACGAGCGACATTCCTGTACCTGACGCATCGTTCCTTGGGCTGCTGAGGCTGCAGAAGAGGATGCCGACGAGAAGGAGGAAGAGGAGGAGCAGGGGATGCCGAGAAGGATCACAAGGAGGAGAAGGGATGAGCGGAGGATGCTGCCTTGGATGTCTCGACCGCAGCCAGCCGGGGACAATTCCGCCTCACCCTTCGGGTCAGAACTGGACAGTGACCCTTCAGCCCATAAAGCTTTCCGTTTCATTGGCCTCATCGACAAACAGAGACACGCCATCAGACAAACAAACAAACGCAGACACACACACACACACACACACACACACACACACACACACACACACACACACACACACAGACGTATGTAAGAAATTACATGCAGCCGGCAGAAGGCTGCAGAGAGACAACTAGATAGATAGACAGAAAAGACAGACAGACAGGCAAGCAGATGAACAGACAGAAAGGCAAACATACATGCATACACACACGTATATATATAATATATATATATGCATATATATATATAATGACACACGACAGCAGAAAGATATTGTGCCAGGTTGAGAAACCGACAGACACGCACAACCAGGAAGATATATACACAGGCAGGCAGAAATACATATGGTCAGATACATACAGACAAATTGGATTGGTGGACAGTGGTAAAGATGAGGACAAAGAATGTGGAGGCCAGAGGGAGACAGACAGACCGAGACAGACAGACAGACCGACAGACAGACAGGCAGACAGACAGAGATAATAAAGAAGTCAGCCGTCCACGAATCGTGTCACCACTGCAACTGATGAAGATGAGCAAAAACAGTTTCCTGAATTCAGTGCGGACTGAAATCTGATACACTGATTGGTACATCATCACTTGATGCTTTTTACATTATATGCCAGCGCGATAGAAGTCACTAAACAATAATAATTACTATAATAATAACAATAGCAATAAATCATAATAATGCATAATAATTATGCAGAGTGCAGACGATGAAGCTTAGCACTTTAGCATCGGTTGTAAGAACAGCACAACAACGTGCAAGACAACACAATTGACAATGATAAACAACATGATGGACAATATGATCAACAACTGGATCAAAAAAATGATCAATAACTGGGTCAAAAACATGATCAACAACTAGATCAAAAACATGATAAAAAAACTAGATCAAAACATGATCAACAACTTGACCACAAACATGATCAACAACTTGATCAAAAACATGATCAACAACTAGGTCAAAACATGATCAACAACTAGATCAAAACATGATCAAGAACTTGACCACAAACATAATCAACAACTTCATCAAAAGCATAATCAACAACTGGATCAAAAACATGCTCAACAACTAGATAAAAACATCATCAACAACTAGATCAAAAGATGATCAACAATAAGATCAAAAACATGATCAACAATAAGATCAAAAACATGATCAGCAACTGGATCAAAAACGTGATTCCATGACCACTGTATACATCCTGTAAACCTTTAAAATTAAATGCCAACGAGATCAATCAGATTCCATTACCAATAAAGATTCAAATGTCGTCTCATGGCCAGCAAATCGAATTCCGAGACGTAAATCCCTGGAAACAGAATGAAAACACATTCCGTGGAGTCGTGAGTGGAAGCACTAGCTGGAAACGCTAATCTTCAGGTACGGTAGCCTATATATATATATAGCCTTATAACGCGGAGTGTCCAGGCTCGAAATTTTTACCGTACTATATGAAGTGACTATATATGAACCTTCAGCAAGCCCTTCACGCACAATGGAGGTCTTTGTGAAAGTGACAAACATGGTACAATCGTTATAGTTATCGTAATCACAATCTTACACTTAAAATATCTTAAGTGCTAGTTAAATGGTCAGCTCAAGGCACTAGCCTATTCAAGAGTGCTACGTCGTGTCAGAAGCGTTGTCCAAAGGTACTAAATGAATTGATAATTGAAAAACCAAGTCACAGCTATAGATATAGGGCCTAACTGAATTTTGGGGGCTTTTTAACTTTTAAATCCCTTGCTGTTAAACAATTAAAAGGCATATAAATTATGTTTTCAAGTTTCGCGAGACCTTCTGGTGTAATTTTTTTAACTAGGGGCCTCTAAGTTTTATATAGCTTAGGGCCTCAACAAGTCTAAATCCGGCCCAGCTATATATATACATATATTAAGTCAGACATTTAAAACTGTATGCAATGTTGTACTTAGTGTAGGGCCTACAGTATTAACTCACTATTTGGAAAATATAATAATAGTGAAGACTCTAATATTACTCCTAAACTTCACATATAAAATAAATCAATGTATTAACATCATTGCTTTAATGTTTCACATATTATGTTGATACGTGCACTGTTCATGGAACAATAAAGATTGATTTGATTTTAATGTTGCATTGTTTTTTTCTACTGATATTGTGCTAGTGTTTCGCCATTGTACATACGCATTCTTGTGGTAAAAAATACGAGCGTTTGCCTCGTGCTAATAAAGAGTACTTACTTATGTACTTATCTAGTGCACATGCAAATGCTGGCAAGGTATACGGTATACCCTTTATTAGTGGCACTTCGTAAAAGCAGAAATAATAATGCTCTCTTCCAGGAGGAAACCTCGTGTTCAAGTTCACTAAGGTCAGGGAAAGAGAAGAAAGAACTACTATTTTTGATTGTTTGTTTATAGGATGGCATGCAAAACTTAGCGAACGGATCCACGTCGAAAAACCAGCGAATTGGACGTTAAAAGCCTTTCGGTTTCACGGTTCGTGAATGATGCAGTACTCTGCAGCGCTAAGCCGACAGTGAACCTGTACCGAGGGATGACCTGGACTTCTGTTTGGTTACTTAATACATCCGACATGAAAATCCGAGAATGCTTTAATGGCAAAACGAATCCGGGTCTCCGATTTCAAACAATCACACCGCTGGCTATTTTCCAGGCTGCCTTGTACAGTGAAAGGTTACATCTGTTCCCTTGGTTTAGGCTATCTGGAGTTGTTTCGATCTAACTACGCCGAGATGGGTTGGTCAACGGACTGTTTTCCAGATAGGCTATATAGCCAGAATCGGGTGGTTCTACCCACCGGATTGGTCAAATGAGACTATTTTAGGTTTCCAGGGTTTGGCTGGCCACCGCAAACCAAAGGTTTGTTTTTCCAGCTAAATCCAGGCTCCACAGAATTCGTGGATGTAAACCCGAGATGCCGTGTCGGAAAGGTCACCGCAGGGAAGAGGAGGAGGAGCAGAAGTAACCCAGTTGAGAGAAATCCAACTAGAGAATTCGGCAACATCAACAGCAGCAGCAACCCGATCCCAAGCAGTCTGCCTAGCCACAGGTAAAAGGATCTGAAGGATGAGAAGAAGAAAAACTGCACAGCAAGACGGATGGACGGAATGACGGACAGGTATGGAATGATTGATGGACGATGTTACACCTGGAAATATGTTAATGAGATCTGACCGTTTGGCCAACATGACACCTAACATGTCGAACAACCAAAGCCAAACACGAAAGGAAGATATCTCGTAAACAATCCGCCTCCCTCTGTAGGTACAACGTCTCGCAAATATCACAACGCCTTTCCAAAAATAGATCCCTCTAATCTGAGGTAACAACTTTTATAGCTCCGCTATCATAAGCTTATCAACAGAGATTAAGTTCCTCTCATCTAATCAAATCTACTGACTTCTATAGCCATCTTATCATAAAGCATAACGTATTAGCTGGTGGTTGGTTGTAGTCAGTGGCGTCTAACCCTCCCCCACCTGGAATGGGAGAGCAAACCCCCTTCTCTGGCCATCTTATATATAAGAGGCTCAGAAGTCACTCGAACTGTAAATTACTCAGAGATAACATGTTTTTTCGCTAACATGCATGATACATAAATTAATTATGTTATCGAAAATCAACAACCTCCCAGTTTATATCCAAAACTTTAACCCCACCCTACTTCTGGCAGCCGTGGGAGATCGTTTTACCAACCCCTGCCTCCATTGGTAGACGCCAGTAGTTGTAGTGAAACCGTAAACCATAATAGCGTGATGCTGCAGTCCAGTTGAAGCCCGACAGGTGAGAAAACTCAAGGGTCAGTGTTTTGAGTTGACAGCTTTGTGTGGATAGAATAAAAACTGCAAGGCAAACCCTGCTACGATGTGTTTTCATGTTATGTTTATTCAACTTATTTTTAGAGTAAGCAACAGAGGAAATTTCGCAGTGTAATTAGTTTCTGTCCGCTTCAGTTGGTAGATATTCAGAATAGCAGAATCGGTCTAATTTTGAGGCTGCAGCTAAGCGAAGCCTAACTTCAACACTTCAACGACGAGGGTGTACTAAACGTGACTGGGAAGCCAATGCAGCTCGTCGTTAGAGTGTTAAAGTGGTTCGATTTGTTCAGGGTACTTCGTCTTTGTTTCAACTTTCTCAGCCACTGAACACACACACACGCACGCACGCACGCACGCACACACACACACACACACACGCGCGCGCGCGCGCTTATATACCGCAACATGGGTCTATATATATATATATATATATATATATATATATATATATATATATATATATATATATATATATATATATATATATATATATATTTATAATCATATATATTTCGATCTAGAAAAGCACCGTATAAAATGCCAGATACATACATACGTACATTCATACATACATACATAGGCCCTACATATCCGGCATTAGCATGACACTTTAAACGATGCTATATAAGTAGTCTATAAACCTAAATTAAATTGTCTATAGTTCTATTCACTGCATATATACGCTCATTGTCTTCATAAAGACTTGTCAGTAAAACGAACAAAACCTGTTGACACAGAACGGGCGCTATACAAATGCCCTAGAGATCCACATGAAATTGCGACCATTCGCTGCGCATGTCCACGTGACAATGAACGCGAACCAAACCCGTCAACGCCAACAACGAAACCTATAGCATGGCACGAAAATAACAATCATATATTAATGAAAGCCTTATTAAATGCACCGGTCGCACGTTCTGACGTGACTCCACTTTAAAGCGTAATGACTTTAATGGCGTCGAGTCAACGGAGGGGCCGCGAGGGACCGAAGCCCCTCGCACGACGGCAGAGCTCCGATCATGCAATCCGCAGATCTATCACACGGCAGACTAGAATCGATGGGGCTGCGAGTCGGACCTATTTCTAGCATAGAGAAGATCTTGCAATTCCGCTTGAATACCAATTAGCTGCTAAAATATTGAAGCAATCATGGGTCTAATTATCCGAATGGAAATACGCATAGTTGAACCGGCGTGGTGCCCAATCTGATCCCGTGCGGAGATTGTTCCGATCCCGACTCAACTTTCGCGGCACCTCGCAGCCAGGCGAATCTTAAGGTGGCACGTAGCATAGATAGCAACAATCGATCGGAAACAGTATTTCAGTGAGTAGAAAAATATAACTTCAAGCAGATAGGGCCTAGCATCAAGTCTACAAATTAGGTCTACGGATTTATCAGCAGAAGAACCGTTTAAAAAAAGGTGTTTAAGAAAGTTGTCACCTTCTGAGCTGAAAAAAACAAACGATGCATATTGGACTTTCCCTAGACGTTCTGAGTCTACAGCAGCACAATAAACAATGCGAGGGCGTGGTGGCTCAGTGGTAAGTTCGGCGCCTTGTGACCGGAGGGTTGCAGGTTCGAATCCCACTCTAACCGCTGCGTACGGACCTTGGGCAAGTCCTTCACTCGCAATTGCTCGTGGCGCTTCGGCGTGAAAATTCCGGCACAGTATCAAATGCTGTACTCGGGAGCGTCTCTGAGTAGTAGTTGACTTCGAGAGGCGCTATAGATAAATCCGGAATAAAAAAATGCAATGTAAATGTAAACGTTTTCTATAGCGACTGTACGGCCTCGACCTTGCTCATATCTGATATAAGCGACGATACGTTGGCGAACTGACATCCTCACGCACATATGCTGATGATGACGACGACGACGATTGTATTGTATCTAAAAATTTATAAAGCGCCTCTCACAGTGTTCGGTAATCAAAGGCGATCCCAGTGCGAAAGACCCAGTGAATAGAAAGTGGTTTTAAGACAGCGGAACGAGGCACTTAGGCCACCAGCTAATAAAGAGGCACGTGTCAGTGGAGGGAGTTGATTCCATGGAGCAGGACCAATGCAAGAAAAGGCTCGAGTTTTGGCCATAGTGGTCTTGGCTCGTGGTACAAAAGATCGTGGCGATTATGCGATCGTAATGGACGGAGGGAAGTAGCTGAAACTGGCAGACGAACGAGGTCACAGAGGTACTTGGGTGCTAAGCCTGTATAGGACCGAAGGACTAAGGTAAGAACCATAAGCTGAATCCGAACAGTAAGGGAGGGAAGCCAATGAAGATGATCGAACGATGCATCAACGATGATGATGAAGTAGAACAAAAGGCTATGTGGCTGTATTCTATGGTCTTCTTCTCCCCTTAAGCCTAGACGGCTTGACACGTGTGTAACCAACGACCATCCCTCCATACTTCCAACACGCGTCCTCGCAGAGCGTATTCTTAGACTTAATTCTTTATATTTGGATATCGTTATTTTTCTGCTGCCCGATCGTTGCAAAACCAAGTTTTAAAATATCTACTTGCGGATCACGTTAACCACTCACAGCATTCTGGGAACAGATTTCGCTGGGACCAGATTTCGCCGGTAACAGATTTGGCTTCACACCGTTCACCCGACGAGACCTTCTGTAATCGTGGTGAAAAGCAAAATCCATCAAAGAACGCTTGATGATCGGATGACAGCAAGACATTCGTCAACGATCGGTCGCTTGAAATTCGACGACGAGCGAATTTATGTCCGTTTCCCTGCGACCTTTCGAGAAATTTTAAATGCGTTAAAAAGTGGAAGAGCTGCAAGCGGGGCTTCCGTTCCCCGGGATCCGATTTGTGGTAACGCAATTAAGAGCATACTCTACGCGTTGCTAGGTTTCCGAGAAGCACGTTGAAAGGCCATGATTCGTGGTGTCATGGCTCGTGATGTCATGACTGGTGTCGTCAATGTCATGACTAGCGATGTCATGACTAATAATGTCACGATTCGTCAATGTCATGACTAGCGATGTCGTGGCTAATAATGTCATGATTCGTCATGTCATGACTAGCGATGTAATGACTAATAATGTCACGATTCGTCAATGTCATGACTAGCGATGTCATGACTAATAATGTCACGATTCGTCAATGTCATAACTAGCGATGTCATGACTAGTAATGTCACGATTCGTCAATGTCATGACTAGAGATGTCATGGCTAATAATGTTATGACTAGCGATGTCATGACTAGTAATGTCATGATTCGTCAATGTCATGGCTAGCGATGTCATGACTAGTAATGTCATAATTCGTCAACGTCATGGCTAGCGATGTCATGACTAGTAATGTTTCGTCACGTGTCGTGATGTCATTTCTTATGATCTCACGACTCGTGATGTGTCCTGACTCTCAGCGTGTTGACTCTTGATGTCGTATAAGTGCTCTTTACTCACGACATCATTACTTTTGACGTCGAGACTCGAGATGTCAATGCGACTCTTGATATCGTGACCAATGATGCATCGACTCTTGATGTCATGAGACGCGATGTCATGACCTTTGACCGAGTGCAAAGGCATAGCACGAGCGATGCAACCGCGGTTTAGCACAACATCAATCAGAAAGCGTCGACTCTAAATCGTGATTAATAAGTCGTCGAAGAATAACTCAGTTTGCACTGCATTGGGGGGGGGGGTCAATGTTTAGATGTATGTACACCAAAGTGCAGGTTTGCAATTGGCATAATACAGCACGTACTTACTTACTTACTTACTCTGTGAATGTCTATATTAATAAATTCATCAATCAATCATCTTTATTGCACCCAGGCACCAATATCAATCAATAACAATCAGCTATCAACTAAATTCAGATACAAATCAGATGACAATTAAAGTAAGAAGGAGGATAAATACAAGAGCAGTATACCAGGGTATATATATATATATATATATATATATATATATGTATGTATGTATATATGTATGCACCATGGTACATATGTATGTATTTTTATTATGTAAAAATGTGCATATATATATATTTATATAATGTATGTATGTACATCCTATGCGTACATGTATGTATATATATGCAAGCATGCATGTATGTACATATGCATATATACATGAATGTTTCTAGAAATTGATATAGCGCCGCTTGATCCTCTCAAAGGCGGCGTCCAAGCCAGCTTAGTTCAGTAATGACAAAGAGTTCATCTGCAACAAAACATCGCTCAGGTAACTGGAAGAGTCTTCCGCTGGTGGGTCTCTCGCACACACGTAGCTAATATTTACAAAGGCTGTGTCTATTCTGAGTTAAGATGCGTTGGAAAAGCGGCTCTTCGAATGAAGAAGGCAAATACAGACCACTTAGAAGTCAATTCCATTTGTGGATTCCTATTATTCCAGTTCCAGTGATGAGTCGTCGATGAGACGAAAGAGGAAACCGGAGAGAGATATCCTCAATAGGAAAACGTCCACAGACAGGAGAGAATGTGAAAGCGAGAGAAAGCGAGACAGACAAACAGGCAGACAGACAATGAGAAACAGAAAGAGAGACAGAAACAGAAACAGAGACTTGAAGAGAGAGAGAGAGAGAGAGAGAGAGAGAGAGAGAGAGAGGAGAGAGAGAGAGAGAGAGAGAGAGAGAATGAAAAACAGAGAGGGATAGACAGACAGACAGACAGGTAGGCAGGCAGGCAGACAGACAATGAGAAACAGAAAGAGAGTGACAGGCAGAAACAGAAACTTGAAGAGAGACACAGACAATGAAAAACAGAGAGGGATAGACAGACAGACAGACAGATAGTAAGAAACAGAGAGAGAGAGAGACAGAGAGAGAGAGAGAGAGAGAGAGAGAGAGAGAGAGAGAGAGAGAGAGAGAGAGAGAGAGAGAGAGAGAGAGAGAGAGAGAGAGAAAACAGACGAAAGGAAACAGAAAGTTAGATAGTAAGAACGAGAGAAACAGCGATTGGTGAAGTTAGACAGAGACAAACAGACAGACAGATAGACAGAGACAGACAGACAGATAGACAGAGACAGACAGACAGACAGACAGACAGACAGAGACAGAGAAAGTGAGACGGCATTTAATAAGACCAAATGAAGAATCAATACTCGTGCGTCGCACAGTGTTTCCGTTGCCTTTGAGAGGGTCCTAAAAGGCGCAAGATAAATGCCCAGCTCAGGCGCCTACATAAATGCCCAGCTGAATCAACAGACGGATGGATATAAAGTAAAACTGACAGATCCATTTAACGGTACGAAATAACACAACTAAAGATACACACACAGCTCACCAGATAAAGCAATTCATAGGCTATATAAAATGTCCGATTGCATTAGGCTACGTTACACCAAAGAGTCTGACGGAGATAGAAAACAAACCACAGATGCACATATACAAAGACAGATAGATACACAGACAGAGAAGTACAGGCATGGAGAGACAGGCAGACAGAGGGGCAGATAGATATGCAGACAGAGTAGAAACAAAACAAACAGACACCTTACCAGAGGAAGCCATTAGGAAAGCTGTAAAAGGTGCTAAATAAATGTTTAATTACATGGCATTACATTACATGGTATTACATTACATGGCATTCCATACATATCATTACATCGAGTGGCATTACATTGTGTGGCATTACAGTACATGGCATTGCATTACGTGGCATTACATGACATTACATGGCACTACATTACATTACATTGCATTATATTACATGGCATTACATTGCATGGCATTATATTACATGGCATTACATTGCGGGGCATCACATTACATGGCATTACATGGCATTACATTACATGGCATTATATTACATGGCATTACATTAAAGACTCCGGCTTTCCACCGATATTTGTTAAGTTTAGTTTAAAGAGTGCAATTCTGTTTCACGATTTCTGTCCGTTGTCTAGGTCTGAGCTAAATGCAACATAAATTTATATATCACCTAACAGAGGAAAGGCAGAGACAGAGAAGGAGACACATATACAGAAAGAGGTCAAGGAGGAAGACTTTTCCACAAAAAGATTTAATGGCTCGAGACTACTGAAACGATGCAGCTGAAAATGACACTCGACAGCAAAAACTACAGTTGTTAGCTATCAGGTCTTGTCTGAAGACACAAGGACACATGTCTACAGATACAAGGACACATGTCTAAAGATACAAGGACACAGACAAGCAGACAGACAAATGCAGCAGGGCAGGCGTAAGTAGAATCTCACGCTTTAAAGGTGGTATATAAATAGCCACAAAGAGAGACAGACAGACAGACAAAGACAGAGAGAGACAGCCAGGCAGAGACAGACAGATATAGACAGACAGACAGACAGACAGAGACAGACAGAGACAGACAGACAGAGACACAGACAGATAGACAGGCAGAGACAGAGAGACAGACACAGACAGACAGACAGACAGAAACAGAGACAGAGAGAGAAGCATACTGAGACCGACCCGCAGATACAGGCAGTGGAACATGCAGACACTAACAGAGTAAAAGACAGAAACAAACGGACAGCAGGGGCATGATATATAGACAGAGGCAGTGTATACAGACTAACGAACAGAGATACTTTTGATAAACATAGACAAAGAGAGAAGAAGACAATAGTACAAAGACAGAGATGAGCAGAGGCTAACCAACTGACACAGGGATGTGTTAACTTTGAAGACACCATGTCATTTGTAACATTAACACCATTTGAAGCTATGGTGATATTGTAATGTAAACACTACAAATGTGGTGTTATTTGTACCACAAAATTTAAAATTTTAATTGTTTACATTTAAAATCCTTGTCTACTAGATTTTGATACTTAAAAAAACGTAGCATTGTGAGGTACCGTATACGGTTATGTCGAGGCCAACGGTTCTGGCAATATGCATAAAAGTGATAAAACTCGAGATAAAAGTGGATACCGGAGGACTGGAGCAAGTAAAATCCTGGGGGTACTTGGCGAGCAGAGTAAGTTAGTAACTGATGAGGCGGACTGCAAGGATGATGTCAAATCAAGGCTGGCCATGTGGATGGCAGCCATGGTTAAATTGACGAAAATACGGAAGAACAAGTCAGTACATAATGACACCACATTACGGACGATGAGTTCATAGGCATGGCCGACAGCAACATACGGATGTGGGGCCTGGAGCCCTGGACGCTAAGGAAAGAAGAGAAACGCACCCAAGCGTTCGAGAACAATTAAATGCGTCAGAAAATTGCTAAGAATTCCTGAACAGAAAGGATGAATAATGAACAAGTATACACGCTGGTGAGGACCAAAAGCGGAACTGCTGAACCACGTCCGAACTCGCAAGCTACGTTACTTCGGACACATCGTGAGGCAGCCGAGGGCAGGGGCGTCTACACCATAGAAACCTTGGAGCAAATGCTCCATCCAAGAAATAGGGGAGGCGGAGGATCTGTCAGTGTGTGTGCCATTAATGGGGTGGGGAGGAGAGAAGGGTGAGGCGGAAAGAAAAGGAGGGGATTGGAAGTTGCTCCAATGACTTAGGGGGATAAACACCCTGGCCGAGAGACAACACCGAAGGCAGCCTGCTGACATGACAGACATATTACTGAAGGTAGAAGGGGTTCGCAACCGCGGTAGACCAAGAATATCCTGGATCCACTGGGGCGTAAACTTGTCCAAAATATTGGGGGGATTTGGTTATTCATTCTACACTTGTTTGCATTGGGTGTACAGTCCATCTCAATTATTGGGGTGAGGGGCACGTGCCCCTGGCTGCCTCTCAGAGTCTACGCCTATGCTTGATCGACAACATTACAGGATGGATTGGGCTATCTGGGACCAGTCTAATGGTCGCAATACGAGATAGAAAACGCTGGGCAATGTTGATCCATTCCTGCAGCCTACCCACAGAAAGAGACAGAGACAGAGATCAACTGACTGATGAAGGTAGGTAGAAAGACCACGAGAGAGAGAGAGAGAGAGAGAGAGAGAGAGAAGAGAGAGAGAGAGAGAGAGAGAGAGCGACGAGGAGAGAGAGAGAGAGAGAGAGAGAGAGAGAGAGAGAGAGAGAGAGACAGACAGACAGACAGACAGACAGACAGACAGACAGACAGACAGACAGACAGACAGACAGAGACAGACAGACAGACAGAGAGACAGACACAGAGACGGAGACAGAGACAGAAGAGACACAGACACAGAGACAGACAGACAGAGAGAGAGACAGAGAGAGAGACAGACAGACAGACAGACAGAGACAGAGACAGACAGACAGAGAGACAGAGACAGAGACAGACAGACAGACAGAGAGACATAGAGAGAGACAGAGAGACAGAGAGACAGAGAGAGACAGAGAGAGAGAGACAGAGAGACAGAGACAGAGACAGAGACAGAGAGACAGAGAGACAGAGAGACAGAGAGAGAGAGAGAGGAGAGAGAGAAGAGAGAGAGAGAGAGAGAGAGAGAGAGAGAGAGAGAGAGAGAGAGAGAGAGAGAGAGAGAGGAGAGAGAGAGAGAGAGAGAGAGAGAGAGAGAGAGAGTGTTGTAACAGCCACCAAACAACCACGAACTTTTTAAGAAGCGGTATAGTATTTTTTCTGTTACATTAACTTACATTCCATCAATTACCGTCAATCATCACAGAAAACGAAAGGTAGAAAACGAAGAGAAGAGAGATACACGGCTGACATCAAATCAAATCCTTCAATAGTTTCCTAGCGACAGAGCTTCGCTCAAAGGTCAGTAAGACCTCGACCAAAAATACACAAACATTCCACTCAGGGACACCCAGCCTTACAGACACGGACATTCCCACGGAGAAACACACGCACAGATACAAAGACACACACACAGAGAAACACATTAAGATACAGACAGACTGTCGACGAGATTATCCAGCCTTCAACCACTGATAGAATTACAGACAACACGGGTCCTAAATGCTTCAATTCGACCATTAGCCGAATTGCATAACTGGACCTAAACAACACGGACTAAGATTGATTTAAACACGGTAATTACACTCTCCAGCCTATCCGCTCTGGTTGTCATTTTCTGGAACAGACCTGGAAGGAAAATTGATAGGAAATAACAGCGACGACTGAAGATCTCAAATGCGTAATTGCCGAATTATGCGTCTCGCGTTTCTCCCCGAGGGCCAGTTTCAGCCTCCGCATCCAGTGTATACGCCGACGGAGGCTTTGTTCCCGGATCGTATGAAGTAAGTGTGGTGTCTGATCCGGGAGATTTTGTGCGGCTAAGGGCAGAGTTTACTGTCCGACAACAAAGACCGGACTGGCTTTGATCTGGGAAACACGTCAGGGTTTCTCTTACATGGCTAGCGGACACCATTGGTAAATTGCATAGACGGTGGCGGCGGCGGTGGCGGTGGCTCTGAGAGGAAGATGAGGCTGATGGAGGAATCTGTATGCTTTACTAAAACTAAACAAACGCCGATACAGACGAATTGATGTTTCTCGCATTTCAAGGTATTTCTCTGTGTCTGCCTCTGTCTCTGTCTTCCATTCATCCTCTATTTGTCCGCCCGCCTGTCTGTCTAGTGCTGTCTAAGTCTGTGATACTCCTCCCTACCTCCCTACCTCCCTCCCCCTCCCGCTCTCCCTGTCTCTCTCTGTCTGTCTCGGTCTCTGTCTTTCTCTGTGGCACGCACCCACTGTATACCTTCTGTTTGTTACGTCACTGCGCTCCCTCTGTCTGTCTGTCTGTCTATCTCTGTCTCCATCTGTGTGTCTGTCTCTGAATATCTCTGTCTCTGTCTCTGTCTATCTCCCGGTGCCAGGTATAGCCTTTTCGAGACCCTAATCCATTAATGCCTCAGAGACCCTTGCCTCACTATTTCAGAAAATACAGTGGACACAAGAACTGGCCGCGTGTCAACGTTTGGTCAGACAACTGCTGTATATCATGGGCGTATTTAGGGGTGGGGTGTTTACGACGAATCCACCCTATAAATTGCAAAATACAAAAACACTAAACTTTTCAAAACTGACCCCGTACTCTGCGACATGTCAAATGGAAACCCCCGATATTGGAAATCGCCCAAATTGTTTCTGGCTATGCCTCTATGGCAGAATTCACGAGAATATGAACACAAAGCTCCACGGCTTGGTACTCTACACACTGGTACAGCAATAACTCTTCTTATATAATAACTTCCTGTATTAAAGAAAACTTTCCCAGTGGCATATGCACTAGGGCTACACAACATTCTGAATTAATCGTTACATTACGACAGAAAATTAAAACGGTTGTGTTTATAATACAATTACGGTAATTTGCTGACGGCCTTAAAACTTAAAAGGCGGCTCTACCATCATCTTCCGCAAATCACAGAGACTTTGTGAGTTAAAAAAATGCTCGTATGGCCTACATATAATACAGATCCTCTTCTGAGCCCCTTCTTCTCTGCCCCTCTCGCCGCTGAACTTCTAGACATCACGCCCCACCGTATGTGTCTGATTCCCTAACGCCCTGACCCTTAATAGGATCGTAGTAGGGCCTACCGAAGCTGACCTTACCTGCCTATCGACTTAGCATAGCTTAGTCCCGAGGCTACAATTTTGATTAGATTTCAGATTACGTTACAGGCTTCACCAGCTGAATCACATTCGGACAGTTTATAAAACTCGGAAAGACAAGCAGTTTTTTCAGGAATGCAAATTGCATAATGGGGACGGGATAGATGAATGGTAACACTCTTGCTCGGAGAACGTAGGATCTTGAAAGACGCGGTTCGATACCCGTAAGTTCCCTATAGGTCGACTTAACCTTCCACTCTCTAGGGGCAGCTGTAAAATGGGCGGGTGCCTAACAGGCTGCCAAGACGTGTATTCTATAAGATCTTGAAAATTACACCGTCATAATTATGTTTCAGTGTTAGGCCTACTTACTGCGGTTTGTCAGTGACAGTGAGCTTTTCAATAAACACGATTATTATTATTATTATTATTATTATTATTATTATTATTATTATTATTATTATTATTATTATTATTATTATTATTATTATAAAACTGTCATAAAACTGTCATAAAAGCAGGGTCCGATTTGTCAAAAAAGAAGCAGGGGGGTCGGAAATCTATAAAAAAAATTAAAATTGTAAACCATAATTAATTTTTTACTCGTTATTTTTTAAATGAAGTTAATGAACTTTCATGATATGTCAAGATTCTGCAATGACCAACAGTCAACTACGATGCAAACATGACATGAAAAACAATTTAAAAATTAAAAATTAAAGGGAGTTTTCAGTTGCAGTTTTAGCTGAAGAACCAATAGGCACTGGCGGCGATCTTGTTTGACAGGTGGGGGGACGCTTTTAAACTGATCAGGTAAAAAAGAGAAGTTAACAAAGTTAACGCTTTTGAACTGATCTGGTCAAAAGAGAAGTTAACAAATGTTTTTTGCGCGATATTTTTTTAACCTTTTTTCGTGTTTCTTGAAAATTTGGGGGGGGTCAAATGTATGATGTGTCCCCCCACCTCTAACAGTGGTGGTCTTGCTAATATGAACAACAAATTGTACACACAAGCGTCAGATGTGACTAAATTGCACTGAAAGATGAAATACAATTACACAACGAAAGCTAACAAACCATTGCACCAAGTTCTGTCACTGGAAATACTAGCAAAACCAACGAACCAGTGGACCAAGTACACTAGTGCATCACTATGAAAAAAGTTGTGCATTTTTCTTTTGTTCTGGCACAATAGTCGCCATGCCAGTTGGCTCATCTATGGCACCATGGTGCCCAGATTTCAGCCAGGATATAGGCCTAACGTATTTCCTGTCATTCCTGAAATTCCAATGCGTTAGCGATGGCCCGTTAATGCTGATGACCACCCCCCATATGTTGGCCTTAATGTTTGTACATGAGTACTCAATCGCAATCTGGGCTGCAGGGCCGGATTTGAATGCTCATTCAGCACTACAGTTTGTGACTATATGAGCACCATGTACATTCATAGCATAATTTCCACATTTTGAAATAAACTTTCAACACCTTGTCAAGTATTAATTGGTAGGCCTACATGAACTGCCTCTGACTTACGTGTATGCTGAGGCATGCGCTACCTGTCTCGTATTTAAACATTTTGAAAAAATAAGAACACTGCATATTATGAGCTCATTGCCAAGGCTTTCATCGAGGTCATCGCCATATACTGCTACATGGATTTTCTCTGAGTTGTGTAACAATGTGTATTTCTTCATCATTATATAATTAATTCAAGCCTATATAGAAAACCAAACCTTGAGCATTGTAGTTCGTATGATGCTATAGTCCTCTTGTCAACTCGGTTGTGAATTGATTAACGATGGGCAGAAAATTGTCAATCGGAAACTTCTCTGAAGCAGAGTGCGCGGCTTCTGCAGGGCGCTCGACCATAATCCAATGGTAGGAGACGCAGCCTACGTTTTGGACGTGTTCTTGTTTGAACATATTCTGCCGTTCCACAACAGAGTCAGGAGCAGACTTCCGAGCAGGAACGTTGTTGAACTGGGGATTTTTCAACAACAAATGCAGTACCACCAGTGACATTAGGTTCAGACGAGCCTGCATTTTGACCATCATCCACCGTGACAGCAGATGTAGCCTATAGTAATAGCTGTTGCTTGAAGGAAAACAGTAAAATACGGGGTGTCTTTGCAAGTACTTTCTCATTTTGAGATGCTTTTTCTTCACTTACCGCGTTTTTGAGAGCCACTAGGCCGATTAATTGCCCTTATGCCGATCTCCAATTCTGTTCTTGTCTGTTGGCTGAAATTACGGTACCGAGACTCTTAAAATTATACTATGCAATACTGATTTGCAAACTTAAACTGTATTGTGTAGCCTGATAGAATGCATATAATTCTAAAGGTCGAATCCTATAAAACTGCGTGTCTCAAAGCCACTGTCAGCACAAAATTGACAGCATAGCCTACAGCTGTGCACTGGTCACTATAGATGTGCACTTTAATGTAGGTCACCCGAGGTCAAAAGCGCATCTCAGACAGAATATACCACTGTCTGCACGACCTTTACCCCGAAACTGGATGCTCGTAGCGTTGAAGCTGATAATTATGCTCGAGGCTAGGATCGAGGCGAGGACCCCGGGCATAAAGGCGCCTTTATCCCGGGATCTTCGCCTGAGGGCGCTGGCTTGTGTCCGTTTGTTGTCTTAAAGTAAGATATCTCTCAACAGCTGAAGATGCCACGCTTAAAGCGCTACTCGTGAACAATATTAACGCGATATTTCAAAATTGGGGTACCGACTGGATAATAAATAATTACCCAAAGCTGACAAGGCCGTATTGCTTGCGATTGGTCATAATGGAGTCGTTTGGTTAGGACTGAGGGCACTGAAATTGAGGGGGTCAAGCCGACCCCCCCGGGGGTCGGCCAAAGGCTTTAAGCAGGGGGGTCAAAAAAAGAAGTAAGGGGGTCCAACCCCCCCGACCCCCCCGGCAAATCGGACCCTGCATAAAAGTGAGAAATTAAACTGTTTATTTAGATATAAGGTCACTGTTCTTTAAATGCAAAACGCGAACTGGAAAACACTTTGTGGTGGACTATTTGATCATTGCGCCATCTGTCGAATGTGAGCGTGTTACGACTTGCCGTCAGATATAGTAATTCGTAATCGTAATCGTAATCTCCAAACTTCTAAAGCGCCCTTCGAATGCCAAGCGCAGGGCACCAGCCTATTCACGAGCGCTACGTCAAATCAGAGGGTGTTTCCAGAGAGTAATCCACGAGAAGTGCGACTCCAGTTTCCATATGGCCAAATCCAGTGTTTTTTTCTAGAAAAAAAGGTTCCGGAACGGAACAATAGGTTCCGGAACGCAACAATTATGGGCGGGCTAAATTCACGAGAAAAACCGGGTTGGGGGTTGGTAGGGGTCTCAATAAACACTGAAAACAGTTCAAAAACACTGAAATTAAATTAAAATAACTAAATTATTGTTTTTATTATTAAAATAAATAAATTATTTTTAGTAGCTGAAAAAAGGTGCCGGAACGCCGTTCCGGCGCGTTCCGGCTGAAAAAAAGCACTGGCCAAATCAAAATCAGAGGGGCCGGGTTTCCATAGAGTAGTCCAAAATGAGTCCGAGTCCGGTTTCCAGAAGGCCAAATCAAATCAGAGGGGATTTTCCAAATAGTAGTCCAAAAGAGTTCGAGTCCGATTTCCATGGGCCCAGATCAAGAGACAGTGGCGTAGCTAGGATTTTACCATAGGGGTGCGTAATGCGAAGCAGTAGGCCTAGTTTTCACAGAACTTATGTACATAGGTTGGCTTATAAAGTTATAGGGCAAGTTCCATGCATGTCATGTCATGTCGCCGTAGTCGCTTTGCGATGGTAGGCTACATGAATGGGTCAACATTGTCCAGCATCTCCTATCTCGTATTGCAGCCATTAGTCTGGTTCCAGATAGTCCAATCCATTTTATAATCTTGTCAATCCAGGATATTCTTGGTCTGCCGCGGCTGCGTATCCCTTCTACAAGACCCGTCATGAAGCTGCCTTCGATATGTTGTCCTTCGGCTGCCGCATGATGTGTCCAAAGTACCCTAGCTTGCGGGTTCGGACGTGGTTCAGCAGTTCGCTTTTGGTCCTCGCCAGCTTGTATATTTGTTCGGTGGTCATCCTTTTTGTCCAGGGAATTCTTAGCAACTTTCTGATGCACTTGTTCTCGAATGCTTGGATGCGTTTCTCTTCTTCTTTCTTTAACGTCCAAGCCTCACATCCGTATGTTGCTGTTGGCCATGCCAATGCCTTCATCATCCGTAATTTGGTGTCATTATGTATTGACTTGTTCTTCCAAATTTTCTTCCAAGCTCCATGCAGAGGCATAGAATTTTAGACAATCTGTACTTTCTTATTTAACAGATTCACAGCGTAACGTAGTAGACCTGATGTTTCAAGAAATGCCGCAGATGACTAATGCACTAATATATTAACAGAGCAACAGACTTAGTAATTAGTTTGTTTTATGGCTCAGCTCATTAAACACACATAGCCTGTGTCCTTGTTTAATCTTCTTAGGTTGAACTGAAACGTTGTAAAAATGTATTTGTTGATACCTAATCAATTTTCATAATTTTGTCATGTCCTGTGGACTGAAGGCAAATATATTCTCCACGATAGAGTTCTCTGCAGTTTATCTTACTCGAGATGCGAGTTTTATTAACTATGGTTAAATATGGAAGAACAAGTCAACACATGATGAAACCAAATTACGGATGATGAAGGCATTGGCATGGCCGACAGCAACATACGGATGTGAGGCCTGGACGCTAAAGAAAGAAGAAGAGAAACGAAACGCATCCAAGGCTCCAAGCGTTCGGGAACAAGTGCGTCAGAAAACTGCTAAGAATTCCCTGGACAAAAAGTATACACGCTGGCGAGGACCAAAACGAACTGCTGAACCACGTCGGAATCCGAAGTACAGTACTTCGAATACATCATGAGGCAGCCGAGGGACAATATCGAAGGCAGCCTGATGACGGGTCTTGCAGATGGGGTTCGAAACCGCGATAGACCAAGAATATCCTGTATTGACAACATTATAGGATGGATTGGACTATCTGGGACCAGCCTAATGGTTGCAATACGAGATAGAAAACGTTGGGCAATGTTGATCCATTCCTGTAGCCCAGAGTTTTTCAAACTGTGGTCCGCGGACCAATAGAGGTCCGCGAGAGCGTTATGAAAATATTCATTAATGATCAACACTGCATGGATTTAGCAGTCTTATTGTCAAGACCTTAAACCTCAAGACCAAGACCAAGACCTTGAACCTCGAGACCAAGACCAAGACTTTGAACCTCGAGACCAAGACCAAGACTTTGAACCTCAAGACCAAGACCAAGACTTTGAACCTCAAGACCAAGACTCAGACCAAGACTCAAAAAATCACAATCAGGTCAAGACTTCTATTCCTTACTAAGAATTGTAAAGTCGGAATACTCGCGCTATTTTAATGAAAAAGTGAGTCTTTTAATTTATTCAAGAAAATTAACTTTAAATGAAGACTGCAGAGAATTCCGAATTCATATTTACAAAAGTCCTTCATGCAAAATGTTATTCCAAATGCCTTTTGTATTTTATAAAAACCAATTCGCTCAGAATTTTCTTACCAAGACGTGTCTTGTGGGGCCTCATAAAAATTCCGCCATGTGAAAAAATACGGTCTACAAGTGCTGAAATCGCTAGCACAGAAAGCAGCTTTTCAAGAACCGGATGTAAATGTACAAATCGTGTCTTTTTGATATCCTCCCATGGTTTATCAGACCGTTTGGCTTCAGAAAAGACTCGGCAGGGCTAGCAGACACAGCATAACTTAGTTGCTGCTGCCGATGGGTTTTCCTGACCAACAAGTCTTGCATCCGCCCGTAGGTATTTTGTCGTAGGCTACGATGCAAACAGGCTTGATACATTTTTTAATTCTTGAGTTTTGTTAAATGACTGTTCATATTGACACTTTGACAGCCGGTCTTGGCCTTGGTCTCGCAAGACCAAGACCAAGTCTTTGAACCTCAAGACCAAGACCAAGACTTTTGGTCTCAAGACCAAGACCAAGACCTCTAAAAACGTACTCGAGTGCACTCGAGACCAAGGCCTTGGTCTTGAGGACAACAAGTCTGGGTTTTAGCAATAACAGCCTGTGTTTTCAGATTCATACACTACTCATAGGCCTACTTATAGTATGAATGTAACTGTATGATCCATACAGGTCCAATTAGCAGTGGCGTAGTCAGAACAGCAGAAAAAGCACGTTGCTCCCTGATAGAGGTTCGTGCGTGGGGGACAAGAAGCTCACCTTGCGTGGATGAGCGGAGAGAACGGCGGCACCGCACATCCAGGGTAGAACGACAAAGCTCCCTCAGATAAGCAGAGGCCGAGCGATATTCTTACCATATTTGCCACATTTGCAACTTGACAGGGGGTGCGTACGCACCTTGTATGGCTACGCCACTGCCAATTAGGCATAGGCCTATAGTTATTCGTGGCTACTACAATGACGTAAGTAAGATGCATGGTCACGTTACATTTCTAGTCTAATAAAACACGTGTATTTTAATAAGATTTAATAAATAATAATAATTTATTTCTGGTTATCGACTGTTAATCATTTCTGCACCTATGGTAAGCGCGATGTATGTGTAATAATTATGCTGGTCTATTTCCTGATTGTGTCTAATCTGGACTTGTAGAAATTTGTGGAATTCGCCTGATTTCATTATTAGGCTAAGTTCTTATTATCATTAAAGCAGTTTCATATAGCGCCCCTCCAAGTTGCTTACTCAGGATCACTTCTAGCCCATTGCCTTCTATAGACACTAGTCCAACCACGGTCGAACAACGCTGTTTTGAGAACAGTAAGAAAGGAGGTGAAATGACCAGTCGGTATTCAGTCTTGTTGTCCTCGAGACCAAGGTCTTGGTCTCGAGTGCACTCGAGTTCGTTTTTAAAAGTCTTGGTCTTGAGGTTCAAGGTCTTGGTCTTGGTCTTGGTCTTGAGGTTCAAGGTCTTGGTCTTGGTCTTGAGGTTCAAAGTCTTGGTCTTGGTCTCGCAAGACCAAGACCAAGACCGGCTGTCAATATGAACAGTCATTTAGCAGAACTCAAGAATTCTGTATCAAGTCTGCTTGCATCATACGACCAATATCTATGGATGGATACAAGTCTTGTTGGTCAGGAAAACCCATTGGCAGCAGCAACAGTTATTCTGTGTCAGACGGTATGATAAACCATGGGAAGATTTCAAAAGGACTCACTATCTGTTCATTTACATCCAGTGCTTGTAAAGCTTCTGTGTGTGTGTGTCGGCGACTTCAGCACCTGTAGAACGTATATTATCACATGGCGGAATTTTTATGAGGCCCACCAGGCACATCTTGGTCAGAAAATTGTGAGCGAATTGGTTTTTATAAAATACAAAAGGCATTTGGAATAATATAGTTTGCATGAAGGACTTTTGAATACAAATTAGGATTTCTCTGCAGTTTGCATTTAAAGTTAATTTGCTTGAATAAAATAAAAGACTCATGTTTTAATTAAAATAGCGAATATTCCGACTTGACAATTTTAGAAGTCTTGACCTGATTGCGATTTTTTGGGTCTTGGTCTTGGTCTTGAGGTTCAAGGTCTTGGTCTTGGTCTTGGTCTCGAGGTTCAAAGTCTTGGTCTTGGTCTTGGTCTTGAGATTCAAGGTCTTGGTCTTGGTCTTGAGGTTCAAGGTCTTGGTCTTGGTCTTGGTCTTGAGGTTTAAGGTCTTGACAACAAAACTGTCGGTATTTGGCGGAACGTGCTAGGAAGCCCCAGTGGCGGCGATCTTGTCTGAGAGGTGGGGGGGGACAAAGTCGGCCACGGTCTGGTCGATGACCTTTTAAGGAATTCATCTCCCCACAGAAAATTTCTAAATTTCTTAACTTTTTAGGAATTCATCTCCACAAAAACTGGATGACTTTTCTACGAATTCATCGCCCACCTCTTTTTACACCTTTTCCCCGGGTCTCCCACCAATAATGTGTAATTACCTTTTTTTTACAAATTCATCCCCAACAAATTTCATCCCCAACAAATTTCGTTACTTTTTTTAAGTTTAAGGCTTAGGCTAAATATTAACAAAGTGAAGCAGATTTACTTGTAGGGTATACTTTCAATGCAGCAACAACTGCTATTCTGAATTTAGAAGTTCCTTTCCATCAGTTAATTGAGTTTTAGTTTCTCTGGTTCAAGAAAGCTTTAGCCGTCAATTTTTTGTTTCGATTCGATCACGTCATCAACACTGAAAACAACAATAACAACAGAACTTAACAACTTAACAGCATAATAAGCTATTTTACGGAATTTGCGTTCTACTTTACTCGGCCATCTTTCGAATGAAGCAGAAACTAGAATCGACAGATGCGCATGCGCATTATGATGTTTTCCTCAGCAGCCGTACGTCGCTGGCCTCAAGCGCTGGACCCACCAGAGCTCCAAGGGAGCCGTGTTTTACCGATCGATAAAACGAAGGAGGTTCATGTTATCTTTCTACGAATTTATACAAGTCTCTGACTCAAGCAGATCGACTAGGTGCGATCGAAACGAAGTGTTCGATGGACTGCAACCGTTGGGAGGAGTATATATTCAGAGGGAGCGATTTGACGCCGAACAATTATTGTTAGTAGATCGTTGATTGTTTTATGAAATGGGGTCTACAAACGTTTCTGGGTCCTGCAAAGGCCATCACCTTCTTGGGGTCCAACTGTTGGGTGTCGTTATCGTTGCAGTGCTTGAGGTTTCGCCAGGTGGGTATGTGTGTTCTTATAGTTTGGGCAGACTGATATTGAGAAGTGATTGACCTTTGATGCCTACGAGGGCGCATAATAAATAGACAGTTTACAGGTTGACTCATCGGCCCTGGTCGCATTCAAGATTTGGGGTTCGAAGACAAATGGTTCACGACAAATGGTTCACCGACAAATGGTTCACAATCTACCAGCTTCTAGTTTGAGCTATGTTTTCATCGAGAATCCAGCTTCTAGTTTCAGTGATATATTCAACGATAATCCAGCTTCTACTTTGAGCTGTGTTATATTTTCATCGCTCATCCAGCTTCTAGTTTGAGCTATATCTTCATCCATTTTTCAGTTTCTAGCTGTTTCAATTTCGATGAAAAATATAGCTCACAGTAGAAGCTGGATGAGCGATAAAATATAGCTCAAACTAGAAGCTGGATTATCGTTGAATATATAACTGAAACTAGACGCTGGAAGATTGTGAACCATTTGTCCGTGAACCATTTGTCGTGAACCATTTGTCGATGAACCATTTGCCAGGGAACCATTTGTCGTGATGTCCACCAAGATTTGGATAGTAACCATCAGAGATGGAAATTATTGTTTTGTCTTCGATTAACTTATCTAATCTGATTTATGTTTAATTGTACTCAGAGGGTTTGTCCTCTGTAGGATGGAAGCTACTCTTGAATGCAGTGTGGGAATTGCAGAAAAAAGACTGGCAAGGGGTTGAACGTTTTATCCGTATTTTGCAAACTGATGTCAACGAAATTTGAAAGCAGCAGATTTCAATGCTAGCAGTTTTGCAAGTCAGACTCAAATCAAAATCAATTCCTTTGTTGAGAAAATTCAAAAATGCATACATGATACACCATGGAAATTTCTTCTCTTTGTGTCTTTGGTGTCGATTTCGGTAAGTAGCTGTATATATTGCTTGAAGATGTAGAAAGTTGTTCGATAAAGTTGAGGTGATATGTTGTGAGTTATTTATTGTTACATAAGAAAATTAACTATGTTTTCCCACTTGCTTTGTAACTTTTGGAGTTGATTGAGGTTAAATTTTGTAACTGTTGCCAGGGTTGTGTGGTTGGCCAGACGGAACTTACGGCATACCTGCACACAAAGATGGTTGTCCTAACGATCCCAGTAGCGAATGGAGAACAGGTATTTACCACTGTAATTGTGTAATTGTACTTGTAAATGCAAATTCATAAAGCAGCTGTTTAACGGAGAGGTTCTGAACACCGCTTTATCAAATGACTAGACATGTTGACCTTGCTGAACTTTTATTATTTATAAGTGATTTGTTTGAGGTGTGTGTGTGTGTGTGTGTGTGTGTGTGTGTGTGAGTGTGTGTGTGTGCGTGTGCGTGTGCGTGTGCGTGTGCGTGTGCGTGCGCGTGCGCGTGCGTGAGTGCTTGAAGGCCAGTGTGTGCTGGGATGGTCTTCATTTATGTTTGTAATCGTAATCGAAAACTCAAAGGTTTCAAAGGTAAGCACAGACGAGTTCTGTGTCAAGTCAGAGGGGTAAAGAACCAGAAACTGGGTGAAGAACAGAATCTGGTTGCTATAAGATGATAGAGATGACAGAGAAACTGTATTTTGGTCAAGAGAAATCGGAAACAACTGATCCAGTGAGTGTGATTTTCAAGTGCTAGGCAGACTCTATGTAGACCTTATTATTATTATTTTTCCCCCGAGGTAGGTAAGATCCCTCAGGCTCTAAGATATTAAGTTTATTGAAAGGTTAAGCTTGGAGTACGTGGTCCTCATCCCCTGAGTGTATTATTAAATATATTATTATTATTATTATTATTATTATTATTATTATCTATAAAATATACTGGTATGTTAAGTAACGCCATTATTATTATTATTTACCTGAGATCCATGTGATCCCTTGGGACTTGAAATGGGTTCATAGAATTATTACTGTCTGTTATTGTCATTATTAGTATTGCGAACATTTTTAACACGCGCAAAGTCACACAGAAATGTAAATTGGAGGCGCGGCTGAATCTACAAGCACAATGCCCTATTGTTGTAAGCAGTTAACAGTGAGCTGAGAGAAATTGAGACTCGCATACATGTACTAGTAGCAGATTTAATTAATTTGTTTTATATTAATTTAAATTATTTAATGGTTTTGTTGTGGAATTTTCAGGAAGTCAGTTGCAAATGACTGAAGCTAGAAGTCACGCTTCACGCGATATTCACTTGTTAGGCATCAGCGGCCAACCATCAGATCAGATCGTGCAGACATTCTGCATAAAAACATCATGGGGCAGTGATCACAAGCATCACTTTATGCCTGGTAATACTAGCTATAATAATAATAATAATAATAATAATAATAATAATAATAATAATAATAATAATAATAATAATAATAATAATAATAATAATAATAATTATTAATAATTATTAATAATAATTAATAATAATAATTAATAATAATAATTAATAATAATAATAATAATAATAATAATAATAATATTATTTGTGTTTATTGACAAGCTCACTGACAAACCGCAGTATGTAACATCGAAACATATGACAGTACCATTATCAAGATCTTATACAACACTGTCTTGGCAGCCTGTTAAGCGCCCACTCATTTTACAGCTGCCCCCTAGGGAGTGGAAGGCTGAGGAGCTTACGGGTTTCGAGCCCCATATTTTAAGATCTTATGTTCTTTGAGCAAGAGTGTTATCATTCATCTATCCCCCTCCTTGTAATTGCAATTTTAGTTGTAACAGTAATTGTAAAGGTAGTTGCAACTAATTGTGGTTATTAATATAAGCATATTTACAAATTTAAGCGGATGTAATTTTTAATGTTAGCGTTATTGTAAATGGAAACGTAAAGGAATCACATGCTTTATCTGATTCCAACTCAAGTTTTATTTTTGCTCCATACTGACAAGTACTCTTACAGGTACTGTTTATTCATTCATTCATTCATTCATTCAGACAACTTGTATACCCACTGTAACCTGCTTCTATCTGATCTACTGAATTTTGACCTAACATCTCGAGTGGATCATGTTTCTGGTTGCAATGTCACTCATGGCAACCACTGACGGATGTCTTTGGCATTGGTTTTAATGGCGCTATAGAAGTCAATAGATTAGATTAGATTAGATTAAGTCAGAGCACATAGATAATGTAATCTGTGCTGCTTCCAGCCGAGCAAAAGAGAACAGGGTTGACGTTTCGATGAAAATCCTAAGTTGAAGGATTTGAGATCCAGGGAAAGACTTTGCATAGTCAAAGTATTTATAGAAGATATAATAAGTTCAGCTTGGGATTTGAGGTGAAGATATCATAAGTTTACCTTGGGATGTGAGGTGAAGATACAATATGTTTGCTTTGGGTGTGCAGTGAAGATACAATAAGTTCACTTTGGGTTTGCAGTGAAGATACAATAAGTTCACCTTGGGATGTGAGGTGAAGGTACAATAAATTCACTTTGGGTTTGCAGTGAAGATACAATAAGTTCACCTTGGGGAGTGCAGTGAAGATGCGATAAGTTCACCTTGGGGTGTACAGTGAAGATGCGATAAGTTCACCTTGGGGTGTGCAGTGAAGATACAATAAGTTCACCTTGGGATGTGAAATGAAGATATTTTAAGTTCACTTTGGAGTGTGCAGTGAAGATACAATAAGTTCACCTTGGGATGTGAGATGAAGATATCATAAGTTCACCTTTGGGTGTGCAGTGAAGATGCAATAAGTTCACCTTGGGGTGTGCAGTGAAGATACAATAAGTTCACCTTGGGGTTTGCAGTGAAGATTTCCATGGTCAGCCAAACCTGAAACTGGGCAACAAAACTTCTGCAAGTAGGAGTTGAGTTCTGTCTTTTCCCTGTGCAGTTTATTGTTATGGAAGTGATTTATATTTAAGAAATTGGCAGATTTCACTGGATTCAAACTCCAGAAATGAAGATGAGGGAAGGACAGTCATGTTACATTTTAACTACCAAACTTTGGTTCACTTTTTACTTAGTCAGCTGTTCTTTCTTTGTGTTATCCTTCTAGGGAAGTACTGTATTTTCAAGAAATACGAATGCCCGACCAAGTTTGAGGAAGGTTGGATATACTGGGATGACGCAGGTCCGCTGTTAGGCCGAACGAAACAAATTACAACTGGTTTGTTTTCAGTGTTTAGTTTTTTTGGAAGTTTTTCGACTTTCAGTCTATAATGTTTTGGAAGAAGGATTTTGTGATATGCTATAATACAATGGAGCAGGGTTGTTTGCTTTCATCGATGCAAACTTAACGGTGATAATGATGATGATGATGATGATGATGATGATGATGATGATGATGATGATGATGATGATGATGATGATGATGATGATGATGATGATGATGATGATGATGATGATGATGATGATGATGATGATGATGATGATGATGATGATGATGATGATGTTGATGATTATGATGATGATGACGATAGTGATGATAGCGATGATAGTGATCATGATGATGAAGACGACTAAGATGATGTTGGTTAATGATGATGATAGTGGTGATGATCTCATTGGTTCATGAGACTTGGTTCATGTGGCTTATTACAATGCTAAATGTTGTTGGCAGTATATTTTAAAATGCACAATTGTGAAATAAATGTCGTTCAGCTAGAGTTTAAATTTTTCATTTTGAATGTGAAGGCAAATTCAAAATGTGAAATACTAATGTCAGAGAACATTTTCTTTTGGATCAGTTGGTGAAAAGTGGTAACAATGACATGTTTTGAGGTAAAGTGGTAACAAGGACATGTTTTGAGGTAAAGTGGTAACAAGGACATGTTTTGAGGTAAAGTGGTAACAAGGACATGTTTTGATGGACTGATACCTAACTGAGTCCAGTATCAGCCAATACCTAACTTAGTCACTTATCGACTCTACCTGAGTAAGTTTTCCGTATAGGTACCTTGCCGGAAGGAGAATTCAACCGCAATACACAAATACAGTATTGTTGTCGGACGGATGGAGTGACTCATCAGCCTATCGTGCTGCCATCTGAGGAACCATTCTACCTTCTGAAGTATGGAGATGACTGTCAAGAGGTGGATATTTTATTAAGCAATTTAGTTAATTAATTATATTATTACCTAGACACTTAAAAAGTGCTTTACAAGGGTGCGGCCCATGCTAGCTTAAAAGGGATGTTAAGGTTTATTAAGAGCAGAGTTCATTAGTCAGCAGGCAGTGATCAGATTACTGAAAAAGATGCCTCAAATGTGCTTCCACACACATGCATAGCGCATCCAAAAGATTCTCAGTTTATGGTTTAGTGCTGCACACTTCCTCAAACTGTCCAACTGTACATGAAATGGTAACTAAACTAACGGGTGTTCAGTGGCGGCGATCTTGTCTGAGAGGTGGGGGGGACAAAGTCGGCCACGATCTCGTCGACGACCTTTTTTTTTAATCTTGTCCCCCCCCAAAAAATTTTCTGCCACTTCATCTTCGAATAAACGTTTATGACCTTTTTTTTCAGTCCTCCACCTACTTTCGTCACTTTTCCATGCCTTCACGACTGTTTTGGCCTTCTCTTACACAATTTCATAACTTTTTTCTTCAAATTTTGGGGGACACTTCTCCTCAAAACAACTTTTCTGGTCAAAAAGGCACTCAAAACTCATTTTCGCCCTCACACACAATTGCATTTCTTGACCTTTTTTCATATATCTTCAAAATTTGGGGGGGTCCGATGCATGGCGTGACCCCCCACTCTTAAAGGTGGGGGTCTTATCCCCCTCGACCCCCCTAGATCGCCGCCCATGCGGGTGTTGGAATGAAATTATGTGTATTTGACTTGAGATAATCTCAAATATTTCATACTACACACTGGCCACTCCAGACAAGTAAACTGCACACTCGACAATCAGTGGGGGCGCTACACCAGGGCGAGCCAGGTCAAATGCCCTGGTAAAAAAACCTTTGCCCTGGTCGTTGCCCTGCCAGAATTTTTGCTCTACCCAGAATTTGTTTTGGGGCATAATCATGCCCTGCACTGGTTGCTTGCATGACTGCCCTGGCTATGCCCTGGTTAAAAAAATTGTCTGGCGCCACCACTGTCGACAATGTCAACCGCACAATTTGTGTTGGAAAACACACTATTTTAGGCCCTGGTTTAGTACACAGGTAGTTTTTTTGCATTCAACAGCATACATAGAGGGTGTGTTGGTATCCATTTAAGTCTTAAGCTGGTAAAGGGGTGAATCTTCAGTGTCTTGGACACAGGGTCAGTGAGCTTGCCTTTCGCCGATTGTTACCTCTGCTCTAGGATACGGTGGTGTAATGGTATGTTTGGTGCCTTGTAACCAGAGGGTCGCAGGTTTGAATCTACCTAAAGCCACTGCTTAGCGACTGTGGACAATTTGCTCACGTACAGTTGTCCGCGCTTGTGAATATAATATAGGCTGGTGCCCTGTGCTTGGCCTTCGAGTGGCACTTTAGAAGTTTGGAGATTACGATTACAATTACAAATGCTTGCCGATTGGTTGAGATGCTTGGCTTGTAAAGTGCAGAGTTCAAACTTCACAGAGTGTTTTTGAGAACCTTGAGCAAGTCCATCATGTGCAACTGTGCTGCATCATCGAAACTGCATCATAATTATGGTTGTGTGTATTCTTCAGAACTGTGAAAGGCAATATCAAGCAGAGCTGTATTTTGTATTTTAACATGAAATTGTAGTATTTTAACATATAGTTATAGTTAGTAAGCAAGTAGCCTTTAATTTCATTTGCGAAACACACAAATAATTAATCACAGGCTTAATTTTCAGTTGGCAGCGAAACGCATATATTTCACTAACAGCTTTTGCTCCAAATTTACATTCTATGATAAAGTTACTTTGTACTATAAATATATGATAATATATAAAAACATAGGCGGCGATCATAAGGGGTCGAGGGGGACAAGACCCCCACCTTTAACAGTGGAGGGGACATGCCATGCATCCACATTTTGAAGAAACGCCCAAAAAAGGTCGCTCGAAAAATTGTTTTACCTTTTCTTGACCAGATCAGTTCACGGCGATCATTTTTTTACCTCTTTTTTGACCAGATCAGTTCAAAACTCTTTCTTTTTTGACCAGATCAGTTCAAAACTTTTTTTGACCAGATCAGTTCAAAACTCTTTTTTGACCAGATCAGTTCAAAACTCTTTTTTGACCAGATCAGTTCAAAAATGTCCCCCTCACCTGTCAAACAAGATCGCCGCCACTGTATAATAATAATAATAATAATAATGTTATTATTATTATTATTATTATTATTATTATAAATATTGACATCATAACTTGATTTAATTAACAAAATATGTAAGAAGTAAAATAGGTTTTGCTTACTGAATGTGCAACCAACAGATGAGCACTTGACTGCAATGAATCAGATGCTTAACGATTAATTAACCTAATTAAACAATTAACTAGATCAACTGGTTGGAAAATAGTTGAGGCTGATAGACGTGGTTGTTTCCGAAGGTGGAGAACATGAATGTGAAAGAGGAATGGGTTTTCTGGTCCGGTGAGTCATCCTACAACCGAGATTCCGAACAGGGAATTCATCCAAAGGTGGAGCGTGGAAAATTTCCTTGTACTTTCACGCGACTTTTCTACTGTTACTACAGTCCAAAGCTTCGTGGTGAGCAGAGCTGTGAATCTTATTGTATCGTATTGCATTGTATTGTGATTTTTTTGTGGTTGAACTAACTGCAGTTCTTTTGTTGTTGTGGGTTGATGAAGCCTTTCTCTGCAGTTTTTTTTTAAAAGACAGAATAAAAATTGCCCTTATGGTTATATCAAAGTCGTATTGTACTCTGTCAGACTGTATTGTATTGCATTGTATTGTGCTGCATTGCATTATATTGCATCGTATTGCATTTCATCACATTGCATCGTATATTGCATTTCATTATATTGTATTGCAGTATATATTGAGTAGTATTGTATTGTAGTTGACTGTGTCATTTTCTATTAAATCATAACAATAGCTGGTTGTATTGTTACGTCTGCAGTTGAAGTTTCTCTGACTTCATGGTTCGAGACATTTCTCGTCGTCATGTACATCGTCGGTGCCGTCATCGGAATCGTCTTCCTGGCTGCGGTCATCTTGGCGACGGCTCAGAGAGTGCTCATCTTCCGGCGCGAGCATCATCATCGTCGTCGTCAGCACCAACAGAGCCAGACCAATGGTAACAGACCAGGTGACCACATTTCCAAGTCTGGTAGTGGATCCTCATATGGTAACACCCATTCAGACGTCCCACCGAACTATACCAGCTGCAAAGCCTCCGTGGGTCGAGATCCCGCGGTTCCCACCACCAGGGTGGCGACACCTGGTGGGACAGCGGCGATGACGCAGACTTCTATTGTCGTTGATGATCGCTGCTCTGTGGAGTCGATGAATTTCCTTCCGGATGCGGACAGCGAGGCTCCTCCGTCGTACGAAGAGGTTCTGCGAGAGGGAAATCCAAACGCTGTCGTCTAGATTGGCCATCGTCGTCTCTTTCTCTCTGTCTGTCTGTTTGTCTCTCTGTCTGTATCTCTGCCTGTATCTCTCTTTGTCTCTGTCTCTCTGTCTCCCCCTCTCTGTCTCTCTGTTTGTCTGTGTCTTTATCTCTGCTGTAGCTCTGTCTCTGTCTGTCTCGCTCTGTCTGTCTGTCTCTGTGTGTCTGTCTATCTCGAAGACCCCACCTGTTCTGTATTATAGAACAACATTCAACTTATGTTTGTCAGTTTGAGACTGATCTGTAACTAGACTAGGGCTTGGTTCTGTTATTGGTTTTAGTCTTACCATTGCTCGATTCTGTTACTGATCTTACCTTGACTTGGTTGTGTAATCGATCGTTAATCTTACAGTAATTTGGTTCTGTAGTTGATCTTTGATCTGACCATTACTTTATTGTGTAATTGATCACACACACACACACACACACACACACACACACACACACACACACACACACACACACACACACACACACACACACACACACACACACACACACACACACACACACACACACACACACACACACACACACACACACACACACACACACACACACACACACACACACACACACACACACAATGTATTTACCTCCAATTTCAAGTTAATCTTGTTTATAATACCCTGACTTTCAGTTTCGAGTTCTGTTTGATCATAATCGATCCTGTTGTTTGATCGGTTTCTGATCATAACTGTTTATTTCTTTCCCTTGATGGAGGCGTTTTCTTTAAAGCCATTGCTTGAGAAGAATGTCACTTAGTAAGTTGCAGCCAAAGCACGTTGCTTCAGCATTTATTGGCTTTTTCCCTGCACATCAATAATTAAAGTTGCATTACTGGCTTAGCTGTGTAGCTTTAAGACCAACTGTATGTTATCATGTGCTCAGGTGCTTCTTAAACAAGCCACCTATTTGCAGACCAGTCTAGTTTAAGACAGGTTCTAGATGTATGTTAGTGTATTTATATATTTATTAAACTGACTTAGGAAATGTTGTCTGTTAAAGAGTTCAGAGGCGATATCATGCTGAGGTTGAATCGTGAAACTTCTTGTGAACGTCTGGTAGGGAAAGGGTTTTCCCGACCAGCTTTGGTATGCCATCAGCTAATATAGTGTGGATTGTCATAGTGGCATTGCAGAAGTTATGAGATTATTAAATTATTTTATTTATTAAGTATTATTGAATTGGGCCCCATGCAGAGTATACTGTATGGGCCCCCAATGACACAAATGAAATTGTTTTCCATTGCTAATCATTTTATTTTAGTAGATTGTTAACAAGTACATCAAGTCAAATTTTACTCTACACGAGAATTCTGGGATATAGAGGAAGTTGACTTTATTTTATTGGCATAAGAGAAGATTGAATCTAAAGCATAATATTATTATTAGGATGTCTTGTTTATGTTAATTTTCTGTGACATTTTCGGGCCCCCCTAAGTTGCAGGCCACGTGCGACTGCAATGTTTGCACGCCTCTAAGGCGGGCACTGATTGATTATACATGAAATCAATTATTTAAACCTGATGTGCATGAATTCAGTCCATGATGAAGTTTGTAGTTTGTCCAGTATTGTTATATTTATTTTTAGTAGTATTATTGTTATTATTCAAACATATTGACACTTCATTTTTACATCCCACCTTCTGTATACTCCGTATGTATGCATATATTTAAATACTCATTAAATTTTTGGTTTTGTATGTTAGTTATTGTTTTCGTGTATGTGTTAGATTTGTTGTATTTTATTCGAATAGAAGTGCTATATAAATTTCTTGTTATGCTACATTAGATTTACTGTGTGGCACCCTCTTTTATATTGGGGCGTGGTGGCTCAGTGGTAAGTTCGGCGCCTTGTGACCGGAGGGTTGCAGGTTCGAATCCCACTCTAGCCGCTGCGTACGGACCTTGGGCAAGTCCTTCACTCGCAATTGCTCGTGGCGCTTCGGCGTGAAAATTCCGGCACAGTATCAGATGCTGTAGTTGGGAGCGCCTCTGAGTAGTAGTTGACTTCGAGAGGCGCTATAGAAATATCCGGAATAAATAAATAAATAAATTGCAAGTGCCAGTTTTGTACAGAAAAATGATAAAATAATAAGACAAGCTTGAGTGTCGCTGTAGAATTATTATCAGAAACATCATTCATTCGGGTATTTAGATAACACCTCTCCCAGGGGAGCTACTCAGAGGTGCTCCCAACTTCAGCACGGTGCTTAATTGGTACTGAATCATGTGTTGTGTTTGTCTTTTGTGCTGTGCTTTGAGTGTACTGCATTTGACCCGGTTTCTTGAACAAGAAAATACGTACATACTGGTTAACAATGTAATGACGAGAGCATAGTACAAGCGACTGGGAAACCAATGCAGCTCGTCGTTAAAGTTTTAACTATATATGGCATGATTTTGTGTCAAGGATGACAGCTGGTATTATGATTGTGCTCTCTGCCTCAAGTTGCAGTTGGGAAAGTACTGTGGAATATTTTTCGTACTGTGGTTTTAGGCAGGGTATGAATTATGTTAATGTGATTTGGGATGAAAGAACACAGCACAGGATCTGCAATTGTTGTTTCAGCATTTAAATAGTGCCATTGTGCGTAATTATGACAAAGCATTAATCAGTGGTGCTGGCAATTGTAATTTTAATTGTAATTAGCAACCTCTATGGCGCTGGTATCTAATGCACAAGGCATCAACTGATGGCGCACCAAAATCCAGACGTGGTCCGGTCAGAACCAGAAAGTCAGTCTGCAAGTGTGCAGTTTATGTTAAGGACTTGGAGAGGGTCCAGACACAGAAACCGTCTCAGGGTCGTTTTGAACCGACAGTCTTTACAGGGCAACAGCACCAACAATAAGCTTCTTTGTCACCTTATTGCTATGTAGATGTGTTGATGGCTTGCTTGTGATGTTTTGGACATGGACTTTGGGTTTATCAACGAGATTGCTTTGGCTGCTTTTTTGATGGAGCGTCTTCTTTGCAAAATGGTCCTCGTATTTTAGAAGGCATTGAGAAAATGCACCCATCTTGCTGTCCTGCTTTGTATTGCGACATGTTGAACTGTGCCGTATTGCATTGTATTGTATTGTATTGCATTGTATGTACATCTAAAAGCTGGAAACTAGTTCTTTTCCACCATCTGACATTCAGAACAGTGCTTTGGCCTTTAATCTAACAAACACACATATATACAAATAGATATATACACCTCTACACCTCTAAGCAGTTGCACCATCTGACATTCAGAACAGCGCTTTCACCAGTTGCACCATCTGATATTCAGAACAGTGCTTTGGCCTTTAAACAAACAAACTCACATATATACAAATAGATATATACCCCTCTAAGCAGTTGCTATATATATTATATATATATATATCATATATACTTTTAAGCAGTATTATATATATATGTATATCATATATACTTCTAAGCAGTTGCTTTATATATATCATATGTATATAAACTATATATATATACACCTATATGGAGTTGCTATATATACATTATATGTATATAAACTATATATATGTGTATATAGACTTCTAAGCAGTTGCTTTGAGTACAGAGATGTGTTTTCTTAATGAATTATGCGAGGAAGAGGGACTTGTACTTGACCTCTGCCCTATAACCTTAGAAACAAAAGGGATGCTAATGCTAAGCCATCCTAAAACAATGCAAGATGAAGCGAACTCTAGTACAACGTTAGCTGAACATGAGTTGTGTTTTTCAACTGGGGCGACGTTGAAAGTATCTGCTCTATTTTGTTGCTTGGCACGAGATCTTTTAATTGCAATAAGCTTAGGGTGTTGTTTACAAAGTTACAGCTGTTCCTAATAATCTTTTTGTAGCATATGTCTGCTCTGTTTTACCGTAGCACTATTTTGCTAAGACAGCCAGCCGAATGTTTTGTTTGACTCGGATATTTTGTACGAATCTTGGACATCGTAACTGTTCCTGTAATCCTGTTGTGCTGTTTTAAGCATTGCTGTTAGATTTTGAACGCTTCATTCGGTGAGATATTTGTGAATATAATGATGTTGGCTTTGCCCGGTCTGAGAGTACTCTGTAGGCAAAGCAAACTAAAGAAGTATAATGTCAAGATGCCTCTACCGTTCTGCGTGCGTGTGTCAGTTCGCATACATGCAGATGTTGGCTTATTCAGAGATTTGAAACCCAGTCTTGTTGTCCTCGAGCCGAATGTCTTGGTCTCGAGTGCACTCGAGTTCGTTTTTAAAAGTCTTGGTCTTGGTCTTGAGACCAAAAGTCTTGGTCTTGAGGTTCAAGGTCTTGGTCTTGAGACTCAAAGTCTTGGTCTTGGTTTTGCAAGACCAAGACCAAGACTTTTGACAATATGAACAGTCATTTAACAAAACGTAAGGATTTTAAAAATTTATCCAGTAATTAGTAATACAATTGCTTTAGTAAAGTTTTGTATGTATACACGGTGTGAGTGAGGCCTTACTGTTGTTTTGGACATTTATTTTGACTTCCGCTTATTTACCATGGAATGATTTCAAAACAGACTCACAATTTGTACATTTACATCTGGTACTTGAAAAGCTGTTCTGTGTACCAGTGAATTCAGTACTGTAGAACGAATTTTTCACATGGCAGAATTTTTATGAGGCCCCACAGGTCACGTCTTGGTCAGAAAATTCTGAGCAAATTGGTTTTTATAAAATGCAACAGGCATTTGGAATAACATTTCACATGAAGGACTTTTGTAAACACGAATTCGGAATTCTCTGCAGTCTGCATTTGGAGTTGTTTTGTTTGAATAAAATAAAAGATTCGTGTTTTAATTAAAATAGCGAGTAGTCCGACTGGACAATTTTTATGGTAAGGAATAGAAATCTGGATATGGTTGTGATTTTTTGGGTATTTTTATCGGTTTTGGTCTTGAGTTTCAAAGTCTTGGTCTTGGTCTTAGAGGTTCAAGGTCTTGGTCTTGGTCTTGAGGTTCAAGGTCTTGGTCTTGGTCTTGAGGTTCAAGGTCTTGGTCTTGGTCTTGAGGTTCAAAGTCTTGGTCTTAGTCTTGAGGTTCAAGGTCTTGGTCTTGGTCTTGAAGTTCAAAGTCTTGGTCTTGGTCTAGGTCTTGAGGTTCAAGGTCTTGGTCTTGGTCTTGAGACTTAAGGTCTTGACAACAAGACTGTTGAATCCCGGGCTAGCGCATTCCGTATGCGTCGACCTTAAATTGGGTGGAGCCCTATTCAAACGAGAAGGGGTGGTGGGGTGGGGGGAACTCATCTGATCAGTTTATTGAAAAACGAGCAGGAACGAGGCCATACGGTCGATGTAGATCCCTGTGTATTGCTCATACCTTCTGTTAATTCTTTTCAGAAAAATCTCATCTCTTCATGTTACAATCTCTTCTAGATCACAGTCCCCTTTGCCTCCACCAGCACTGATTCACTACCTGCTTTCAACCTTACGCCTCTTGCCTCTCATTCACCGCTCCCATTCGATCTCTCGCCTCTGAAGCATGCGGAAGCTGTCACTATATATAGAACGCCCAAACATCATCACATCACTCCCAGCTTCAAATTATTCCATTGGCTAAAAACTAATCCCACATCGAATCCACTTCAAAGTCCTGTCACTGATATACAACTGCCTACAATATTCCCAACCCAATTAGTATCTCCGTGAACTCCACCATCCAGGCAACCGGCTCCTGATAATCCTTTCTCACCCGTCTTGGCAGCTGCTATGCGTCCTCTCTTGATCTGGACCCCATGGAACCGGACTCGGGCCTCCTTTGACTACCCCTTCGTTCATGCGTGTTCATTACCTGTCTGCTTCACTACTGCTGATCCGTCTATATTGGACTTTTCCTCACTCGACTGAATTGCCTCGAACGCGTACTGCGTTCCGCTGCGCGCTTGGTCGGGCGCATTCTTAAATTCGGCCACGTCCGTGAATACATGTATGCGAGATGTCCTCCACTGGTTACCACTCTTGCAACGCATTGTCTACCGGGTCGCGTCCACTGTCTGGCAATGTCAGCTTGGCCGTGCTCCCTCCTATCTGCGCGAGCTTTGTTCACGCGCCTCTGCTCCATCTGATTACCGCTCTCTTCGCTCTGCCACCCGTGGTGACCTCTATGTTCCTTTCTCACACACCGCTGCTATGCTCTTTCTCCTTGGTTGGAGCAACAATTTTGGAATGGACTTCCTCTAGAGTTGCCGTATCTTCATCGAGACTAGTCCACCGCTTTCTTCTCCGCTCTAAGGACGCGTAGAGAACATTCATTGCATCCGGCCCAACGGTTTGAATGCTCTGCCGTCGAACACCGTGCTCCGGAAATTTCTTACGGAAGCTTCAGGAAGAAACTAAAGACCTGGGCCTACTTTGTTCACGCCATCTGGCTAAGCCCAGCTACTTCTAGCGCATATGCGGTTTATTTAGTTATAAAACTTGCGCTTTATAAATCTTCATAGAGTAGTAGTAGTAGTAGTAGTAGTAGTAGTAGTAGTAGTAGTAGTAGTAGTAGTAGTAGTAGTAGTAGTAGTAGTAGTAGTAGTAGTAGTAGCGGTAGCGGTAGCGGTAGCAGTAGCAGTAGTAGTAGTAGTAGTAATAGTAGTAGTAATAATAATAACAATAATAACAATTATAATAATAATAACAGAAGTATTCAGGGCTAGCCTACCACCATCCCACCTATTTCTGCCCATTGCCTTCGAAACGTTGGGGCAAATCAATGCTGCCGGGGTCGATTTCATCCGCGAGGTCGGTCGGCGCCTTTCGGCCGCTTCTGCTGGAGAGCCGCGAGAGGGCACCTTTCTTTTTCAGCGTCTTTCCATTTGTATTCAACGTTATAATGCCATCGCATTCCGTGGCACATTCAATGACATAGCGGAGGACGAGGCCTGATTTCCTGGAAATAACAAATCAACAAATTAATATCTAAGTCCCGAGGGATCATATGTAGGCCTACCTTGGGGCAAAAAAATTAATAATAACTATAATAATAACAATAATAACAATAAAACTAATAATAATAATAAAATAATAATAATAATAATAATAATAATAATTACAACATTCCCACATGAACTTCACGTCCTACGACATTTGACCACCTAAAGGACATACGAAGCCGTAATATATATATATATATATATATATATATATATATATGGGAATATTGTCATACGGGCATCGTATGACCTACATAATATATAGGTCATATGAAATATGAAGCCCGTATGGCAATATATATATATATATATATATATATATATATATATATATATATATATATATAAACTGCTGTTGTAGGACTGCTACGTTTCTGTTCAAATGTTCTGCTATATATATTATGCCGGCGAGGTGAGGGAACAGGAAGGGAATGTGCATCTGTCACTAGCACTAACTCAAACAAAGGACATGAGTGAGTGGTTATTGTATTAAAATTATTTATTAAAAACAAAATTTATCACACTACACAAGTTAGAAAGAAAACTTATCAACTCTGGAACACAGCATTTTCTAAATATAGTAATTACATTGCTAATGAGATATCTCTTTCAAACGCCTTTGGGGCCATCCATATATTACGTACGCAAAATCCGGGAAAATTGGACCCCTTCCCCTCTCTGTTCGCACGCGTACTCCCCCCACTTGCGTACGTATAGTTGACGCACACCGTGCCACACCCCCCTCCAAGACCAGCTGCAGAATGTCAGTAACAGGTCCAGGCAACGACTGTCTGCACTTTAGCGCCAGTTTGAAAGATGAGTAGGCCTAATCCATGGACTCACTGCTGAGTTGTGTGATAGTTTAATAATAGCGTTCAGAGGTAAGGTGGCATACAAGTGACACCTTTCCCACAGCCCTACTTCCTCTGGTAGTACCGGATAGCTGGAAAAACAGAACTCTAGCTCACTTGAAGGCCAATTAATTTACATACGTACATTATCAGTAGACCCCCCACCCCCATTCGCAAGCGTACGCAAGCACATGCATTTCGGTTACCCCCTACCCCTCCACGCGTACGTAATATATGGATGGCCCCTGAATTCTTCATTTCCTTAATATCTTGGATTTGACCATCAAATTCACGAAGCCTTCATAATTGTTTACCTGGGTGTCTAAGTCATATAGTATAGGCTATCGTGTTGTAACAAGGGTATCATGTATCAAGGTGGCTTTAAAGTCCGAATTATAGATGGCTCCATAGCCCAACCATTCTATATCCACCCCAGTTTTAACCCTTTAACAACGACAGCATACAATAAAAGCGACGTAGGAATCAATGCAGCTTGTCATTACAGTGTTAAGCAGCTGCTAATGCTGGCACTGCAGTAACTTTCTACGTAGTTTGCGAAACGTATAGTAGCCTACTGGAACAATCAATTAATTTGAACAAAAACTAGGCCTAACAATTAAGCACAGGAAACACCAAAATACGACTAAAGATATTTTTTGTTACAGGTAACATTAAATATTTCTTGTAAATAAACTCAACTGTTAAATAAGCAAATATTCTAATATCACTGTGCAAAAACATAGGCCATACACAACCTGATTGGATAAACCATGCATGCATAGGCCTACATCAATTGAGGCGCGTGCTTATAATCACATTCTAATAAAAAAAATTGCCAAATTTATGCAATCTGATGAAATTGACTCAAAATTTGGAAAAGCATTGAGAATTAATAGGCTAATGCACTAAGAATGAAGTTTTCAAATTAACCGAAAACAAAACTCTCAATATGTTACCATAACCTATATATATATATATATATATATATATATATATATATATATATATATATATATATATATATATATATATATATATATATATATATATATATATATATATATGTGTATATATATATATATATATATATATATATATATGAGGGATCACCTCATAGCAGCATCATGTCTACCTTTAGCAACCATTGACTGACGCAAAGATGCGCAAATAACGAGAAAATATTCTTTACAAAATTATGTGCTGTTCTTAGATCACAAACATGGACTTGGATTCGGATTTAGGAAATTCGTTTAATATAGGCCATTTAATATACAGATATATATATATATACACGCATATTATGTATAATGTATATATATAGGCCTATAGGCCCCTATATATAAAATTATATGCGAAAACTAGGAGATCTTGTCCTAACTTTTCGCCAATTTTAAGTCTGGAAACCCCGATGTAAGGCTCAAAAATGATTTTTTTCATTTATGCCCTAGCCTGTGTTGTCACCTGGATTTGGAGATTATTATGCCGTAATTATTGAGACCTAAAGCTCTTGGATAAACGGTCTGAACTGCAGGACAGGGAGTTGGATGACCTGCAGCTGGAAGCGTAGAACGTAGAATTCATATAGACCCACTGTGTTGCCGCTTGATCGCTGTCGACTGTGACTGTGGTGCACTCTCGGTAGTTGCTGCTTAAGAATTAACATCAAGGACGTTGTGGTCTCGCTCCGGACGACGGATGTACACGAGTTTGCTGACGGCGAATTGCGTTTTACTGGTGATCGAGTTGAAGGCCCATCTGTAGGGCCAGCTGAGGCAAAGCAATGTCGCAATCGTGTAGAAGGCGCTCGACACCCAGGTCCGCTTCTCGCCATTGTTTGTATATGCAGCCAATCGCTTCTCGAAACCCGGAACGTGTTTCTCCATGCTGAAGTCGACGAACACATCCACGTTCTGGAATGCAGAGTACTTTTCAAGGATTGCGGCCGCTGTTTCTTCGTCTCCAGGCTCAACGCTGAGCGTCATCTTGATCTTTGTGATACCCTTGTCGTTAATTCCAACCAGCTCAGGTGGTGACGTGTCCCTCCAGCATTCGAACCTGAACGGTTCGATGATAGTTTTCGTGACTACTTTCTCCTGGTACGTCTCCATATCGGTCTGCAAGTTGCCGTCGGGGTTTGTGAAGGTGACCCTCCGCGTTCTCGTCTCGTAGTGATAGCACTCGGCCCGGAAGGAGATGGAAGGTTGTGCGGCACGAATTGCCACGATGCGTTCAACGGCAAACACACTCGAAGATAAGACTCTTATGTACTGTCTTTCGGAAGACCAAATGTACTCAATAAGGACGATGAGATAGTTAACGATAACGAAGATGGCCAACGTTATAAACAGAATGAAAAACACTCTTCCACCAAAGAGAAGCGTTGTAAGGTAGAGAATGACATAGAGCAGAGATATCCAGAAGGTTATATATGCGTAGAGCGAAAAGATTCGTAACAACATCACCTTTCTTTTTCTTTTCTGCGCCTCCTTCCGCTCCGTTTTTTCATTTAGTAATACGCTTCTCTGGTAATCGTCATGGATCCTGCTGAGTTCGCTGGTAGCAACTGCGTTGTATGCTTCGTTCGGATGTGAATTATTTCGTCTAAAGATGCCCAAATTCTTCTGGAACTTTCTGTGGGGATTCTGCAACTCGACGTCGTCCTCCTCCTTAACCATATTTGCACGTACACCACACTGAATAACACAAAAGATGATCAATGGATTGATAAACTGCATTAGCATCACCATCATGGCTATCACGACTGCGGAAACATAATTATCCCATTCGAAGATGTAGCGAATGGTCATGGCGTAAAACCCGTTAAAAATCCGGCAAGCAGACGATTAATTATTAGTTCTTTCACACAGACCTTCACCGTCTATCGAGTAGTTTAGGCTCATTAAGTTCTAGCGTGGTAGTTACGCTGAATACGGATAGCCTGAGGGATGCGGCCCGCTATATTTTATTGACGCGCCGGCTGGGTCCATGATAAATATTCATGCACTGAGAAGAAACCACGTGATCTGCAGCGCAGCGAGCTGTAAAAGTAAGCATGTAAGTAAACTATATATTCTTTAGTTTTCATCGGCTACCAAACGCACTGCAGCGTAATACAACATTTAAACAAACGCACTGCAGTGTAATATACCGTTTAAACAACTGTTACAGATCAATAACAATAGAGCATTCTACACATTATACGCAGATATACTTTCATACACAATCGTCGATGGCTGGATGTTACTTCCTGTTGAGCTCGCTTACAATTTTATTATGAAACTGTGCAACTATAGGCTATTAAAGTAGAAATGTGCGAATTCTTAATGACGGAAAATTAATACATCTTCGATAAAACATGGTATTAAGGAATGTTGTCTTACCTAATACAACAAGGTAGCTTTTGTGCCTACATTTTTGTGCAATCCTAATTATTCTATACCATGCACTTAACCTACACTCCTTTTGTACAGCAAAAACAAGCTTAGGCATTAGGCCTAAATGTGCTGTATCTCGTGGTTTCATGAGTTGTGCCAAGTGAGAGAAAGTAGGGATTGTTCTGGAGGCATTCTATTGTAGAATATCTGCAGCCATAAACCAACTATAAAGCATGGCATGAACTGTTTGCTGTTTATGCAAGGCATTTCAGTCTAGTGCCTTGTTTCATTCCTTTGAGGCATGCTTGGCACAATTTGTGGAGAATGTGTGTTCCATCCTGGGGCGTCTACACCATAGAAACCTTGGAACAAATGCTCCATCCAAGAAATGGGGGAGGGAATCTGTCAGTGTGTGTGCCACCATTTTAGGGGGGAGGAATGGGAGGGGGAAGAAGAGGGGGAAAATGGGAAGTTGCTCCAATGACTTGGGGGGGAGGGGATAGACGCCTCTGGTTCCATCGTTGGCCACGATTTACTCAGGCTGACACACTTTCATTACTAGAATGTCATTAACTAGAGTGCCAGCTTTTGCTGAGCTAAGGCAGGGAAGTCACTTTGACAGGTGGCAGGACAAACGGTGTGAACTCATATGGCAGGTGATTTCTCCTGGATATGAAACAGAATCCTAGTCAAGCTTTTGTTGTTTGTAGAAATTGCACTGAAATGAAATACTACAGCAACATTGACCAAAATTTAATGATGAACAAATTATCTGCACTGACTTCTGTATTTAGAGTTCAACAATCAACAAGAATGAACGAAATAGTATGACTTTTAATTACAATTTACTGGAATGCATCTCAATTCAAACTGATATCTTTTATTTCATATACATAGCAATTAAATATAATCCAATAAAATTTATTGGGTTTAACATCTGGTCGAGGGGATAGCTGATTGGCAACACCCTTGCTTGCAGAACATAAGATCATATGCAGACATAAAGATTAATCTGAGGCAATCATGTTTGGCTCACGCCAGCGACTCCGGTCTTTCCCTTCTCATTCTAGCGTTGACCTTGCTGGCACTGTCGTTCCAGTATCAAGGACTATCAAAACACTTGGGGTCACCTTGGACAGTAATCTCACATTCCAATCTCACATAACAAGCCTTTGCAAATCTTGTTTCTATCATATCAGGGCAATTCGTCACATAAGATCTGCTCTTACCAAAGACATGTCCCAGACCATAGCCTGTTCTCTTGTCTGCTCTCGCCTCGATTATGCCAACTCTGTGTTTGCAGGCATTTCAGATCTTCAAGTCAACAGGCTTCAATGCATCAAAAATTCTCTGGCTCGCATGGTGTTGCGTGCATCTTCTCGTTCAAACTCATTAACTCTGCTCCATCAGCTGCATTGGCTTCCTGTAAAATTCAGAATTAGATTTAAACTGGCCTGCTTGACATTTAAAACCCTTACAATGTGCACTCCTACCTACCTTCAACCACTACTCTCTCCTTACATTCCGCCACGCTCCATCTTAAACAATGTAGTCGTCAGGATGCTCGGTCTGTAGATCATACTTCAGGATCTCGAGGGCTGCAGATGGAGAGTGGTTCATTTGCAGCAGGTGAGTTATCTTTCCACAAGCCTCGGGCCCGACATCACGATGCCGAAGAACATCCCCAGCAACGATTAAGTGATTGTGATTGAGGTCCATAACAACCCGAAAGGGATAACTGGGCAAGTGAGGATTTGACGAGCTGCAATTAAGCATACCAGTATACAGTTAGGTGGCAATTTAATAAACATGCTATGCAATGTCTTGCAGTGTCTCACAATAATTAGTCAGAATTGATGTATTCATCCCACTAGAATGACTTGGCTTAACAAAGCTGAAGCTAGGTCCTCAGACTCATTTGTATATGAATTGGCAATTTGCCATGGCATAAAGTATTTTTACTGTGAAAATGGAAAAAAACTGGTAATAACCAGCAACACCCTGGTAAAAACTTGCTAAGTTAGTTATGGTTAGATCTGGGGCTTAAATACAGTCTAATTACGACCAGTCACGGTTTACTTGGGGCTAGGCACAGTTATGGCAACTTTTGGTAAGTTAGTTGGATATGTGGTGTTCAGGAATTGTCTGGTTATTAAACATATGGAAGTGGATCTAGCTGATTTGACAGTTTTCATTTTTCTGATAACTCCTGTTAAAATTATGGATTACTGAATGATAAAGTTAGCAATGAACAGGTATAAACATTTAACCACGTAAACTGTGATCATGACTTGCTCACAGGTAAATCTATATTAATAAAGCGAGAATTCTGTGTGTGTGTGTGTGTGTCTGTCTGTCTGTCTGTTTGACCGGGCTTAACTTCTACAATTTTGCACCTTTTCACTCGAAACCTTCACTGCTGTGTCGGCCTCGGCTTCGGACACCCAGTGGAGGGGTTCGCGTCCCCCGTTTTCACCCCTACCATGGTGAAAATGCCCCAAAACTCTACCCACCCGACCGTCAATCACGCGCAAGCTCGCCTATTCCACTGCGAAGCGGTTCTATTTATGGCGCCGGTATTTCCCAACGTCATTAATAATGCGCATAACCACTGATATGTATTAATAGTTACTGGATTGATAAAGCTTCAGTCATTTGCAAATGGCCGACGGCGAATTTAAGAGGTCAGGGTTGGAAGTTTTGTTGACGTATAATTAAGCAGCGAAATCATATAATACTTTATATTTCACGATATTTCTAAAATTTAATTACAATGGATTTATGGTTAAAGTGTTTTAAAAAATGAAAAAGTTTTTTAAAAAATTTCCACAATTCTTCTGTCGTCTGCTCTGTTTTGCCCATGGTTCTCCCTGACTGAGCGATAACCCGAACTTTCAGAGCCCATTAGCTATCCAGTAACTATTAATACATATCAATGCGCATAACGACACCGCGGTTCTATTTATGGCGCCGGTATTCCCCAACGTCATTAAAAATGACCATAAGTTGTTTACTTTCACACAAAATTTAATGACGATCGATTCGAAGTATATTCATCGTTTTACAGCAAAATTTTAACACATGTATGTTCAAAGACAAAGATCTAAATTATTTACAGTATATGAAACAACCAGTCTGCTTTACTAAGGGCGAGGCCGACTACAGACCGGCAGTGAGGGCTAGATTTCTGGCGTTTTCTTTAACACGCCAACGCCCGGTTCACCCTCTTCGACTGCGAAGCAGTCAGTCCACGGGAGACTGCGAAGCAGTCTCCCCCACAGGTCGCCACACGCCACAAGGGCCTGAAAGACTGCGAAGCAGTCGCCGCCAGAGGGCGACTGCGAAGCAGTCAGTCCACGGCAGAGGTCGCTAGACGCCAGAAGGCGTCTACAAGACTGCGAAGCAGTCTCCGCCAGACGCCACAAGGGCCTCCAAGACTGCGAAGCAGTTGCCGCCAGAGGGCGACTGCGAAGCAGTCAGTCCACGGCAGAGGTCGCTAGATGCCAGAAGGCGTCTACAAGACTGCGAAGCAGTCTCCGCCACAGGTCGCCAGACGCCACAAGGGCCTCCAAGACTGCGAAGCAGTCGCCGCCAGAGGGCGACTGCCAAGATTGCCAAGCAGTCGTTGTTGTTGTTGTTGTTGGTGGTGGTGGTGGTGGTGGTGGTGGTGGTGGTGGTGGTGGTGGTGGTGATGGTGGTGTGAAACTTATAACCCCGGGCAACGCCGGGTAATGCAGCTAGTATTTAAATAATTTAAGATTAATAGCACTCAGTTTTATCTAATCATTTGTTAAAGTATGATAGACGTATTTGCAAATTAATAATTTGCTTCTGGATGAACAGAAATAAAACTAACCGTGATTTACGTGCATCCCCACGACTTTTCCGAGCATATTCCGTCTTCTTAAGAAGCAGTTTCATGGTAGCTCTACATCCTATGTTTCTGGATGATAGCTTTGTCCGTGCTGTTTCAGTGCTTCTGGTCTTGCGCATGCATCTGTAGTCACAATGGTTTTGCAATACAAACACACAATCATTTGACATGTACATATCTAAGAAAGCACACCTAATTAGATTTAATACCATACCGTCTCCTATTCCTTTCAAGGTTCACATCATAAAGAAATTTAATTATAAATCGTTATGAGCTTGTTGATGCAAAAGTGGGGATAATGAAGCAAGCATACAAGTACAATGACTAATTATATGCTGTGGAAGAAAGTCATTGAAACTCTCATTTCGTGAATCTGGCCAGAGTCAGTTGTTCATAAAGCAGCTGTATCCCACCTATCAGTGTATAAAGGTTCACTGAAACAATGGTTAAGCCATTGAAGAAAAAGTTTAAATATTGAGTCATATAAAAATATTGCAAAGGTGTCACTGGTGACTGGAAAATTATTTGAAATTGGGCAGTTTTCTCAAGTATTATCTAGGACTTCAGATTAAGCTAAACTTAGCTGGTTCAGTAGCTTTTGTGTGCTGCAAACAAGCATGCCTGATGGATAAGGATAATGTCAACTGAAAGTTTTAAACATTGAGCATTTTTCAAGGGCAGTGACAAACAAGCTATGCCAGGGCCTACTACGTAGGGGGGGGGGGGAAGGAAGCAGCCTGCTTCCAATTTGTGCCAGAGGGGAAAAATTCCCCCCCCCCGGTCCAGTCACTAATTTCTAATAATTAGTGACCAATAAAGTGACTAATTACTAATGATTCTTAAAGTAGTGTATTGTGATGTATCAGTATTATGGGCCATGCAATATTTGCTGAGGTTACCGTACAGTGTCTACGCAGTGTTATAGTGTATCATTATTACTTGTTTTTCTTCAGCTATTGGCCATTATGTTCTGCTATTTTGCTATTGCCAAAGATGCAAAAAGTATTTAAAAAATTGAAGAAAAGCATTAACAATCCTGTTGATTTAGAAATTTCCAAAATATGGGACACATGTTAAAATATTGGGCAATATAAGATACTGTTCAGCAAATATATGGGGATTTTAAAGAATGCACATTTCTGGTGTAATGCAGCGGTAAAAGGCTCCATCCCTGCCTACTACAGTGTTATCCAGCCAACAATTATTTTGCAGGAATATTTCAAGACCTGATAATCCCATTTTCACTGCACTACACAACAATAATTGTAGCACTGAAATTTTTAGCCATATTTATTACAGCTTGTTCCATAAAATTTTTACAGTGCACTGGGAACCCTGCAGAAATTAATTCAACAGTTCAGTTGAACTAAAATGTATAGTCTTCCAAAGCCAGTTTTCTTGCTCCAAAAAATGCGCAATGTAGAAATCCAAAATTTTTCCGGACCCCGGACCCCCACTTCAAGGGGAGGGGAGGGAGGCCTAATGTACAGGAGGGGTAAAGGGAGAGGGGAGTGGATTGGGTGGGGAATGGGAGGGGGAGTGGAGAGGTGTTTGTGCAGGAAGGGGGGTAAGGGGGAGGGTTTACAGTAAGGGGATTGCTTCCAGCTTACAGGGGGGATAGTAGGCCCTGAGCTATGCTAACATTGAACAGGTTTTCCTTTGGATCAGTTCCCAGACGATTCCGTTCAACTCGGAAGGTCATTTACAATCGGCATTGAAATTCCGACAACCAGCTCTCCACCTCTGCCAGTGTAGCTACGTTGACATGTAGTGTCGCCGACAGACCCTCCATTGCACACACAGTATAGCAATAATTCCCTGGCATCCAATCCTGAGAGTAAAAAATGTTTCTTTAAAGGTACATGAAAATGCACTGAATTGTCTAACCAAAAACAATTATTGTCTTTGTGAAGATGGGAAAATTAGTATATCAGCCAGCATGTATTAAGAGTTATACCTTCGTCTGACAATAGTGAATATTCGTGGACTATTCAGAAAGGTAATTCATCGTTTTAGTGTCCCCTCTCATTTATGCTTTATACAGCCAACTTCTGGTTTGTATTTTAGTATGAATATTTTCATCGATAACCCAGCTTCTGGTTTAAGTTTTAGTATGAAACATTTTCATCGTCATCCAACTCCTAGTTTAACTTTTAGTAGGAAATGTTTTCATCGCTTATCCACAAAAATAGTAGGGATATATTAAAACAATATATTATCTACATAAAATTACAGTCTCGAGCTGAAGGCTAGAAAGTAATCGTTAGCAATGTTGCCATGCAGAGAAAACTGTTACTGCAATTCTGTAACAAAAAGACTAGAGCATCAGCAGTGGTAAATAGTACGGATGGCAAACTTAAGAATTAGGTAACTTAAGAATTAGGAATTAGATTTAGGTGAATTCCTTTTACTTAAGTGCACACTTGAGAATTATTTTTAACCGTTTAATTCTCCTCTAAATAAATAATTTTTTAAATATCAGTTTGTGTTTTCGTGTTTCATGTTTCTAAGTTTACCGAGGTGCCTAAAGTATGAGCGTTTGTCTTGTACTAATAAAAGATTACTTACTTACTTACTTACTATCGCTATATTATAGCTAGCCTACTGTACAGTGTCGTTCATAGACAGATGGTCTTTATTGCCACAACAGAACGGGCACGAATTGAACGAAAATGTTTCTTCTCACATTCTGGCAGTCTTATTAAATTTTATTGTTGTTAGAACGTTTAGAACTCTGTAAGTTCTTATTATATGTTTTATTTGATCTACGCGCTAATGCTTAAGCCGTAAGGCCCGTAACCTTGTGCATCAATATTCATCACGATCGATTACGCTAATTCGCTAAATGACGTCATAACATTGATGAATATTTATCATGGGCCTCGGTCAGCGCGTGAAAAAAAATATAGCGCATATTTAAGTAGATCTTGTTTTTACGAGCATAGTACGTTGCATGCGACCACGACGTGATGCGACCTGACCACTGGGACTAGATGCGACTGAACGGTAGCCTACGTGACCGGTCTGCGCTTATTGCCCTTGTGCAAACATTGTCGTTATTGAGGCAAAGTCCGAAAAGGAAGCTTAGTCATAGCATTAATTGTGATTCTGCTTAACGATTACGATAACGAAAATGTTTTCGTTAACGAAATAAAATGATTTCATTAAAGATAACTATAGGGGCCTAACCACAGTATAAATAATTACATTATTTATACTGTGCTATAACTGTAACTAAAAATATCATAAAGTAAAAAGTGCAATATATCGACAAACATGAGAACGTGAAAATGCGCTAAGCCTACCCCTCCCTCATCATCAGAATTGTGAAAGTGTTCAGTGTAGGCCTATGTGGGGGAGAATTGTGAGAGTGTTCAGTGTAGGCCTATGTGGGGCGCTATGTAGCGGAAAACCGAAACGAAATCGGATGTCGGTGAATTTGGAGCTGAATGCACAAATTCTTCAAAGCCTTCCGAAGCTGTAGGCCCTAAGCAAATTGTGTAACGTGTCTTAATAATATAGGCCTACACAGCTGCTACGTCTGTAGGCAAGGCCGCATTAAGGCTAGTGCGGGCCCAAGTGCTGTACAGCCATCAGCGCGGGACCCAATTACAAATATAGTAAAAAAAATTAATGTACTTCCGAAAAACCCTACCCCTCAAAACTGCGGGCCCGTGTGCTTAGCACCCCCCTTAATTCGGGCCTGTGACTGTAGGCAATTTCGCTTAGCCTTATTGTAAATATAGGCCCATAAGTACCAGTGTTTGATCTAGTCCCCCTCTTCTGGGAGGGGAAACAAGGTTTCTGGGGGGGACCAACGAATTTACACTAGATTTTTTTCTGTCATTTCATCCATTTTGAAAAAGTTTCAGACATTTCCAAATTTCATCTTCAAAAAAAAGTTGATGACTTTTTTTAGTCCTTCGTCCGATTTTCTGAACTCCAAAAAGTTGATGACCTTTTTTTAGGAAATCGTCTCTCTGGGGGAACCATGTATCCACATGTATCCTGGGGGGATATTGCTGGCCTATGGGGGGAAACTTAAATCCTGGGGGGCATTCCCCCCAAAGACGTCTAGATTAGACACTGCATATTTTAAGTACTATATAACTAGAACAAAAATCCAGTAACTATAACTATTCATTCATTCATTCATTCGAAGATTTATATAGCGCCTCTTCAAGGGAACTACTCAGAGGCGCTCCCGACACCAGCACGTTCATATAAGACAGTTTTAAGTTTTGCAAGAAATATGCCAGGGGTGACCCCAGGGCACATGCGGAGCTCTAAGGGAAGTCTATTCCAGACTACCGGGCCCACCACTGAAAAAGCTCGACTTTGCATAGTCGTGGAACGAGCAAATGGAACTAAAAGTACCCCTTTTCCCGCTGAGCGGAGGGAACGTCGGCCTTGGACACTTGAAACTGTGCAGCATAGCTCTCGAAGGTAAGCAGGGGCAGGGCCCTGACAACATCGCCATACTAAGGCAGCGATCCTATATTCTATGCGTAAGTGCATAGGAAGCCAGTGAAGGACCTCCAGCATATATCTAGACACTTGGCCATGTTTAGGAATATGCCCAATGAGACGGGCTGCAGAGCGCAGAACTCGCTGTAAACACACTATGCGACTAGATGGAAGACCAAAATAAAGCGATGAGCAGTAATCAAGGCGCGCTGTGACGAAGGAGTGAACCAGTGTAGCAGTGGCACTGGGCGTTAGCGAACGAGTAACAGTGCGAAGCTGGCGCAGCTGGTAGTAGCAGTCCCTAGTAAGACGGTGTATTTGTGGAGCAAAAGTAAGCTCCTGGTCGAGCCAAACACCAAGATCACGGACAAGAGTTGAGAAGGTATAGTTGGGGAATTCAATTGCAAGAGCAGTGAGGTCAAGTTTAGCGAGTTGCTGTCGCGTGCCTAGCCAAATAAATTTGCTTTTGGACGGGTTCAAGCGTAGTCGATTTGACGACATCCACGCTTCCATGGCATCTAAAGTCCCACTCATAACCCGGACTGTTGGAATGGCATTGGTAGAGAGGCAATGCATGTATGCTTGGACATCATCAGCATATTGCTGACTCAGAACTGCATGTGCAGCCAGAAGCGTCGAAAGACCAGAGGTATAGATGATGTATAAAATAGGTCCTAGGACGGAGCCTTGGGGCAACCCGTACCGTGCAGGGACCAATGAAGACCTAGTGGTGCCATGGATCACACAGAGGGAACGTTCATATAGGAATAAGTTTATCCATTCATAAAAGTCTCCAGAAAGGCCAAACGAAACACGCAACCGTTCTAGCAAGATCTCATGGTCTACAGTGTCAAATGCAGCACTGACGTCAAAGAGTGCTAGTAGTGTGAGTTGGGCCCTGTCAATCGCTCCGTAGATGTCTGAGAGAAGCCGAAGCAGGAGTGTCTCAGTTGAATGGAATCTCCTGAAACCCGATTGACTTGACGGCAGAAGATTATTCTTCTCTAAGTAAGCGACGAGCTGCATAGCGACGACTTTTTCGATGATTTTAGAGAGAAAGGTGACATTTGCTATCGGTCTGTAATTCGTAGGGACTATAACTCATACTAAAAAATACTAACTATAACTGTAACTATGACTAAAATGAAAACCCATTAACCGAGGGAGAGGTACCCGAGGGCACTGGTCCAGCTTCCGGCGTCTGTTTTTTTAATGGTGTAGGGCCCTTCCCTTCCTCCTCTGGGGTCAGCGATTCCAGTTTTCACCAAGCGCGCAACATGGCCGCCCACTCCGAACCACGACTTGCCTTAAGGCGCTCGCATACCACTCTCATATTCGCTCACGGGGACCTACCACCCTCCCAACAGGTACGTGGTACTCTGTCACGGTCCAATTGACGGTAGGTGTGTGGCAGACCTCCGTCCCGTATTACGTGCTCTGTTCCAACAACGGTTAGGGTGCAATAATTACTGTACCAAGGGTTGGCACTCGACCCGACACACTTAATTTCAATATTACGGGCAGTTTTGGGCAGTTTTTGAGTTTTTATAAATATGTCCATCCCAGACGGAGACGGTCACCAGGCAAGGGCAAGAAGACCCATATAAACGCCTGATGGGAATATAACAGGGCCTAAAATCGCGTGTCTTCTGACACGAAGTGTGCAGTTGACATGTTCAGTGTGGGGTTGACATGTCCAGTGTGGTCTGCACACTCCAGACAAGTTGACTTGTCTGGAGTGTGCAGTGTGTATTGTGAATTTGTTAGAGATTAGCTCAAGTCAAACACGAACGATATCATTATAATACCTGAAATTTTACTTACCATCAGTTCAATTACAGTTTGACAGTTTGAGGAAGAGCGTGCAATTGAAATTCATGAGCAATTTAGGTAGGCTACTGGAATATAAGCATGCAACAGTCATCAGCACTTTACGCCAAGAGACTACAGTCCAAGTCGACAAATTTCGACCTAGTCGATCGCTTATTTGCCAAGTCGATCGAGTCGACGAGAGGTCGACTACTCGACAAGTTGATCGAGTCGATTGTCGGCCGAGCCTAGTCGATCGTTGGTCGAGTCAAGTCGATCGCAGCACTCGACTCGATCGACCATGCCTGGAATATAGTTCCAAGATCTAATCTGTTTCCATTTGTAGACGTGAGTAAAGTTTATGTTCTTCAGTTCACAGCTATAGCCTATAGATATTATTATCATAAAGTCTGACTTTATGACTTTATGAAACTGTTTATATTAATGCATCCGTTTTTTGTTCTAATGATATTGAGCTATTGTGCTATTTTCCCCCGCTGTATGTATTGTTGTTGTAAAGTATGAGCGTCTGTCTCGTGCTAATAAAAGCTTACATAGGCCTACTTACTTACTAATTTTCCAAAACCCAATATATTGCCTGATGGAAGCAATCAGTTAATTTGGGCAAGAACTAACATAATTAAATAGTAGTAGAAATTAAACAATTAAACCGTAACAATTAAGCAAAAAAAAACCCAACATACGACCAGTCTTGTTGTCCTCGAGACCAAGGTCTTGGTCTCGAGTGCACTCGAGTTCGTTTTTAAAAGTCTTGATCTTGGTCTTGGTCTTGAGGTTCAAGGTCTTGGTCTTGGTCTTGGTCTTGGTCTTGAGGTTCAAGGTCTTGGTCTTGGTCTTGGTCTTGAGGCTCAAAGTCTTGGTCTTGGTTTTGCAAGACCAAGACCAAGACTTTTGACAATATGAACAGTCATTTAACAAAACACACAGATTTAAAAATTTATCCAATAATTACTAATACATGTCATTGCTTTAGTATTTACACGGTGTGAGTGAGGCTTAACTGTTGTTTTGGACATTTATTTTGACTTCCGGTTATTTATCATGGAATGATTTCAAAACAGACTCACAATTTGTAGGCCTACATTTACACCCGGTACTTGAAAAGCTGCTCTGTGTGCCAGTGAATTCAGCACTGTAGAACGTATTTTTCACATGGCAGAATTTTTATGAGGCCCCACAGGTCACGTCTTGGTCAGAAAATTTTGAGCGAATTGGTTTTTACAAAATGCAACAGGCATTTGGAATAACATTTCGTATGAAGGAATTTTGTAAATACTAATTCGGAATTCTATGCAGTCTGCATGTAGAGTTGTTTTGTTTGAATAAAATAAAAGATTCATGTTTTAATTAAAATAGCGAGTAGTCGGACTTGACAATTTTATTAGTAAGGAATAGAAGTCTGGATATGGTTGTGATTTTTGGGGTATTTTTTCAGTTTTGGTCTTCAGTTGCAAAGTCTTGGTCTTGGTCTTGGCCTTGAGGTTCAAGGTCTTGGTCTTGGTCTTGGGCTTGAGGTTCAAGGTCTTGGTCTTGGTCTTGAGGTTCAAGGTCTTGGTCTTGGTCTTGGTCTTGAGGTTCAAGGTCTTGGTCTTGGTCTTGAGGTTTAAGGTCTTGACAACAAGACTGCATACGACTAACGATAGTTTCAATAGGCCTAACTGCGAACTGTAAATTTTTCTTGCAAATAAATAAACCAAACTGTTAAATGAACAAACAGCCTATTTTAATAGGCCTATCACTTTGCAAAGTATAGGCCCCAACACAACCTGATTGGATATGCCATAGGCCTACTACATGAAGTGCCTATATTTATAATCACAGTCTAACACAAATTCGAGGGCTGAGAATCATAAGGCTCTATGTCCATTACATAGGATTTATAAATCTGTAGCTTGAGTCTGTAGTTTGTAGCTTGATTAGCAGTAGAAATATTTGCAGAATTATTAGGCTCTGTGTTGCATATTATTACAGTATACAGGACAGGATAAATGTGCGAGAAACGAAGACAATAACTATCGGAAAACAACATAAAGAGCTGAAAGTGAGACTGGATGGAGTGGAGCTGGGGCAAGTCACAGACTCACAGAGTTTGTGTACCTGGGAGGATTAGGCCTACTAACGGAAGATGGTCATTTGCAAAAGACAGAACACAAAACGCGAAAACTGATGGCATCATGTGCGCTTCCCGTGTTACGTAATACGTAATACGTTTCGTTTACATGTAAATTTCTTTCGTATTGAAGTGCGAAAAACGAAGACAAAGATGACGATATAAATGAATCTTTGTTTTCAATCTTTTCATTGTGAATTTCTGATAGTATTTCAGTTCTTTGTCTCTGTTTTTGAAGAAGTTTGTCTATTTTGAAACATAATATTTTAATATTTCAAGAAATTCGCCACCCAATTTTTGGGGTGGGCAATGCCACCCATCTCAATTATTGGTGAGGCACCTGCTCCGGCTGCCCCCCCCGAGTCTACGCCTATGATTAATAATATTACTGTACGGTAAGTGTACACTTTACATGTAATGGATTTATAGTTCATTAGGCTACAATACTTTAATTTTACCTGTTATATTAGGGCCTATTATTTTATGCAGACGATTTAAATACAGTTGCAGTCGCCTGCCGCCTCTGGCACAATCGATAGCGACAACAATTGCATCAAGGACGTTATAGTCTCGCTCCACAAGACAAGTTTGCTGACGAAAAATTCCGTTTACCGTTGATCGAATGAAGCTCATGTGGGAATTTGTCATGTGGGTTTCAAATATTTTCTCCAGATGGTCCCATATAGCAGAACATATGAAGCCAATATGGGAGTTTTGTCACGTGGGCTTTACATATATAGTCCCATATGGTACGACATATATATATGAAGACCACACGGCCGAAAACGTAAACTAGGTTGTGTCCTAACTTTTCGCCTACCGGTATTTTAGTCGTAATCTTAAACTCCAAATTTCTAAAGCGATACTCGAAGGTTAAACGTCGATAGGGCTCCAGCTTATTCATAAGCACTGAAAAGTCTAAAAGGCTGAAAGGCCCAACGCAACGCTCAGAAATAGGCCTACGTGTTTTTCTTTTCGTATATGCCCAGTGTTTAATCTAGTCCCCTCTTCTGAGGGGGGGGGGAAACAAGGTTTGTCGAGGGAGGGGACCAACAACAGCGACCTTTTTAGGAGAAATTTCATTCGTGTTCCAACGTCGAAAATTTTTTAGGGGTTTAGGAATTTCATCTTGAAAAGTAGGAATTTCATCTTTTAAAAAAGTTGATGACTTTTTTTAGTAATTCGTCCCACTTTTTCGAACTTAAAACTTTGACGACCTTTTTTTTAGTAATTCATCTCTCAAAAACTTTCATCTATCTTATGCTATGCTTCTATTACTCGTTTACTCGTCTCTTGGGGGAGCGCAACATGTATCCTGGGGAGGATTTCTTCCCCAAAACATAAATCCTGGGGGGAGATTCCCCCCCCAAATGACGTCTAGATTAAACACTGGTATATGCCCTATTTGCTGTCGCCTGGATTTGGATATTATTTTGCCGCAATTATTTTGACCTAAAGTTCTTTGGATAAACAGCCTGTACCGGAGGGCAGAGAGTTGGATGACATACAGCTATCGAGGTGCCTTTAAAATCCGAATTATAGATGGCTCCATAACCCAACCATTCTAGTTTTAACCCTTTAACAACGAGAGCATACTGTAAAGCGACATAGGAATCAATGCAGCTTGTCATTATGGTGTTAAGCAGCTGCTAATGCTGGCACTTCAGTAATTCTTTCTACGTAGTTTGCAAGACGTAGTAGCCTACTGGAGCAATCAATTAATCTGAGCAAAAACTAACACATTTAAACACAGGAAACACCAAAATACGACTAACGATATTTTCAGTAACGCTTAACATTAAATAGGCTATTTCTTTTAAATAAAATCAACTGTTAAATAAGCAAATATTCTAATATCACTGTGCAAAGTATAAGCCTATACACAACCTATAATTGGATAAACCATACGTCAATTGAGGCGCATTGCTTATAATCACATTCTAACAAAATTGCCAAATTAATGCAACCTGATTACACTGCCTCTGAATTTTTAAAAGCATCGAGAATTAAGAATGCACTAAGAATGACTAAGAATGAAGTCTTCAAATTCACCGAAAACAAAACTCTCTCTCAACATGTACCCATAACCTATAGCTGATCTCTCATAGCAGCATCAGGTCTACCTTTATCAACCAATGACTGACGCAATGATGCGCAAATAACAAGAATATTTTATAAAAAATTATGTGCTGTTCCTGGATGACACACCTGGACTGCGATTCGGATTAAGGAAATTCCCTTATTATATTTAGTATGCATGTGTCACCTATACATGCATATTATGTGCATATATATATATATATATATATATGCGTTAACTAGGTCTTGTCCTAATTTTTCGCCAATTTCAAGTAGGCCTATGATAACCCCCATGCAAAGCTCATAAATCAATTTCTTTCGTATAATATTGTGCGCTATTTGTTGTCGCCTGAATTTGGCTATTATTATGCAGCAATTAGTTTGACCTAAAGATCTTTGGATAAACAGTCTGAACCGGAGGGCATGGATTTGGATGACCTGCAGCTGGGTGCGTAGAACGTAGAATTTACACAGACCCACTCTGTTGCCGCTTGATCACTGTCGATTGCGACAGCGGTGTGCTCTCGGTAGTTGCTGCTTAAGAATTTACACCAGGGACGTTGTAGTCTCCCCCTGGACGACGGATGTAAACGAGCTTGCTGACGGCGAATTCCGTTTTACTGGTGATCGAGTTGAAGGCCCATCTGTAGGGCCAGCTGAGGAACAGGAATGTTGCGGCCATGAAGCAGGCGCTCGACACCCAGGCCGGCTTCTCGCGATTGTCCGTATATGCGGCCAATCTCTTTTCGAAGCCCGGAACGCATTTCTCTATGCTGAAGTCGACGAACACATCAAAATGTCTGTAGCTGTTCTGGAAAACAGAGTACTTTTCAAAGATTGCCGCCGATGTTTCTTGGTCTCCAGGCTCAACGCTGAGCGTCATCTTGATCTTAGTGATACCCTTGTGACTAATTCCAACCAGCTCAGGTGGTGACGTGTCCCTCCAGCATTCGAACCTGAACGGTTCGAGGATACGGTTCGTGACTACTTTCTCCTGATACGTCTCCAGTCTGGTCTGCCTGTTGCCGTTGGCGTCGTAGTAGGTGACCGTCCGCGTTCTAGTCTCGTAGTGATAGCACTCGGCCCGAAAGGAGATGGACGGTTGAGTAGCACGAATTGCGTCGATCCGTTGAACGGCAAACACACTCGAAGATAAGTTGTTTATGTACTGTCTTTCGGAAGACCAAATGTACTCAATGAGGACGATGAGATAGGTGATGAAAGCTAAGATGGCCGAAAGTATAAAGAGAGTGAAAAACACGCTTCCGCCGAAGAGAGGCGTTGTAGGGTAGAGAATGACATAGAGCAGAAAGATCCAGAACGTTATGTATGCGTAGAGCGAAAAGATTCTTACGAACTTCACCTTTCCTTTGCTTTTCTGCATACGCGCCACCCTCCGCTGCATGAGTTCGTTAAAATGTCTTTGGTAATCGTCGTGGATCCTGCTGAGTTCGCTGGCAGCAGCTGCGTCGTATTCTTCATCCGGTTGTGGATTATTTTGTCTAAAGATGTCCAAACTCGTCTGGAAGTTTCTGTTCAGATCCTGCAACTCTGCATCCTCTTGCTGCTGAATCCTGTTCTCTCGTCGACGCGATACACAGCGAATAACGCAGCAGATGATCAGTGGATTGATAACCTGCGTTGTCACCACCGTGACACATATCGCGATTGTGACAATCAGATCAATCCAGTCGAAGGTGTCGATTGGAGTCATAGTAGGTAGTGGAAAAGGTATACAGTCGAAGGTGTAGCTTGGAGTCGTAGTAGGTTGTGGAAAAGGCATGCTTGTGTTGGACCATGTACTGCCGTCGCAGGTCGAAAACCAGTAGCTTGGTCGTAAACCTAAACTGCGGAATATGGTCAAAACGCTTCCCTCGTACAACGAAGTAACGAAATACTGGTGATTGCCTTCGATGGTGTTTAAGAGGTCTATTAGTTCGGTTGGTTGTGGACACGACGGTAAGTTTTCTTCACAGTAGAGTCCGCGATATCCAGGAGTGCATCCGCAGTATTTCCTCAAACCGTCGGAACTCGTCAGGCAGGTTCCTCCGTTCAGGCACTGAGCAGTAGGACTCGCATCACAGGCTTTGTCAAGTGCTAAAGCTAGAAGATAAAAAGGAACTGAGTATTAGCACCTAACAAGCTCAACGTGAATTCGCTTAGCTTAACCTTTGTGCTGCAACCTCGGGAAATAGTTTACCCAACCCCATGCACCCTCGATCCATGGGCGTCCGCAGGAATTTGTAGGGGGTAACATTCTTGTAGGGGGAACAAAATGACGTTTTCGCATTCATGAACACAGAACACGTGACAACTTTTAAAATGGTCAAGAACTTTAGCTAAGTAATTGTGTTTTTCGCATTGAAAATCGTGTTGGGACTGTTGTAATATTCATTATAATAAAGAGATTTAATTTTTTTTAAATTTACGCAAAATCTAGGGGGCAAATGCCCTCTTGCCCCCCTCAGGACGCCCACACCTCGATCTGTTTCTCACGCATAACTTTTAAACTGGAAGAGATACTCCTAATTCCTTGTGACTTTTCTGAATATGTTTTTGGCAACAAAATAGTTTATAGTTCACGAGGTTTTACTTCTACAGTTACGTATATTGTATGCACCTGGCTGTGTAGATCGTGATGGACTAAGAGGGTGTCGAGATTTTGTGAGGGGGGATACAATTTTCCCAAAGATTTTGCGGAATTCGTCATCTGAATACAGTTTACAACACAAATTACATCGGCTGAAATGCTTAATGAACTTCCTGCATTCTGGAGCAGCGATGTATTATGAATACACCGTCCTGGTTGAGTAGATCGTGGCAGACTGCGGCGAGATACTCTGTGGGGGTACAATTTCTACAAAGATTTTCGGAATTCGTCGTCCGAATAGTTTACGACTCAATTCAAATCGGCTGAATGCTTAATTAATGTCCTGCATTGTTCAACAGCGATGTATTACGAATACATCTGGTTTTGTAGGTCGTTATAGACCTATGAGGTGCCGAGATAACCAATAAAAGCACACTTTAGCTATTCGACCAATACAAAAGTAGACTACAGTTAAACCATCCTCAAAAGTAAACTAAGGTATGAATGTGAAGTTTCAGTTACTTCCTCCTTAAGTAAGAGACAGAAGAGTTAGTAGTAGGAGTAGTGGTGGTTCTGATGGTGGTAGTAGTAGTATTGGAAGTGGCTGAGGAAGTGGTGGTGGTGGTGGGGGTGGTGGTGGTGGTGGTGGTGGTGGCGGCGGCGGCGGTGGTGGTGGAGGTGGTGGTGGTGGCTGTGGTAGTGGTAGAGCTCGTTCCATTAGAGCTTGATCACAAATTGCGCACAGAATTACTACTGCTGTTGCTGCTGCTACTACTACTACTACTACCACCACCACAACCACCACTACTACTACCACCACCACTACTACTAAACTACCACCATTATTATAAGAACCGGCGTAAATAAAAGACCAACCAGTTCATTTACCCAGGTTACACTTAGCGGACAGGCAGATCGAAGCACGGGAAAGCAAGAAAGAATGGCAAAAGCCTTCAGACAAGCATAGACGCTCGGCAGGTGAGACGCAGATGGGAAATCATACACAGACAAGAAGACTCGGGTCTCGTTTGACAATACTGTACGAACGCTAGGTGACGTCATTATAAACGCTTCGACAGCTTAATCAATAATCATGCAGCTGGTCGTGGCTTTTGTCGACCATCTCAGCTCTGGTTGTCGATCCTCTCACGTGGGTTTATGCATATATGCTTATAGCTGAATATAAACATAATGTTTATATTCAGCTTAGATTAGATTAGATTAGATTACAAACCTCTGCATCTCAGTTTAGCGTCAACAGGGCTTAATTTTCCGTTGGTGTAGAGCTTCCAAATGCCAAGGACGTGTTCCGGTCTTGTCGCGTCGCCTTCAGCGCTGATGGCAGACCTTGCTTCTGTATAGTTGGAACCGATATGCCAGTAGCCGTCCATGTGGAAGAGATAGGTCTGGGTGTCGAGGTCGCCGTGCATTCTGGTGTAAATGGGACGGTTGTTACTATAGAGTCCAGGAAGCTGTTTGTAGTAGTCACGTCCGAGGATATTGACATTTGTGACAGCTCCGGTGGCTTGATTGACCTGTGTAGAGAAAATGAAATTGTCCGAGGAATTCAAGCAGAAGATTCGCCATTTTGATCCATTCTGCCGAATTTCCGACCGTGGCACAGGCAGGCCTTACTCTACTTGTCATTTCAGAGGTGAACCTAAGGATTGACTGAACCTGTTTCAGATTCTAATTTCTGTGATCTTTCGCTCAATAAATATCTGTAGGCCTAATACGCTAGTAGTAAGTAGTCAGTGCGTTCCGGCATCTTATTTCAGGTACTAAAAATAATTTACTTATTTTAATAATAAAAACAATAATTTAGTTATTTTAATTTAATTTCAGTGTCTTGAACTGTTTTCAATGATTATTGAGACCCCTCCCAACCTCAACCCCGTTTTTCTCGAGATTTTAGCCCGCCCATAATTATTCCGTTCCGGAACCTTTTTCTCCAGGAAAAAGCACTGGTAGTAGTAGCAGCAGCAGCAGCAGTAGCAGCAATAATAATAATAATAATAATAATAATAATAATAATAATAATAATAATAATAATAATAATAATAATAATAATAATAATAATAATAATAATAATAATAATAATAATAATAATAATAATAATAATAATAATAATAATAATAATAATAATAATAATAATAATAATAATAATAATAATAATAATAATAATAATAATAAACAAATTGTCTTCATATGAGTTTGTTGGCTGTATGAAAAAATAATAGTATAGTAATAATATTAATAATAATAATACTAATACTAATAATAAGCTTTCAAGGCTACAACCTATAGTCTCTTTTAAAGGTACCTTTCCTTCAAACCCTGAAGACGAGGCCTGATCCTCCAGACATTTACCCTGCTCCTAAGTAATATTTTCCAAAACCTGAGGGATCAATGATACCTCGGGTAAAAACAAAAAAATAATAATCTTTTAGACTCCTTAGGGATTACATGTACCTCGGGAAAATATAATAATAAACAATTTGCATATGAGTTTGTTGGCTGTATGACTTTCACTCAAGTCAAAATTCCGGCCGTCAGAGAACTCAATGGCCTCTCGAGATCTGACGGCAAAAGGTCTGGTGGAGTCACCGTTATACCCAGGGCCAGAGGTTGTTGCTTGGCGTGGGATGTCAGATACATTCGCAACATCATGCGAGCAACTAACATCCCTAAACGCTGGTTCGGCAGGCGAAAAAGCAGCTCGTATATAATAAAGCACGTAAATACGCTGCTATGTCGCAGTCACATAACTTCGTCCCTGTTGCAGTCAAAACCGTAGGAAGCTGGCATATCGAATCACAGTAGTTTATCCAAGAACTGGGAAATAAGATTTCAGCAGTGACAGGAGATCTGCACGAGACCAACCATCTGCTACAGCACCTATCAGGTGCCTTCAAATAGGAAACCTCCTGTCTGTTTTGGGCACCTTGGAGTGGAACAATGAGGAGAAAGATGCAACCAGAGAGTAGATGACAGTTTATATAAATTATATGTTCAGTTAACGCAAAACAATGTAATAAATCTGTTTATGAGTTTGTTGGTTTTATGAAGAAATAAAGTATAGTAGTAATAATGATGATGATAGTAGTAATGATAATGATGATGATGATAATAATTATTATTTTATAATAATAAAAATTATTATTATTTATAATAATAAAAATTATTATTATTTATAATAATAAAAATTATTATTATTTATAATAATAGTAATAATCATAATAGATTACTTGCTTTATCTTGCGTAACCCTAGAGAGAATTGAAATGCATGTCAAATTAGGCGTAATTTGTGTGGGGTACGAGGGGTACCCGTACCCTTCCATTTTTTTGACTGGGGGTACAGTATCCCCCACTTTTTGAACAATCAATATTTTTTATTGTGCCTTCTCAGAGATCGCAGTCTCAGCCTTGCTTCGTGTATGTAAGAAATTGGTACCCCCCCTACTTTCTAGACCAAAGAGACGCCCCTGGCTATGCAGTTCCTTCTTGTACATGTAGGCCTATCAGTATTAATCAAAGCACTAACATTTTGATTGTGAATTGAATTCCAACTGATTCCATCTAACAGTGTCGAATTGCCATAAAACTCTATAGGCCCTTTTTTCGGGACCATAGCTCCTGTGATACCGCGGATGTGTGTCTGTTTCTGCAGGTACGTCTGAATTGATTAATGGATTTCATCGGTTGATGCCTTGCTCGTTAGACACCGAAGCCACTGAAGTTTTTACCTTTTAATTACTATAATATGATAACATCTCACCTGTTTCGAATTATCTTCAAATTCAACCATCCCAGACGAACAGGTGACGAAATCGTCGGTTATACAGGTTGGCTCAATACGTTGTTTACCTCCTGACAGGGCCACGTACTGTAGACTGGTAGGGTCATACTGGTACCACCCGGTGATCATGTTGTAGAAGGGGTTTAAGGGTTTGTAGTACAAGGGGTTGATTCTGTTTGATTGACTGATTGAGTAGTCTCTTACAGTCTCTGTGCGGCCGTTGGTGAATGCCCCCACCATGATGCTGGTGTTCTGATATGGTTGACCGAATCGCAACTCCTTCATTGAGCGGTTGTAATAGAAATACATGTCAATCGACTCGTGTTTGTAAACCGGGAACAAATCAACCGTGAAATTGACCAGGTGGTAGATGCCAGCCATCTGCAACCATGGCAAGTTGTCATTGTCGATGCCCTTCATCAGCAACCGACTGCATGGAACTGTGGTTGGGCGGATGGTTGTTAGCTGAGCCTCAACAGAAGAGCTGCAGAGGAGCTGGACACAGACGAAGGTCACTACGGTCATTATGGACCCAAGCCCATATCCATTCTTCATCTTTCCCGTACTCTTCTCATTATCAGCTGGTGACACTGCAGAAACAGGCTCATCCATTCTTGTCTTCATCCTGTCCATATTACAACATGTACGGTATGACCTGCAAAGGAAAACTCCTTTTCCGTACCTACACAAGCAAATTGGCCTCGATCGACGCCTCGAATTCTATACCAAATAAGTTTCTTCTAAGCGTATAAACCAGCCCAGTATTGACCTTAATAAACAATTCCTGTATTGCTGAACGCTGGTCTCTGCCGCAGGCTAGACTATTTAAATGCGCTTCAGATCATTCTTATGCGGGATTTTCTGGTGTAAAATACGCCAGTGTGGTTTACTCACGTGAATATGAGAATGACTAGCCTATGCCGCTATGCGAAGGTGTAGGAGTAGGGCTTATATATTCTGTTCCGAAAACATTAGTTGCTACCTCAGCGAGGTAAAGGGCTGCACCGTAGATTGAATCAGATAAGCAGTGCTTTTTCTAGAACTAAAAGTTTCCGGAACCGAACAATAGGTTCCGGAACTGAACAATTATGGAAGGGCTAAAATCTCGAGAAAAACAGGCTTTGGGCTTGGGAGGGGTCTCAATAAACATGAAAACAGTCCACAGCACTGAAATCAAATTAAAATAACTAAATTATTGTCTTTATTATTAAAATAAATAAATTATTTCTTAGTATCTGAAAAAAGGTGCCGGAACGCCGTTCCGGCGCGTTCCGGATGAAAAAAAGCACTGCAAAGTATAGCAAAACTGACCAATTTTAAATAATCATTGTTACGGATTTAAAACATGAGCAATTAAACGCTGTTTACGATGGGTGCTTGATAGTGTAGTGGTTAGAGTGCTCCATTGTCAATCGAGAGGTCGGGGGTTAAAATCCCCGCCAGGGCATAAATTTGGTTCGAGATTTCTGCTTCATCTGCACCCCCAGCCAACTCAGCTATAATGTCGGCGAGGAGATGAGACGGCGAGGGAGAGGACTTGCCACCCGCCCTCATATGCCGAGGTTAAGATAATGAAGTCGCTAATACTTCTTGCCAATGGCAGCCTCAGGTCTAGCTTAAGGGACTGTTGCTCTTCGTCTACGATGGGTCATTTAAGTCCTCAATTTTTCGATCTGTTAACAGTGTGGGTATTTTGGCCTAACTGAAAAGAGGAAGCTCTTTGAAAAGCATTAAACATTTTGATTATTGTGATACAGTGTTGTTTGGTTACTTGCATGAATGGTTCGTTGATTTTGACCACTTGAACGATTGCATTTGGTTCACTGATCCTGAATGACTAATTGATTTTATCTGATTTGAATGCGGGCGCGTGGGCCACTTTTAAATTGCAAAATAATTTTTTGTCACCTTTGGCAAAGGACAAAAGATCAACTTTGTTTAAAGAAGGTTGGATTGCATTGTTTGTATCTTAATGCTCTGTGGTTATTTTTCTTATTTTCATCATTTTATTTATATTCCTGTCTGACACTGCTTTAGCCTATAAGAGGATTTGAACCTCAGCGTGAAGACTTTGTTTAAAAGTTGTAAAGCAACAGCCTTCTGCATCTGCATTTGGGAGTCAAACTGAGTTTTGTAGTGCCTTACTCTTCCAGCATACCCATATGGAACTTATATTGAACCCATATTCCCAGACAGGACCTGTATCGGGCCCATATGGGTCCCATCTAATGTTCATGGACAATTGGACATGCTAGCAGTCTACTGAGCTTTGCTACCATGCAGTAAGGACAGATTTTCTTGTTGCTGGATTGTCTCAGTCTTCGACGAACATATGATTCTGATTAAGATATATGCCTCTGCAAAAGTGTACGTCTCTACGTCCTCCCCCGTTCTGGACGCTACCACAGACGGTTTGAATTCGGGGAGTTCGACGTTTGCTCGTGAAACACTTACGCTACTAACGTCCGGAGGCAGGGTTGCAAATCTCGGGCTCGTTACTTTCTTATAGGCCAAGGCACAGTCTGAGCTCCAGTTAAGCGGTAGTCAGGGCGTGGCTGATGCATTATACGATCACTACGTCAAGAACAACCGGGGCTGCACTGGATGTCAGAGCATCACGCTTTACATAGGCCTATTTCAGGGGTTCTCGAGGCTGGCAAGGACGGCGGTAGGGGGGTGGGGTACGACGACTACAGTGGGTATGTAGTTTGGATTCGTTCTCGGTTTCATGGACTCCATTTCTCTTCTATATGTTTCCAAACTAAACAGGCGCTGCATAACTTGAGCTTTAAAAAAAACAAAGTCCTCTACGCGGTTTGTCTTCTGTCCAACATCATAGAGCTTTACGTCTGTCTGATTTAAACTATCTCTCATTTGTTCAAGGTCAAAAGATTGTTCCTTAATCTTCTGCCCATTTCAGACAATCCTGCAGCTAGGTTACCTTGTCCTGTTGCTAGAGCGTCTGTCCGTTTCGTCATTCTATTCATTAGAGAGGCCATCGGTACATTAGGAGTGGTAAACCTTTTCTTACGTTCTGTCTCCATCTCTAAGCAAGGACTGGAACGCTGAGACATGGTTCAAATTTAATTTTGTACTACTACTATTACTACTACTACTACCACCACCACTACCACCACTGTATACCACCATCATCACTGCTAATACTACTGCTACAGCAACTGCTGCTGCTGCTGCTGCTGCTGCTGCTGCTGCTGCTGCTGCTGCTGCTGCTGCTGCTGCTGCTGCTGCTGCTGCTGCTGCTGCTGCTGCTGCTGCTGCTGCTGCTGCTGCTACTACTACTACCAGAGGCGCCGGCAGCGTGACGCACTGGACGCACGTGCGTCCACCCATCAAATCAAATCCACACAAAGATTAGGCATCGCATCAATGCTTTTGACAATTTCACTGTGTAATTTTGGTTTACAATACAGTATACATGAATAATATCATATGATATCATATGCTTGTGTTATAGGCCCTACTTTACTTCTATGAGTCACTCTGAGTCATTTTCAGTGTATGACTACAAGTGGCAGACAGAGGACGGGTGTGGATTGGAGGACACGGGAGGGGTGTGCGTCCAATTTTTTAAGCCTGGCGGCGCCCCTGACTACTACTACTACTACTACTACTACTACTACTACTACTACTACTACTACTACTACTACTACTACTACTACTACTACTACTACTACTACTACTCTTATTATTACTATTATTTTTTTCCCGAGGTACATATAAACTCGCAGGAGTCAGATACTAAGTATGTGAAAATTAATATCTGGAGTGATTAGACAATATTTAGATAATAATAATAATAATAATAATAATAATAATAATATTATTATTATTATTATTATTATTATTATTATTATTATTATTATTATTATTATTTTAACTAGACTAATGATGATGACAATGATTATGATTATGATGGCGAATTGGCGATGATAATATATAGCCTAATATTAATAAGAATACTAATAACGATAGCGATCATGAAAATGGTGCTGTATAGGCCTACACAAGATTAAAACCAACTACAGTCACATGATATTTAAAAATTATAGTTTTTGAAGTATAATAATAGTAATAATAATAATGCCTCAGGGTTAAATAATAATAGTTATAATAAAAAATAGTTCTGATTTTAATAATAGGCTCCATAGTAATGGTTTTAATAATTAAATTTTTTTATTAGCATTGTCTGATAGCGTAGTCTAGTCTAGGCTACCGCCAATATTTCTGGCGGTAGGCTAGGCTGCAGCCTTGGTTCTGTTATTCCAGATAGTTGGGTCCATGTGCGATATGGCCACATTAATGTTGCCGTTATTAGTCAACAGCTAAGAGTCTATAGAACCTTGAAGTTCCTTTATCCCTGTGCGCGACGTATGCCCAACTAAAGCTCTACGCACACATAGACAGGTCTATAAACCTTAGGCCTAGATCTAGTCCTTTTCAAACTTATCTCCTACTAGTAATTACATTACAACCACATAAAAAAGGTTGAAATACAGTTGTATTTACATGCTTATAGAGACGCTGTATAATTTTCCTTTACAGGACACATCTTAATGAGGTTCTTTTGATTGGCTGAGCAGCGCTTTGATAAGATTTCTTTAAGGGATTCGCACGCTCTCTGACGTCAATGTTAGTCATGGACTTCTGCCGAAAACTTCTGAGACATCGACGGCTCACAGTGTCATCGAAGACTTTGCCACGCAGGGTCTTAACAGATTACGAGGACATGTTATGGTTTATTATTGTGCGAAACACATAAGGTGATTTTTAATTCATTTCTAATTCACTCTAGTTTAGTCTTTTAATCTATTTCGGCCTGGTCTAAAATCTAACATGTCTAATCTAGTCTAATCTAGTTTTTTCTGCACTCATCTAGTCTTATCTGATCTAATATAGTCTGGTATGGTCGTATCTGATCATCTGAATCTTAGTCTAGTCCAATTTATTTCGAGATTCTGATCCACTTGCGCCCCCTAGCCAACTCAGCTATAGTGACAACATTGATCGTGAACTGTCGATGGGAAGGCCCGACGGCGAGGGAGAGAACTGGCCACCCGCCTTCGTCTGCCAAGGCTAAGAAAATGAAGTCGCTAACAATTCATACCTTTGGCTGCCTCTGGGCCAGCTTAATATAGTAAAACATTAGGCGTCAATCCGTGACTATACTTCGAAGAGAAAAGCGCTTGGTCAGCAATCATAATTATTCTTAAAATCTTTAGGTTAGTTTAATGGCCATCGCGTACATGAGAGTGTGCAGGTAGGCTACCTGTGCAGGTATGAATTTAGTTCTACTCTTTTCAGACGTCCTGAAGGAATTACTTGACAATCTGTTGGGAGTTTTAATGAACATGTTTTCTGATTTTCGTAAAATGAAAGACAGTTTTAAAACTAACTCCGAATGTTCGTGTTTTTGTCTGATACAGAATGTAGCTGTTATGCTTTCCTTAAAAACAAATAAAAAGCTACGCATGCGATTTATTTCAATAGCTTCTGTGTATGGTGTTTAAGACTATTATGCAAGAAGTTAAAAACGTTGGCAAACTTTTTGGAGAGGAAAGAACAAAAAATATATTGATAGATAGCTGGCTGGTTGAATCGATCGATCATACAATACAATACAAATATTGTTTTGCATTGTATATATATATTGTATTGTATTATATATATACAAAATATATATAGAGAGAGACACACACAGACAAACAGATAGACAGACAAAGAGGCAGAAGGAGACAGAGACAGAAAACAGGACACGATAAGGTGAACGGACTGAGCAGGGTCACGCTCGGCAACAGTGCCTTTTTTGACAGAGTGCTCACTATTTGATTCACTCAACCGCGTCGCGCTATGTAGCTGTTCGTACGATAGCCACACTGATCGACTATCGTCTATTGTGTTTGCCAACCAAGCGTCGGAATTTGCTGCGATGATCCCCAATTCAGGCATTCTCTCACAACGACAAACATTCATTCTCCTTATAATTGTACACCTCTTAAAACTAGATCTGATCAGCTAGTCAGCCTATCTCCAGTCAACGCTTGAAGTCTATTCTGTCTGAACGAGGATTTTCCTTACTGCATCAGGACTCGGGAGCGCTACTGATCAGTGAGTAATCTAGACGTCTTTGGGGGGGAAATGTCCCCCCCCCAGGATTGATGTTTCCCCCAGAGGCGAGCAATATTACAATGTACAGACCATTAGGGGAGGAAAAATCCCCCCAGGATCGATGTGGATACATGCTTCCCCCCCCCAGAGAGATGGATTCCTAAAAAAAAGGTCATCAAGATTTTTGAGAGAGCAATTGTTGTAGGAAAAAGTTACAAATCGGGTGAAGGACTAAAAAAAAAAGGTCATCAACTTTTTCGAAGATGAAAAATGAAAAAATTTTTGAAAAGTGTGAAACTTTTTGAAGATGGAAGACAAAATTTTGTGTCAATTGTTTGCTCCCCCCAGAAACCTGGTTTCCCCTCCCAGACGAGGGGGACTAGATTAAACACTGGCTACTGATGAGTTTTCCTTTGAAGTTTCGCTTTCCCAGTTCTCATTTATGTTATGTTCTCTTATGTGAAAGGTAAATGTACACGTTTTTATATAGCGACCGTATCAAATCAAATCAAATCAAATCAATTTATTGTTCCCAGAAACAAAACAAAATGAACAACATGAAGCTACAGTAAATAGAATTTCACAAACATAGTGTAGATTATTGCAGAAGTTTATCTATGAATGTATGTCCTCGATCATGCTCATTTTTCAATTAACTGCCCACTGAGATCCTTCACCACCGCTGCCCGTTTAGATAGGCGCCTCGCCATTTAATGTCCTCGTGGACGGATCGTACTAGCTGGCAATAAAGCACTTCTATCGTAAACCCAATCACTTATGTAGAAACAACTTTTTGAGACTCCCTCTGTCCATCCGTTCGTCCGTCCGTCCGTCCGTCCGTCCGTCCGTCCGTCCGTCCGTCCGTCCGTCCGTCTGTCTGTCTGTCTGTCTGTCTGTCTGTCTGTCTGTCTGTCTGTCTGTCTGTCTGTCTGTCTGTCTGTCTGTCTGTCTGTCTGTCTCTTTTATGACATTTTGCGACTTTTAAATCCCGGTTTAGAGAAACGTTGCCGATTGCTTTGAACGTTCACCTTTTAAGGCGGAGAGTCAGGGTTCGAGCCTCCGTCGAGACGGTATACACTGTCCATTGACCTTGAGCAAGTCTTTACACTCATTTGCTCAGCGCCATCGACCGATACTTTGTCATTATATAGTGGCGCTTAATAAATGCATAAATGATAATAATACGATGGCATTTTCTTTCTACTACTTTATCTTTATTTTTGGGTTTATTATCAGTTTATCCTTTTCCGGTTTTCCATAACCGCCCAATTTTTTCGTTTAGCAAGGGTATAATAAAAAAAAGTCGGGTTAGAAACTGTAAACCCCTAATATGCATGACCTCCTCTTGTCCACAGTCTTTCTCCGACCGTTCCTAAGCATGCATCCCCTGCGTAAACCTATGCACACATCCATCCACGCACACAAGCACGGGTACCTGAGCACACACAAAAGCCGACAATTTCCCACCGTTCAAGACGTGACGAATAATATCAGCCTTGGCCGGTGAACGTCATCATTGGTGCGTGACTGGTTTTTACGGTCCGAAGTGAGTACAAAGGTGGGCGTGGTGGTCGGTTGCCAAGTCTGAGACTGAATGCAACGCCTTGGCTCTGACTAGAAAGGTTTGTGATGTCTTGAAAAGCGTGCAGTGAAGACAAATAAACTGCAGCGTTTTTATATATGATAACAGGGTGAGAATTGTCGGGGTTTGGGGGTTCAACCCCCTAGTCTTTCTTAGGACCCCATAGTAAAGTCTTCATTGCACACCCCAACTCCACGTGAATCAATGTCTAACCCCCCAGTCTTTTTTCTACAATTCTCATACTGTATGATAATATTATTCTCGACTGCGGTATTGTTGAGGCTTGATGATGTGGGTGTCGACAGCAAAACGAAATTTCACATCTTGGAACGCATTAAGATCAATAAATGTCAGCAACGTTGTGCAGTGTGAGTAATGTAATGTAAATGTAAATCTGAGACAATCTCATCGCCACAAAAAAGTTCATTCATTCTGGAATTTAATATAGCGCAACTTCAAGAAATCTACTCAGAAGCGCTCCCAGCCCACCTACGGCAATACAAAATTAGACTTGATCTGCTCGTAAAAGGCAGACGTCTTAGGGGCCATCCATATATTACGTACGCAAAAATCCGGGTAAATTGTACCTCCTCCCCCCTGTTCGCAAGCGTACTTTCTTCCACCCCCCCTCGTGTACGTACACTTGACGTACCCCCCCCCCGATGACCAGCTGCATAAAGTCTGGGCAGCGACTGTCTGCACTTTAGGCCAGATTGAAGGATGAGTGAGGGCCAATATAGACAAAATTATTAAAGGTGTGTCCTTCACACCACAGAAGAACTGCACATGGCTTTTATATAATGTAATAAAATGCCATCGGACGACTATAGGACAATAAAGAGTTATAAATAGGCTAATGTGGACGTCATAATTAGAAATTTATTTTTTTTGGCGTACGTACACATTTTGTCCCCCCCCCCTCCCCCCCGTTCGCACCCGTACGCAAAATCGCCTAAATCCGACCCACCTCCCCCTAATTGCTTACGTAATATGTGGATGGCCCCTTACCAGTAGGCAGTAGACAAAATTAATCTCTAATGAAAGACCATTCAAAATTTGAGTGCCCAGCAATTGAGAAATCCCGACGTTGCCTGATTGTGGAACGAGCCCGGGGGACTAAGAGTTATATCAGAGGAGACTGGCACATTCACAAAAGTTGTGTCAGGAAGACCAGCACATGCAATTACGGGCGTAAATTAAATAAAATATCAAATAATTAAATATTAAAAATATCGTTATCGTAATCTCTAAACTTCTAAAGCGCCACTCGAAGGCCAAGCGCAGGGCCCCAGCCTATTCAATAGCGCTGAAATATGAAATCAAGTCGGCAAGGCAGGGTTGTTGTGACAGTTTCGGAACGAGGTCAAATTCCGAGTGTGAAGAGAAACGGTTGAGGATTTGACATTGTTGTCTTCCTTTGTAGACCCTAGAAGCATTTTATATGTAATTCAGTTTTTATAGTTTCTGTGTGTGCATTGTTGATTCCACACTCCCCCTTTTGTCTGCGCCTATGCAACTTTTTCTTATTGATGACCTCCCGCTGGCAGGCAAGGTAAGTGCCGGAAAACCTGTTTTTTTTTACATGGGAAATCCATTTTGGTCAGCTGAACCTTTCGATTTCCGTAACTAGTATGCCAACAAGTGCCAATTTCCAACTCGTGGTCTACCTCTCCCTATGATTTTACCGCCGCCTCTCCTTCAGCCTCTGTTCCTGCTTCTACCTTTGTCTGTGCCTTCGAATGTGCCTGTGCTTGAGACTGTGCCTCCGCCTCTCCCTCTAAAAATGCCTTTCCCTCTAAAAATCCCTCGAAAGCCCCCTTGAAAAGTGAAAACCAGTCTATAATATTTCACAGGCCTATACCAAATGTTGCCTCTGGGGGCTGGCTAACCGTTTCTTTTTTAATTAGTTCTAATCAATATTCTAATAACAGGTTAATTAGCGCCGACGATGTTCTGTGAACTGATCTATTTACAGTGACGTCAGTCGTCCTCGATGACGTGTGTCAAAGATGAATTGGCAAGTGACGTTGATCATCGTGCTGGTGACGGTGTTGTACGCAGTCATTGGAGGAATCATTTTCCACTTCCTGGAGAAGGACTACGAAGTCCAGCTGCATTCAGAAGTTCTCGCCGAATTCGATGTCCTGTGTAAGTAGAACAATTCGCTTTGTCTCCATCGATTAATCGACTGGAACATCTTCTGAAATTCAGTTTGATGGGATTGGAAGCTTAAAGGATCGTCCTCATCATCCACCGTGTCCAGAGGCGTCTATCACCTCCCTAAGTCATTGGAGCAAACTGCCCCTTCCCCTCTTTTCCCCTTCTCCTTCCTTCCCCTCTTCTTCCCCTTCTCCTTCCCCCCCTAAAATGGTGGCACACACACTGACAGATCTCCCCCCTATATTTTTGGATGGAGCATTTGCTCCAAGGTTTCTATGGTGTAGACGCCTCTGACCGTGTCACCCGTGTGTCCCCTATCATCCACTTCGTCCGCCTCAGATTCGCATTTCTGTGTGACTTTCTGCGCGTTACAAATGTTCGTAATAAATAATAAACAATAATGTCAGAGCGTTTAAGCGCCTCCTTCAGCTGCACACAATTCCTACTGTAATTCAGCCAATCCTCCGTCTGCCAAGCTTTTCCTTCCAAATGACGCTACAGAATTCATTAGATTACATTAGCTTAAGCATGCACATATTCATAAATGCAAGCATATAGACATACAATCATCTCTAGAATCGCACTGGAACATGTTGCAACGCATAGTTGCTAAAAACATCCAATCATAGTCGTAATCGTAAACCCCACATTTCTGAAGCGCTACTCTAAACCTAAGCGCAGGGCACCAGCTTATTCACGAGTGCTTGCGTCGCATCAGCTCTGAAAAACAACTTGTTGGGAATTTTACTGCTGCACTTTAGGTTCTGGAGGGTGTCTGAATGGGTCGGATATTGTGTCGCTGAAGAGCATCTTGTCTGAGATGTACATTGGTGGACTGGAGATCGCAGCAGACACCCACTTATTGACCAACCACACCCGATGGGACATGGCGTCCAGCATCTTTGTTGCCATCCAGATATTCTCATCAGTCGGTAGGACTTTTTTTTATCTAATCGTATTTGAGCAGCACAATAAATAGTCAGATACATACATACATACATACATACATACATACATACATACATACATACATACATACATACATACATACATACATACATACATACATTCTAATTTCCTGGGTGCGGTGTGCCATCCAGTTTTTTTCAATAAACGAATATATATACTAACATACATACATACATACATACATACATACATACATACATACATACATACATACATACATACATACATACATAAATACATACATACATACATACATACAAACATACGTACATACATACATACATACATACATACATACATACATACATACATACATACATACATACATACATACATACATACATACATACAAACATACATACGTACATACATACATACATACATACATACATACATACATACATACATACATACATACATACATACATACATACATACATACATACTAGAGCATAACCGGAAATCGCCTCGGACATTTGCCTCGGCTGAATATCCCGTTTTTCGGCAATATACTGTAAACACAAATGGTTGCAAATAAATTTTTAAACTTGCTCAATAAAATGTAAAAAAAACACCAACACCTGAAGTCCACAACAGAAGTCAAGTCCATTTCATTGGTTATTTGTTTACAAAATTCAAGATGTGTTAGTCAGTTATTACAAGTAAAAAATTTATTTCGATAATTTATTGTTACATGAAAATGTGAAGCTTCGCTTATGGAACAAATGGCGCTTAATGGAACAAATGGTATATATGTACGTACGCACGTACATATATACAAATGTAGATAAAAGCAAATATATACACATAAATACATTTATACATAGTATAACATGCACACATACATACATACATACATAGATACATACATACATACATCTTCTGCGCCTCAGATTAGCATTTCTGTGTGGCCTTGCGCGTAAAAATGTTTTGTAGCAATAATGATACATGCATACACACACACACACACACGCACACACACACACACACACACACACACACACACACACACACACACACACACACACACACACACACACACACGTATAATATAGGCCTGTGTGTATATATATATTCTTGCGTACATGCACCAAGCATGCACATATTCATAAATACAAGCATATAGACATACACTCATCTCTAGAATTGCACTGGAACATGTTGCAACGCATAGTTGCAAAAAAGGATGAAAATAAATTTTAAAAACGAAAGAAAACGTCGTTTTTCTTCAAAAAAATAAAAACGGGGAAAAAACGGAAGAAACGACAAAAGAAAATAATTTGATTTTCTCGCATTTTGTAGGCCCTACTGCAATATAAAATTAAAAACCTTATTTACAGAATTTAATTAGCAAACAACACAACTTTATTAGTAAACACATAATAGGCCATAATAATACATCAATCTACAACAATTATTTTATTTCTCATAAGTTTGGTTTAATAAGAAATTGAGAAATTAAAATATTGAAATCTTATCAAATTTAAATTGTAAACATAGTTCCACATACGTCCATTCTGACTAAACCTGGGACTAACATTGCAATGTTAGTCCCAGACTAAACTAACACAATTAAAAACTAAACTTTCTAGGTAGCCTATAGATCATTTAGTGTAAACCTTCTCACAGTAGTTTAGCCAATGCTGAATTTTATCATCATTATTGTCTTTGTCGTTTGTGCAATTTCATAAAGTATTTATTTCTCAAATGATGACGTAAATAGTGACGTAAATTAACTGAATCCTTGAAAGTACGGAGACAACGTAAGGGACATCAGACAAAAATATTAAACAGAAAATGAAAAAAATTAACAGACAGTAAATAAATAAACAAAGTTACATACAAAAAATAAAAGACGGAAAAAAACGACAAGAAAAATTAAAAACGAAAAAAACGAGGTTTTGGGGGGAAAATAAAAAACGAAAAAAAACGGTTTTAACAACTATGTTGCTGTGTGTAATAATATTCTAGGCTTCGGACGCGTGGCTCCCGCCTCGTCCAAGGGTCGCGTCGCCTGCTTCATCTTCGGTCTTTTAGGCATTCCTCTCTTCTTCGCCGCAGCGTTGATCGCTGGTCAACTGATCGCCCTTCTCGGCAGGAAGTTCTGCCGATGCAGTTGTATCAAGCAACGCTGTCGACCGAAGGTGGCCACAGTTCTCTTCTTCACCGTTACAGCTGCGATTGGATTGATCCTACTGGTTGTCATTCCGAGCGCCATCTTCTCTTCGATGGAGAAATGGAGCTATGCAGAGGCGTTCTACTTCTGCATGACGACGCTCTACACTCTTGGATTCAGCGACTACCTGCCAGGATATAATCGTATGTAGGCCTAGTTGGTCAATCTGTCGGTCAGTCGGTCAATTAGGCCTAGTTAATTAGACGACAACAGTAATTGCTGCCAAATCAAGTCGCTACATCGTGGAATTCCCTCCCCTCCCCTTCCTTTAACAGTCCCATCCTATCCCTTGCTTCTTCCTCTTTTTCTTCCTCTCTATCCTCTTAATCATATCATCATCATGATCGTCGTCGTTATCATCATCATCACCTTCTTCCTCTTCTTCCTTTTTGTCTTTTTAATCGTTATCATCATCATCATCGTCGTCGTCATCATCATCGTCGTCGTTATCATCATCGTCGTCATCATCATCGTCATCATCATCATCATCAACAACAACAACAACATCGCCGTCTTCTTCTTCCTCCTCCTTCTTTCATCCTCCTCCTTTTACTTCTGCTTCTCCTCGTCTGAGTCTAAAGACAGTTCAGCCTGTGTTTCGATGCTTTGATAGATGATCGTGGTCTGTCGGATGAATTCCTCAGGTGGTATCGGTTGGCTCTTGGCTTCTGGATTGTTCTACTGATATTCTGGTATGGTACATTCCTTAACCTCATCAAAAAGAACGCAACCAGATTCGCCGAAAAAGGTCAAGAAATTGCGGCGGAAAAACTGCGCCACAAGGTCCGTAGGTTCTCATCTAGACAGTAGACTCTATACTAATTTAATCCAGTTTCATCTAATCCCTGGTCCAATCCAATGTAACTGAATATATTCTATTCTGCTTTAATATATTCTATTTTATTGTATTGTACTCTATTGCATTCTGTATTATTCTAATGTATTCTATATTATTCTATTGTATTCTATATTATTCTATTGTATTCTACATGTATATTATTCTATTGTATTCTGTGCCATTTTGTTATGTTATGCTCTGTTCTATTCTATTCTATTCTATTATGTTATATCAGATTCTAATCTATTCTACTCTAGTCAACGCTATTGTATTCTGCACTATACTCTATTCTATCCCACTCTACTCGACTGCTTTACTCTATTGTACTGTGTACTCTAGTCTGACGCATTCAAATTATTATTATTAGCTAGTAGTATTGTTATTATTTTGAATTGACCATACCTAATGATCAAGCATCAATCGATGGCGCTGAGCAATTGTGAGTGAAGGACTTGCTCAGGGTTCCTACACTGTGATTCTCTTAAGGGTGGCTCAAACCAATACTCTGAGCGCTACAAGGTGAGCGCTGTAACCTGTCGAGTATACCGTATCTCACAATAAAAATTAATGAGCTTTTATACAATTAAACATTCACATACACAAAAAACATACATACATACATCAATACATATACACACTTGCATACATACATAAATGCATGCATGCATACACTACATACACTACATACAAATACACATTTCAAAATATAATTTGGGCTCAAACGACCTTGGTAGAGAGGTAAATTGATTACGGTGTGTACCTGGATCTGTACAGGTGGAAGTTCTGGCTCAGAATCGAAAGAAACGAAGTGAACTAAAGACAGAAGATCTAAAGACATTGGAAGATGTCATGAGAAAAGGACAATACACAACTGTGATAACAACAGGACTCAAAAGCACAACGATCGTAACAAAATAGACGATTGGAACCAGACTATTGTATTAGCTTTGGCCCCAGCCTAAGGGCCCTTGTCTAGGAAATGTAGGCCTACTTACTTACTTAGTCCTTTTAATCGTTCCCATGCAGGTCTATAATCCGGCAACGGAGCGCCTCCATATTAGTCCTGTGGCCTCGTCCCATGACATCCCATAACAGACTTATCCAAGCAACCGACACCTAAGGCTTAAAACTTTTATAATCAGAATGATTTACTCTTGTTCTAATATAATTAGCCAATTACTCTTTTGGTTACTCTGCAGATGAACACTTAAAAATAAAACAATAGGACCGTTAACTAGATTGCTCTGGCCGAGTACTTTTTGTAAACCAAAGCACGGTTAGCAGTTGGTAGAATAAAGGATATACTTCGCCTTCTTCTTTTTCCCTCGGGGAAATGCATGTATTAATACTACGCATGTCCTATTGTCCTTATGTAGGACAAGTGACGCCAATATTCCGATACTATCATATTCTCGTTGTATCTTCAACATATTGTTGAGGGAGGTGTAGGCACTGCATGACTGTCAGAAGACACGACTTTAAACGCCCCTCTAAGGCTCACCACTGAAATTAAGAGATTCACAGATTTCCTTTGATGTCTTGACGCATGTAATTGAATGCGCAGTTACTTTATAGTTTATTAGAAGTTTTTCAACCGAAGGTTTTAAGAATTACGAGAGCATGGAATGAGCTTCACACTGCTAGCAATAAAGTGGACCTATCAGATATAACCCTCAACTCCTTGGATAGGTAATTATCGACGCTTTGAGAGCTCTGGCTTAATTATTTAAACATATCTTATGGAATTTACATAGGGCCTACCGGTCACATTGCACGCATGAATGCATGCACGCATACGTACGTACGTAAGCATACATTCATACACATACATACAAACAAACACATAAATACAAACACACACGTGTGTGGTTCTTTGTGCATAAAAATTCTTAGCTATAGAATGTGTTTTACTAGTGACCTCTAGTAAACTATTATATGCATTACTATTTGAATATGGTTATGATTTATCTCAATAGATAATTTTTACCACAGTATTGCAAGTAGTAGCCTATGTAATAGAATTATATTAAATTTGTTCGACTCGCTTTTGTTCATTTCTAATGTCTGAACGATTTATATAGCGCCTAATAATTCAGTTTAATATAATAATTAACTCCTCATTTCTTTGCAACCTCCCCGCAGTCCAATAATTTATTATCGACACTCGAACAAGCAGGATAGACGCCTTAGGCCAGCAGCCTAACTTTAGGGCCTCCTTATATAGTAGGCCTATCTGCCTCTCCCTGGTCTCTCTGGCAACCGGACTCTGACCACCAACGGATATCGATCTCTGGACTACCCCTCGGATACGACGCAACGCTCGTGAATAAGCTGGTGTTCTGCGCTTAGCTTCACAGTAGGGCTTTAGAAAACTGGAAATTACGATTACGATTACGATTATCTCGGAGCTGGCGTGAAGCGTCTCCCAGCGTTCAAAAGACCGTGAGCAAGAGGAATATTTACCGGAATCGTATACCTTACTTTCGAGCAACACTGCCAGAAAGCTGACTCTAGCCTTCCCTCAGCCATTATAATCAACCCAACACATGTTCTGCATCAGCTGTTACCTCCAGAAAAAACTGCGTAGGCCTGTACTCACTGCGCCTCAGGGTACACAGCAGATTCTAATAGAATTATACCTAATGCGGACTCTTGGCCCGTAAAACGTTTGTAAGCCTAATTCGGATGTTAAAATGCTTAAATTAATTTTGAATTTTTGATGAACTACGTACACCAAAGTGCGGTTAGACAAGTCAGTTAAAATTACTACAACATAATCATTAGATTTTAATAGGTCGGAGATCTGTTGAAGAAGTACAGTTGTGGCAGCAGTTGTTGATCCAGTGGTTCTGAATGCGAATTGGTCGTTGAGTAGATCATAGATAGGGGAGAGGCAAAGGCAGGGTATAGATATCTGCGGACAATAACACGTTCAACAAATCTGGAGAGAACTGGAAGTACTGAGATAGGTCTAAAATCACTAGGAGAGGAGGGATGGGTGATTTTTGAGATTGGGTTTATCAAGGCAATTTTCCACTGATTTGGTATGTAAGCAAGGGCTATTGAACTGTTTATAAGATGAGTGAGTGGGGAGCACTGGCGCAAACTTCTAAAAAATATTGGGGGGGGGGGCATTTTCCCGACAAATTTCTGAATTTACAAAATCTTTTTTTAGTCATTCGCCACTTTTCTTTGTTTCAGAAGCTCATAGCAAACACTAAACACCATCATAAACTCTTGTCACCGATTTGTCCTGACACTCACACCGCACTGTCATTAACTTTATTTACCGATTCCTCTCGAACAAATTTCGTGAAATTAAATATACCTTCATATTTTTTTAAATTTTCATCTCTATTATTGGGGGGCATTGCCCCGGCTCTTCGATTATTGGGGGATACGTGCCCCGGCTCCCCCCAGAGTCTACGCCTATGGTGGGGAGCAAACGATTGGTGCAAAGAGTCGGAGGAACCATGATGGTGTTTGGTCATATCCTTCAGCAGTAGGTTTTAGGTTATAGCAGAAGCTTTCTCGATGTGAGCTCAGAAGTTTTATTGATAGAAGATAAACTACACGAGTTCCTCAATTAACATGCTTTGATTTTATTACTGTTGGACCGCGTAGTGGAAGGAGAACACCAATAATTATCCTCTCATTATCCAGGCTGTAGCGGGACTCTCGACCATTTTGGATTGCCCTTTGTGTTTGGCGTTTCAATAAACAAATTCATATTCAAATACATCATGTTGCGTTCTCATGATAACGTTCTATGAAACGATGACATCATCGTTGGGCCGTTTGTCTTACGTCATCTTTCTATCGACGTTGTCATGGTGCTGTATTTCTCGAATAGTGAAAGAAATTCAGTGACGGTCTACGCTCTAAAATCTTCAAATAAACCCGAATTTCAAGACGATTAATGCCTGAAATCTTCGAAAGAAAAAGAATTTCAAGACGACTAATGTTAGAAATCTTCAAATAAAAAAGAATTTCAACAAAGTCGACGTTTGAAGTAACCGCAGACAGTAAGAAAACAGCAAAACGAACAGAATGTACTTATGCGACCACGTAAGCGAAGATCCGAGTAAGAAATTTCACTTTTTTCTTTGCATTAATTATTAAGAAAGTGATTGTTCATCGTTCCACTAAGTGAATGGTTCATTTAACACTTTTATGATGAGAACTGGTGTAGTAAAAGCGAATGGGAAGCCAATGCATCTCGTCGTTAAAGTGTAAAAAATATTTTAATAAGCAAAACTACTGGAAAGGCGACACTAGAACACGGTTATGATATAGCATCATCATCATCATCATCGTCGTCGTCGTCGTCGTCGTCATTAAACAGTGGGATCATCGCCTGTAGGTGTCCGAAGCCTGCCTGACAATGTCTCTCCATTCAATTCTGTCCAGTGCCGAGTGGCTCAGTTCCTGGAGACTTGCTCCGCAGAATTCTTCAGTGTCATCTGTCCATTCCCTGTGAAGTCTTCCTCTTTTGTTGGTGTCTTCCATTATTCCAAAAACCAAAGTTTTAATTTTTCTGTCCTTCTTCATTCTGCAGATATGTCCAACAAGTCTTAGCCTTCTCTGGATAACTTTTTGCATGAGATTTTCGGTCAGACTGATTCTTCCGTATAATTCCTCATTGCTGATATTCTGAGTCCATCCTAATCTGAGGATCTATACGATAGCATTTTCCTTCAAATGCTAACACTCTCTTTTGTGAAGCCTTTGTTAGCACTCATGTCTCGCATCCATACATCATGCTACTGAGTAGGCTACACACGTCTTTAGTACACTCAATTTAGTCCTCATACTTAGTGCCTCGCTTTTCCAAATTTTGTCCATTCCCAAGATCCCGTGATCGGATGCGATCCCATCGCCTATCCTGCCCTGTCTTCCCCCTCTCCGAGTTCCCCCTTTCCTCGAGCCCTTTCAACTGGGAAGAGACTAATTGTAATGCTATGCAACAGTGCTTCCTCTGCTCAATCATAAAGACAAGCACACAGCAACCGGCGGCGGTAACACAGTCTCTTGTTGCGGTACTTTTAAGCGCGACTTATCCATCGTAATGACAAGAGTAAGTTACTATATAATTTGTAACCTTTATGGCTGTAACAATAAATAATTCTGTTTTGAAAGATTTGTTAACAATCAGTGGCTTAACAACCTAGCCGTGGCCCCTGGACATTCTAAGCATGAGGGCCCTTACCCATCGAAAAGTGAAAGTACTGAGATAGCTATTTAAAACTGCAATTATTAGGTAAACACAAGTATTGAACGTTCAATGATCCATAGTTCAAGTCATATTAATAGCTCAAGACAAAACAAGAATACAACAAAAATGTATTGGTCAATTTGGCCTGTCGCTTATAGACTATCTACATGCAACATGCATAGCTATATATATATATATAGTGTACACTAATACTGCAGATATAAGAATTACATAACCAATGAAGAATCATGAACAGAGTACTTTATCATGCACGTGCAGTACAATAGTCCATAGGATCCTCCAACCCTCCGTTCGCTCTCTTTCTCCAACCCTCCGTTCGCTCTCTTTCTCCCTTCCTCCATTCGCTCTCTTCCTCCAACCCTCCGTTCGCTCTCTTTCTCCAACCCTCCGTTCGCTCTCTTTCTCCCTTCCTCCATTCGCTCTCTTCCTCCAACCCTCCGTTAGCTCTCTTTCTCCAACCCTCCGTTCGCTCTCTTTCTCCCTTCCTCCATTCGCTCTCTTCCTTCAACCCTCCGTTCGCTCTCTTTCTCCCTTCCTCCATTCGCTCTCTTCCTCCAACCCTCCGTTCGCTCTCTTTCTCCAACCCTCCGTTCGCTCTCTTTCTCCCTTCCTCCATTCGCTCTCTTCCTTCAACCCTCCGTTCGCTCTCTTTCTCCCTTCCTCCATTCGCTCTCTTCCTCCAACCCTCCGTTCGCTCTCTTTCTCCAACCCTCCGTTCGCTCTCTTTCTCCCTTCCTCCATTCGCTCTCTTCCTCCAACCCTCCGTTAGCTCTCTTTCTCCAACCCTGCGTTCGCTCTCTTTCTCCCTTTTTCCATTCGCTCTCTTCCTTCAACCCTCCGTTGGCTCTCTTTCTCCAACCCTCCGTTTGCTCTCTTTCTCCCTTCCTCCATTCGCTCTCTTCCTCCAACCCTCCATTCGTTCTCTTCCTCCAACCCTCCGTTCGCTCTCTTTCTCCAACCCTCCGTTCGCTCTCTTGCTCCAACCCTCCATTCGTTCTCTTCCTCCAACCCTCCGTTCGCTCTCTTTCTCCAACCCTCCATTCGCTCTCTTCCTCCAACCCTCCGTTCGCTCTCTTGCTCCAACCCTCCATTCGTTCTCTTCCTCCAACCCTGCGTTCGCTCTCTTTCTCCAACCCTCCATTCGCTCTCTTCCTCCAACCCTCCGTTCGCTCTCTTTCTCCCTTCCTCCATTCGCACTCTTCCTCCAACCCTCCGTTCGCTCTCTTCCTCCAGTCCTCCGTTCGCTCTCTTCCTCCAACCCTCCGTTCGCTCTCTTTCTCCCTTCCTCCATTCGCTTTCTTCCTCCAACCCTGCGTTCGCTCTCTTTCTCCAACCCTCCGTTCGCTCTCTTCCTCCAACCCTCCGTTCGCTCTCTTTCTCCCTTCCGCCATTCGATCTCTTCCTTCAACCCTCCGTTCGCTCTCTTTCTCCCTTCCTCCATTCGCTCTCTTCCTCCAACCCTCCGTTCGCTCTCTTTCTCCCTTCCTCCATTCGCTCTCTTCCTCCAACCCTCCGTTCGCTCTCTTCCTCCAACCCTCCGTTCGCTCTCTTTCTCCCTTCCTCCATTCGCTCTCTTTCTCCCTTCCTCCATTCGCTCTCTTCCTTCAACCCTCCGTTCGCTCTCTTTCTCCCTTCCTCCATTCGCTCTCTTCCTCCAATTCTCCGTTCGCTCTCTTTCTCCAACCCTCCGTTCGCTCTCTTTCTCCAACCCTCCGTTCACTCTCTTCCTCCAACCCTCCGTTCGCTCTCTTTCTCCCTTCCGCCATTCGATCTCTTCCTTCAACCATCCGTTCGCTCTCTTTCTCCCTTCCTCCATTCGCTCTCTTCCTTCAACCCTCCGTTCGCTCTCTTTCTCCCTTCCTCCATTCGCTCTCTTCCTCCAACCCTCCGTTAGCTCTCTTTCTCCAACCCTCCGTTCGCTCTTTTTCTCCATTCCTCCATTCGCTCTCTTTCTCCCTTCCGCCATTCGCTCTCTTCCTCCAACCCTCCATTCGCTCTCTTTCTCCCTTCCTCCATTCGCTCTCTTCCTCCAACCCTCCGTTCGCTCTCTTTCTCCAACCCTCCATTCGCTCTCTTCTTCCAACCCTCCGTTCGCTCTCTTCCTCCAACCCTCCGTTCGCTCTCTTTCTCCCTTCCTCCATTCGCTCTCTTCCTCCAACCCTGCGTTCGCTCTCTTTCTCCGTTCCTCCATTCGCTCTCTTCCTCCGACCCTCCGTTCGCTCTCTACATCCAATCCTCAGTTCGCTCTCTACAGCCAATCCTCCGTTCGCTCTCTTCCTCCAACCCTCCGCTCGCTCTCTTCCTCCACGCCTCCATTCGCTCTCTTCCTCCAACCCTCCGTTCGCTCTCTTTCTCCTTTCCTCCATTCGCTCTCTTCCTCCAACCCTCCGCTCGCTCTCTTCCTTCCACCCTCCTCTCGCTCTCTTCCTCCAACCCTCCATTCACTCTCTTCCTCAAAACTGCCGCAGAGGCGTTCCTTGTTTCTTAATTAAAAGTAAATAAGTAAGTTTTATTAAGTATATTTAGTTTTTGATATTTTGAATGGCCAAAAATATACTGGGTCGAAAATTTATTCTTGCCCCGGAACCTTGGTGAGTACTGGGGCGAACGTCCCTGTGTCCCTCGGTGGAGTCGGCGCCTAGGCCTCGAACTATCTCAAAGATCAGCTTTTAACCTTTTCTTACTGAGAGCCGGTGAATATAAGCTGGTTCCAGCAACTCAGTTTCGTTTGGGTGGCGCATAAATCTCGAGATTGCGAATACGATCTAATTTAATCTAAACAGCTGACATAATCTAATCTAACAAAGTCTAGTCTTTACTACTTTAGTCTAGTCTAGTCTAATGGTGACAAACTGCTAGCTATGGTTGGAACTCGGTTGGCTGTACGTGTGTGCAAGAGTTCGTGATCCAGTTATCCGAGCGGTCATCAAGGCATTAGCAGAGGTCTGCGAGCCATGGCGCCAATGGCGTCGATGCACACAAGGTTTGGCTCATTGACCAGTTTATATACGGGATCATTGGCATGATGTAAAACTCAGTAAGACCAGTTGATATACGAGGATCATTGGCATGATGTAAAACTCAGTAAGACCAGTTGATATACGAGGATCATTGGCATGATGTAAAACTCAGTAAGACCAGTTTATATACGAGGATCATTGGCATGATGTAAAACTCAGTAAGACCAGTTTATATACGAGGATCATTGGCATGATGTAAAACTCAGTAAGACCAGTTGATATACGAGGATCATTGGCATATGTAAAACTCAGTAAGACCAGTTTATATACGAGGATCATTGGCATGATGTAAAACTTAGTAAGACCAGTTTATATACGAGGATCATTGGCATGATGTAAAACTCAGTAAGACCAGTTTATATACGAGGATCATTGGCATGATGTAAAACTCAGTAAGACCAGTTGATATACGAGGATCATTGGCATATGTAAAACTCAGTAAGACCAGTTTATATACGAGGATCATTGGCATGATGTAAAACTTAGTAAGACCAGTTTATATACGAGGATCATTGGCATGATGTAAAACTCAGTAAGACCAGTTGATATACGAGGATCATTGGCATGATGTAAAACTCAGTAAGACCAGTTTATATACGAGGATCATTGGCATGATGTAAAACTTAGTAAGACCAGTTTATATACGAGGATCATTGGCATGATGTAAAACTCAGTAAGACCAGTTGATATACGAGGATCATTGGCATGATGTAAAACTCAGTAAGACCAGTTTATATACGAGGATCATTGGCATGATGTAAAACTTAGTAAGACCAGTTTATATACGAGGATCATTGGCATGATGTAAAACTCAGTAAGACCAGTTGATATACGAGGATCATTGGCATGATGTAAAACTCAGTAAGACCAGTTGATATACGAGGATCATTGGCATGATGTAAAACTCAGTAAGACCAGTGTATATATGAAGATCATTGGCGTGATGTAAAACTCAGTAGGTATGCGTGTGCTTGTATGTGTATATATATATATTCATGCATAATACATACATACATGCATATATAATCTCCACATATATTGACATGAAAGTGTGCGTGTACATCTATGTGTGTATACAACTGTATATACATATATGTAATTTATGTTATATTTGACCATATAACACTCTAAGTAGAGCGTAACGAAATGGTTTTAACCGACGGACAATGTGTGCGTCTGTATGTACGTACGTACATACCTACATACATACATAGGTATACATGCATACATGCAAATAAGTGTATACTTATGAAGATTGAGGATTTTTTACAGTTCTACTGCTATTTATTCAGACTGATGTAGGCCTACTTCATAGCACAAACAACTGTAACTGTAGATTCGAATGGAGTCCTAACTCACACCCTCCTTACGTGGGCTTTCGTGCGTGCAGCCTTTCTTTGGAAGACTAAACGAACAACAGGCGTAGCCATTGCCTCCACCCGTATATTATATAGTCCGAGACTATGGGCGTTGTTAAAGCCGTTTGTTGACAAAGCAAGTATGCCTTGCTACTCAGCGTTACTTTGAGATTTTGGCTTACTACCTGGCAGAAGCGTTACAAGGATTTGAAAGCCAGTACGTTTATGATCACGCTGCTTCAAGATATCGAAAATCAATGGATTGCTTAATGCAATAATATCTACCTCTCCAGTGGATTAATTAGGTCTACAGGAACGATATGACTTAGAAGACACCGTCGGCTAATGATTGTTGTAACTTGACATTTGGAGCTACAGAATCTTATTCTTTGTTTAAATGAGATTGGATATTTCGAGACATCGCTTATGTAAGAACAGGAACTTTAGAATTCTTTGGATCCGAGCCACATACTGTAGGTATTGGAATTGGATTAATACGTTAGGAAAGGTTCCAAGGCGGATTAAGACTTTGATCTTGAGCCACGTTACGATATAGGTTCCAAGGCGGATTAAGGCTTCAATCTTGAGCCACGTTACGATATAGGCTTCAAGGGGATCAAGGCTTCGATCTTGAGCCACGTAACAAAAGACTCTAAGGCAAATTCAAGCCCCTCGATCTTGATCAGTTGTGATCATGAAGACTAAGGTAACTCTGATTGTTATCTTGGCTACTTTACTATTCGCTGTGATTGGAGGAGTCATCTTCCACTATATCGAACAACCTTACGAAACGAACCTTTTACCACAGGTTCTCCAAGAACTCAGTCAGTACACAAGTAAGTATATACTAGTACATATAAGTATATATTAGTAAAAGTACCTATATAATATAGTACAAGTAAATATATCCAGTACAAGTAACTATGTAGGGCCTACTAGTAAAGTAACTATATACTAGTACAAGTAAGAAAACTTAAGTATATCGCAGTACAGATAAGTGTATACTATATTACGCAGTGCTAAGTTGTATTAATGAAATTTATCAGAATGCAACTTGAATCTGACAATGAAGTTAAAATGTACATTTTGAAGCCAGCCAACAGGAACATCATGAATCACAGGCAGAGAGTAAATGTAAGATTTCAGCTTATAGCCAACGATAGGCTCAATATATTATGTTTTATTGTACGTTATTGTACTGTATTAAACCGCATGTTAAAAGGTCGCATGTTACTGAGTTTTCACTATATTGTATTTCCATCAACAGGAAACTTGTTTATTTACTATGCTTTGATGATTTGAAGCTAAACATGCAGAATGTACAGCCAGCAATTAGTTACAGAATCTGGACGACATTGTCAGCGGATTTGTCAGTAGTGATGCTATCAGCGGATCGCTTGCTATTTCCTGTCGTTCCTTCTGACAACTAGACTAATCTGTTATTGTAATGTACGTGTAATGTATTTTGCATTTTCTGTGATCAATAGAGGACCTGAAACTGCAGTAGCATGCTATATCTTACTGGAAATATTGTTTGTTTTGTACTGTATTGTTTATTGTATTTTTATTTTTGACAGTAGGCCTATCACGTAACTTAAGTATAATATATTTTGCAGTTCTTTGATCGACAGAGTATACCTGAAAATAAAACTGTCGTATCATGCTATATTTTATTATTGGTTATACTGTATTGTATTGTTTATTGTATTGTTCATTGTATTGTCGGAAATGTAGCGGATGGCGGGGGCTGTCTGAACTGGACGGATTTCATCCGGTTGAAAGGTATCCTTAGTGATTTGGAGGACAGCGGATATTACATCAGTTCCTCTGGTCAGTTGGTCAACGGAACAAAGTGGGATGTTCGAACGTCCATCTTTGCAGCCATTTCCGTTTTCACGTCTGTCGGTAAGCGCATACAATGGTGCTGTATTGGACTATTATTATTTTCATATATTTTGTTTACTTTACTCAGCCCAACAGTTTCACGAATGAACGACATATATGCCTGAAGTCATGATCAGTTGATAATGGCAGTGACAATATATAGTTACCGATGAGTTTGCCCTGTGATCGTAACTGCAGCTGATTCCAGTTGTATTGTTTGGGAGGGGGATAGAGTAATGGTAACACTCATGGCCAGGAGAGCAGCAGTACGCGGTTCGATTCCCGTAACCCCCCCTCGGGCGGACGCCTTGCATGGCTGCCATAACGTGTGTTTAGTTAAGATATTGATAATTGTACTGTCATGTGTGTGATCTTACTGCGTTTGTCGGTTTGAATTAATAAAGAAAAAGATTATTATTATTATTATTATTAACTGGGAAAGCGTTCTTGTGTGGTTCCGCTGGGGGTACATCTTGGCGACCATAACTGCCTTCACAACACATCAAATATAGGCCCCTCTAGCAATGCTTTGTAGTGGAAGCGCCGGTGACTAAGCTGGTTCGCACGACATGGCTTTCTTGGACGTTGGAGAAATTTCGAGATTACGATTAAGTAAGTAAGTAAGCCATTTATTGACGTGGCATCTACGCCATAATATCACAATAACAGCAGGCAGTCAGTCAAACTTTAAAGCTTGGTTGCGAAAGTTAGGTTCGGACTGGAGGAACAACCAGGTCACATGTAGAGCGAAGAAAACTGCGACCGAGGCGCCTATATATCTACCGGAGATGAGAAACAGCACAGCCTGCCAGATAATTGTGCATGATCGTACTATACCGGTAATGAATGCGTTTCTCCGTAGGTAACCAGCGCAGTTCCTTCCAGAGGAAACTCAATATATATGCCCAAACATAACTATATCGCACACTAGCCACGCAGCAGCATTAAAACAGATTGTAACTGATTAATGCGAGAAAGTCAGACGGGCATAAATGACATTACCACAGTCAACCCTAGTCAGTGTTTAATCTAGACGCCTTTGGAGGGGGGAAATGTTCCCCCAGGATTTATGTTTCCCCCAGAGGCCAGCAATATTGCCGGAAAGGCCTACTACAATGTAGAGACCTTTAGGGGAGGAAAATCCCCCAGGATACATGTGTACATGTTCCCCCCCCCAGAGAGATGAATTCCTAAAAAAGGTCATCACCTTTTTTGAGAGAGTAATTGCTGTAGAAAAAGTTGTAAAAATGGGACGAAGGACTAAAAAAAAGTCATCGACTTTTTTTGAAGATGAAATTAGGAAAAGTTCGAAACTTTTTGAAGATGGATGAAATAACGGGGAAATTTTTTTTCCCGCAGAATCCTTGTTTCCCCTCCCAGAAGAGGGGTCTAGATTAAACACTGAACCCTAGTACATGTGAAGGCACACATCAGGGCTGTAGCAACTTAAGTTATAAGCGACGCACTGTGCTAATCTGAAACACGTGGTAATGGTACGCTCAACACATAGGCGTGATTTGGGGGGGTACGGGATATCCGTAAATCCACTTTTTGACTGGGGGTACCGTGCCTCCCACCTTTTTAACGATGCCAATCAATATTTTATTATTGAGCCTTCCCAGAGATCGCAGTCTCCGCCTTGCTTCGTGTATGTAAGAAATTGGTACCCCGCACTTTTTACACCAAAGTTACGCCCCTGCTCGACATACATTCCTCACATGCTCTGAAAAGGTCAATCCATGGTTCACGGCCACCCCAACTCACGCACAGTAGTGGAGAAAGAGACACCAGGGAAGCAATGCTGCATACACAACATTGCACTAAAACTACGCTATAGCTAGAGGCCTACTACGGTATTCTACAATAATACTCCGGCAACTAAATAACACTACATTACAGTACGGTACACTGTACTACACTACAAGACAATTGTACTACGGTACACTACACTAAAACTATACCACATTAGGCCTAATTAAATGCTATTACACGCTACACTGTGTTATAAATGCACGATGCGTTGTATTTCGTGAAGGATTTCACCGACTTGCTCCAGACTACACATGGGGTCGTTTCTTCTGCATCTTCTACAGTTGGCTCGGCATTCCTCTCTTCTTCGCTGCGATCAAGACCTCCGGCAAATTGGGCAGCAGAGGGCTGAAGGTCATAAGGAGACGCCTTTGCGCAACGACACTCCCTAAGAGAGAGGGCTGGTTCATCTCAAACTTTGTGGGCTTCGTTGTCGGGTTTGTGCTCCTGCTGCTGATCCCAGCCGTCATCTTTAGTCACCTGGAACAATGGAGTTACGCTGAGGCCATTTACTTCTGCTTCTGCACTCTCTTTACCATCGGATTCGGCGACTACATGCCAGGATTCAACCGTACGTATAGTATTTAGTCAGTCATTTGGTCAGTTAGTCAGTTATTTAGTTGAGTATCTAGGCTATTTATCCGTTTAGTTTATTTGGCTACTTACTTATTTAGTTAGTTGTAAATGTAACGTGTAAACGCAACTTTACATAGCGCCAGTGATTTAGTTGTCGGGGGGTTGGGGGGTTCAACCCCCCTAGTTCTCTTTCTAACCCCCTCAGCTAAGTAACTGAAAATATGTTGGGGGTTACTTTACTACAAAAAACTGGTGTTTGGTCTATGTGATTATGCGATTTGGTAATCTGCAAATTTTTGACCCCCCCCCCCAGTTGTTTTTGGACAACTAAAACACTGCATAGCGCCAATTGAAGAGAAATCCTCAGATGGTTACCGATGAGCCGCCCTGCCCTAACCTCTCGACCCTTCAATTCATCACCCATTCCCTCACCCATCTTAGGGTTCCCTCTTACAACGGCGTGACTGCCCCACATACTGGTGGGAGAGCAATCCCTTTCTCCCTCTTCTTTCCTCTTCTCTCTCCTTTCCAATTCCTCCCCTCTTCTATTCCCTTATTCCTTCTGACATTTTATACAAACTTGATATGATACTGTCAACTACAACAATTGGATGACGTCACCAATTTGTGCAACATAAAACAATAACTAATTAAGCTAACGTGACGGCGTCAGCATATCGATAGCTATAAGTAGGTCCTATGAAGGGATACACCACCGTTAATAATATTGTCGTTTGAACTTGCCTCAGTAACGCTGTCATGTTGCCAAAAAATAATTCAGCACGGGACAAAAAATGGCGGTGACTGTCACTACCACTTTTAAAAGTGATGGTGACCGGACACCACTGTCGTAATACAAAGTTACGCCTCTGCCCCCTCTTCATTTCCCTATGTCCTCCTCTTCATTTCCCTATGTCCTCCTCTTCATTTCCCTATGTCCTCCTCTTCATTTCCCTATGTCCTCCTCTTCATTTCCCTATGTCCTCCTCTTCATTTCCCTATGTCCTCCTCTTCATTTCCCTATGTCCTCCTCTTCATTTCCCTATGTCCTCCTCCTCATCGTCAGTATATATAGCCTGCCCCTTTCTTGAGCGTTACCGCTTTTCGACGACTCACCGCCAGTCGTTCCCCATCTTGGGCTTGTCTCCTCACTGGGTTTATTCCGAAGTTCCGTCTCCACCATCCGGTCCAATTTGGTCTTGGTCGTCCGAATGGTCTCTTCCAGCTTCTCCGTGACCCAGAAATCAGGGTTCGGAACGTCTGAACGTCAGTGATTTAATTGCAAATATATCTCGACTCCCCCACCGAGTCACTACTCATCTCAAGTTCTCCAACCGAGCCGTGTCCAACGCAGCACCACTCCTCTGGAACGATGGTTCCAACATCATCACTGCAACTCAGGGGTGCCCGCATGCATAAAAATTGGACGCACACCCTCCCATCCCCTCCTATCCCCACCCGCCCTCTGTCCGCCGCTGGTAGTCGTACACTGAAAATGACTCATAAAAATATAGTAGGCCTACATGAAATACAGATGACCCGATGGCAATTACCGACGAACACTTACTGTGCGATTCAACGCTGCTTATTTAATATTCTACTTATCGGTTGGGGCACAATGGGTCCAGTTGGACAGTTCGCTATGGACATTGGTGTATCGTAGTCGCCATTCCTGTAAATATTAATTTAAAAAACAACAGACATTAAGTATTGTTCCACTCTAAAAATTCTCTTGAAGAATTTCTACCCGGGTCTGATCCATCCACGCGTCCGCCTTCCAGTTCCTCCAGTTCTAAACGAAATCCGCAGTATCAGGTCCCCTAGCTAGCTATACCTCCTACAGTCCTACTCTCCCTAGTCTTCTGGCAACCGGACTTGGTTCTTCACATGGTGTCTTGGAACAACCCCTCTGACAAGACGCAGCGCTCTTTAATATACTTGTGCCCTGCGCCTATAATAGCTTTTAAGTAGCGAATTGGAAATTTGAAGTTTACAATAACAAATAACTCGGCTGTCGACAATATCCCTAAGTTCGGCCCTGCTGGATATTTACGGTGTCTGAATTTGTTTCAGAGGAAGCCTTGCCATCAGAGGATTTCTTGCACTGGTATCGTTTGGCCACAGGGTTCTGGGTTATAATCATGCTGACTTGGTTCCTGGCCTACGTACTGAGATTCCAAAATTTAATCGACCAGTCTGCTGACGAATCGGAGATTCTGATTGACAAGAAGCTCGCCGACATTAAAGAAATTCCGAAGGTAGGCCGATAAGTAGTTTAAAAAGTATTAATTACTTTTATAAAACTATAGTTACTAACAGCTAATAGTTTTCAATCGCTTACACAAATGAGACAAAGAAGGCGAAAGATCATCTTCAGTGGTAGGCTAACGCTGTTCTGAATTCTGTCGGGGTAGCCTAACTATTTAGGACCTACTACTGCATAAGCCTACATTACAAAGATATTATTGAGATAGGCCTATTTAGTATCAAAAATTGTTGGTTGTCACAACCAGTGATAGAACTGGGCTACCCTATAACAAATTGTTGTTTAATCACAACTAGGCTACTTTTAAAACTGTCGGTAAATAGGCCTAGGGTATATTTGAAGTAGTTTAGCTATTACTAACTATAGTTTTACAAAAGTAATTAATACTATTTAAACTACTTTTGCTACTATTTCTGCCTTCGCAGAAACTTTCGCCTTCTTTTCCTAATTTGTGTAAGTGATTGAAAACCATTTTATATTCGATTGTGGTTTTGTATTGTCAGATCCAGGGCGCTTAATTCTGATGTGGTTCTCTGTACTGCAATTGTAATTAGTAAATTATTAATTGCGCCGGTGTCTAATGCACAAGGCATAACCGATGGCACACTAAAACCAAGCCGTAATCAGGTCAATATCCACATACAGATCAGTCTGTAAGAATGATCTTATATGGCGCTATATAAATTTGCAAATATCATTGCGACATTTTCGGCTGCATGTTCACTTTATCTTAACCTTTCCCTGCCAGCATTTCCATGGGTCTTAGATGGGACCCATTTGTGTTCTATGCGGGTCTCATAGGGGATTGTTGGTCCTAAATGAGCTCCATGTGGGCATACTGGCAGGGTTGTAGCAACGAGGTACTATGATATGCGTTGTCACCTTGCTAATTCATAAGCAGACGAGTGGAATTCAAACAACGTAAACAGAACATGTAGTCAACTGTAACTCTTCGCCATCGAGCCACCTGGCTGTCAGATCCTCCTCCTATCTCACGCTCTCTCCCGTCCCCCTGTCACTATACTCATCTGATAAGTTGTCCAACCGATCTACATCCCACACTGCAATTCGACTTTGGAACGAACTTCCCCTGAATGCCGTAAATTCTCAGTTCCTCCACCAATACCGCCACTCACCCACCGTCATCTGTCTCAGGCTCCTCCACCTATCATCCCACAGGCTGCTTCCATTCCAAACTGAAGTCTCACCTCTTCAAGAATTCCTAACCTAATCCATCCGACACTACGCCTTCGAAGATTTCTCGTCCTCAACGAAACCCGCCTCAGCAGTCGGTAAGAAGATAAGGGCGCATCCAGTAACACGACCGCCATGCTCCTACGTGATTATTAATTAGTAACTTCCATAGCGCCGGTGTCTAATGCACAAGGCATCAACCGATGGCGCACGAAAACCAAGCCGTAGTCAGGTCAATAACAGAGTCAGTACACTGAGATCATGGCTTCTTCTGGACTCAAACGGGGCATCGCAGCGTAGACCTACCACTCCGTAGACTCCCTTTTCTGAGTCTTCCATTTGCATTTCTGTTTCTTGCCGTTTAGTCTGAAGCCGTCGATGCGAGATGGGCGCATGGAACTACCGTGATGATAAACGGAGACAAACCGATGTGGCCAATGGCGGTCCAAGGAGTCCTACCCTCGTCTACACTCCAGTTCCCTGTTGCCACGGGGAGTCCCGGTGGTGATAGGCCAATGCAAACTGGAGGATTGGTTAACGTCATATCGGTCAGCGGACAGAGCTAGCAACCATGCGACGACGAAGGTTCAACTGATGACCGGAATGTACGCTGTAGTCGCACTGATCACATGACAACAACGTTACAGAGTCGTGGTTTTGGTTTTTCACCTGGCAACAGATGAACTTCTTAAATACATAGGACAAATATTATATATATATATATGTATATATATATGTATATATATATATGTATATATGTGTATATATATATATATATATATATGTGTGTGTGTGCAATGTGTATGTGTATACGTGAATGTGATTTCTAAGAGTAAGGGAACTCATCACTTGTTATATACATAGCATATCTTGTGTGTGTGTATATATATATATATATATATATATATATATATATGTATATATATATATATATACACACAAATATATATACACAAATATATGCAATATATATATGCACCATATATACACAGCGTGATCTATAGTGCATATATATATTTTATATAATTTTCTAACTAAAGAAATCTCTTATCATTTTGTATTTGTGCAATGTGCATTCTTAGGTTAGTAACATATTTCACAAAATAACCTGTGAGCCTGTTTTACTATAAATGTATCTAAATAGAATATACAATAAAAATCTGTATTCATTTAGCAAAACAATCATTTAAATCCATCTTACAAAATATATCTAAATAACATTTTTAATGAAATATCTATATTCATGTACAATCAAATATTTAAGTCCACCTTACAATCAAATATCTAAATGAAATTACAATTTAAAATATCTATATTTATTCTACAATCAGATATTTAAATCATCTTACAATCAAATATCTAAATGAAATAAACTTATAATATAATTTATATTTGTGCTACAACCAGATATTTCAAACTCATCTTAAAAGAAAATATATAATAAAATTACAAAAAACAAATCTATATTCATTCTACAATCAGACATTTAAATCCATTTTACAAGAAAATATCTAGAAAGTTACACTAAAACATCTATAATAATTCTACATTCAGATATTTAAATCCATCTTACAATAAACCATGTAAACACATTTCTACAACAAATCATCAGCCAATTTATACCCTGTATATATAAGCGTGATGGCCACAGTGAAATTCCACTGCTGCCTACAAGTAAGTCCCACTGTATCGAGACAGTTCAAACATAATTTGATTGCTGATAGAGCACAAACAACATGAACTACACAGAAACATTCGCTGTAGTAGAATAAAACGGACTGGCCACAGAAACTGTGCGGTGTTACCAAACAGTTTTTGTCTATAAAAAACCGGATTAAGAGTACCAGTATACTGCAATAAAATTAGAAATAGCAATAAAAAATATAATACAAAAATACTTTACTAATAGTTCAGCTGCATTTTCGTTTATGACAATGTTAAGCAACAGTCACTGAGATTGCCTAAGATATACAGAATAAGTCTTCATTTGATCTAACAAAAAGTTTTAATTTGATTCTGACAACAGTAGAAGTCTTGTCTGACAACAAGAATAGCAACACTAACCAATTTTACAGCTACTTTCTAGATCTGCCTCGAAGGCATCCTGTCACCTTTTGATATTCTTGTATGCATGCATATATATGTACGTATGCATGTAATTACTGTATATATATATTTACTGTTTATCCAAGGTACATATATATATATACACATACATGCGTGCATGTTTGTGTATGGGTGTGTCTAGGTGTATGTAATTATGCTTGCGTGTAAATGTAGATATGTATGTATGTATGCATACAATGGAACAAGGTAACCTAACAAAACATTTATATTACATCCCAACAAATTTTTTTATTGATGTATGTATGTATGTATGTATGTATGTATGTATGTATGTATGTATGTATGTATGTATGTATGTATGCATGCATGTATGTATGTATGTATCAAGATATTTGTAGGGCCTACACCAGTTTTAAAGGTGACGATGTTTTGAACAACAGCTTGTAATAATAAAAGTGCTTTAAAAATCGTGTTATGACATAAACCTGATTTCATTTGGCCTTCCTCTGACATCCTTCCACGACATGCCAACTGCTTCACTTATGTTCGAGACAATGATTTAGAATGCTTGGACATTGAAGAAAAAGACCTCAAGAATAATTTCTCTGTGTCTTCATTGTATCATTAAACAATCCAAGTTATCCAACACTGTATATCTGTGATGGAATGTGATCGGGCCTGTCCTGGCTCCCAATTTAATCACTTTCACTGCAACTGCACTTGGTTGTTCTTCAAAAACATTTCATATCTCATACTCTTAACTGCCTTTCCTTGTCAGAGATGTCATTTGCTTCTTGTTCAACCATTCCCCACTGAAATATATACAAACAATCTATACATAATAATAATATCCAAAGGGCGTGTGCCTGTCGATAAACGCTCTGGAATCTATTGTGAAACAGAAACCGTCTGTGACGTCAGTACTGCGGTCTTGACGACGGCGATCAGAGCATTTTAACCAACGACATAATTATATAGGCCTATATACACTGCCGTCATAATATGACGGGTAAATACTCTAGTCAGTCAATAAATATTCAATAAAGAGAACGGGTTCGAGCTTCTACTTATGCGGTCTTACCGTTTCTTTGTTACGTCACTGCTCTCTCTTGTTGTAACCCGCTTGTTGCGTCATCTCTATCTCTTTCCCTTCTGTTTGTGACGTCGCTGTTATCTGTCTCTTTCTTGGTCTCCGCTGCTTCTGTCTGTTTATTACGTCACTGTTTTTCGGTGCACTCGCTTTCTTGCCTTCTATTTGTTACGTCATTGCTCTCTCTCTCTCTCTTTCTCTTTGTGATGATGATATTCGTTTATTGTTTATAAAGTAAACACACGCTGACAAACCGCAGCATGGAACAAAGTTAGAGTTTTGAGAAGTAGATAATGTTGAGTATAGTGTTCGGGAAATAGTCTCTATTGTCTTTATCTGGAAGACAGTATGCTAGTGATTCTGTGGACGCAATTCACTGTCACACGCTGTCACTGCTTCGGTTTATTACGTCACTGCTTTCTCTAGATGCAGTGACGTAAAAACAGAAGGAAAGACAGCGGGTGACGAAGACAGACGTTTAGACCTTGCAGAAAACGATTCCATGTATTGTCTGAACAATCATTTCTCTCTCTGTCTGGGACACAGTATAGACCTTGAATAGTCTAAGAACTTCTATAGCGCCAATGTCATCGACAAATGCCTTGAGAATTATGATATTGGTGCTAGAGAAATTCTTAGTTTAGATTAGATTAGAACAAGTTCTTCACACGCAAATTGCTTAGTACCATCGTGGTTCTGTTGAATGGTCATTGGTCATGACATTGTGTGCAATTCTGAACTTTGAAGGGAGGGCAATATCAGAATACAGTTGCACTGTAATAAATCAATCAATTGATCAATCAATCAATCAATCAATCATCAACTGAATGACTAGCCAATAGTCACCAGAACCCTGCCAACCTAAAAGTGAAGCAGCCAAACAACCAAGAAAACATAATCATATAGACTACACACACACCTACTTCTGTACTCGATCATTCTACAAGTCCTAGATTACACGAGTACATAACTACATATTATATGTTTGAAGTATCAAATTAATATTAACCTCTTTGAATTTCGCAGCTGAATGTTATCTGTTTGATGTAATTTTGTCCCTGGTTTGAAAGGCTTTACCTTTTTAGATCTGGAAAAACAATCATCATCATGAGTCGTCGTCGTCGTCGTCATCATCATCATTCTCTTCATCAATATCGGGTATAACTTACCTTTTATTTATCAGAGGAGGACGGAGGAATGTATGTAACACTATTCAACCGCAAGATTACAAACACAAGACTTGCTGCTTTGAGTTACCAGGAAAGAATGCCAATGCTTAGGATTCATGAGAAATGTCAGGAGCTTGGCCTAACATCACGACGACGACGACGACGACGACGACGACGACGACGACGACGACGACGACGACGACGACGACGACGACCACCACCACCACCACCACCACCACCACCACCACCACCACCACCACCACCACCACCACCACCACCACCATCATTCTGAATCGCTTCAAAGCTGTCACGTTTCTTACTGCTATCAACATTCAAAGAATGCACACGAAATTGTGCATTACAAACGTATAAATACTTCCTATTATTCTACTATAGTCTCAGATTAAAATAATGCACAAGGCATCACTCAGTTGTATGTCATACCTCACATTACATTACGTAAAGTACCTGCGATTGTAAACTTCAAGGTCTACTACTTCAATGTCACTTGTAGGAATCTCTTGTGTTGCGCCGCTTCTGTAGAAAATACAGAATAACAGTTAAAGACAATCATATTAGAGTTTCCGGTTTTACCTACACTACATGTGAATCAGTCTATGTACGTGCATATGTATGTATGCATGTATATATGTATGTATGCATGTATGTATGCATGCATGTGTGTGGGCACATATGTATGTAGGTTTGTACTGTATTGTATTGTATTTAAACATTTATAAAGCGCCTCTAGTAGGGTGAACCGTTCAGAGGCGCTCCCAGTGCGCAAGGCCAAGAGAAAAGAAATGTCTTGAGGAAAGCAAAAGAAGATGAGGGGTTACTTATTAAAATTTGAGAGCGAGTAGAAGGAGACAGTGTATTCCAGAGAGAGGGACCAATTGAGGCAAAAGATCGGGACTGAGCCATAGCTGTTCTAGTATGAGGAACTGAGAGATCAAATCACTCTGAGGAGCGAAGTGGACGATGCGAGGAGACAGAAAGAGGCCGGTGAATTACATCAATTAAATATTTGGGGGCGAGACCCCGCTGTGTCTTTGACACCAGAATAAGGATTTTGAACTTAATACGTGCAGAGAGAGGAAGCCAGTGCAGTTTCTCAAACATGAAGGATGAAATGCGTGAGTAGCGTGGCAGACGGGCAATTAATCTCGCAGCTGCATTTAGGACTGACTGCAGAGGCATGAGACGGACCTTAGGAAGACCGATTAGAAGCGAATTGCAGTAGTCAATTCTGGAGCAAATGAAAGCATGGACCAGCGTTGTGAAAACAGAGGAAGAGACAGATCGTCGAACAGCCCTGAGACGCCTTAAGTGGAAGTAGGAAACACGTGTGAGGTTAGAGATGTGATCTTTGAAGGAGAGAGAGCTATCAAGCGTAACACCTAGATCACGTACACTTGATGAAAAGGAGTAGTGAGGGAAGATTTCCAAGAGGAGGGCGAAATCAATCTTAAGCAACTGTTGACGGGAGCCAAACCAAATGAACTGGGTTTTGGAGGCATTAAGACAGAGACGATTTGAGGACATCCAGGAATGGAGAGACTTAGATAGAGACTCAATACGCTCAACTAAGTGCAATTGAGATAAAGGAGACCCATGGACAAAAGCTTGCACATCATCAGCAAAGATATGACCAGTAGCTCCCGAGAGTGGGAAAAGAGAAGGAATGTCAGCCGTGTAGAGAATAAAGAGTAAAGGACCAAGTACAGAGCCTTGAGGAACGCCCAGCTTAATGTGAATCCATTTTGTTCTAGAGTCGCCCGATATAATCATTTGGGTTCGTTCAGACATATATGATCGAAACCAGCAAAGAGGAAGGCGCTGCAACCCATATGAAGTCTCAAGACGCTGAAGGAGAATACTATGATCTACCATATCAAAGGCTGCAGAAACATCGAAAAGAGCCAAGAGGCTAAGTTCAGCCCTGTCAACAGCAGAGTAGATTTCAGAGAGGAGAGAGAGGAGAGCAGTCTCAGTAGAATGATGAGCCGTAAAGCCTGATTGATTAGCAGGAAGGAGTCCAGATTGCTCAAGATAAGGGAGGAGCTGAAGAGAGACAAGACGTTCAAGAGTCTTGGATAGGAAAGATAAATTGGAGATGGGACGGTAATTATTGCAGAGATTAGTATCAAGATTAGGCTTTTTTAGCGAAGGAAAGACCAGAGCACGCTTCTGCGATGGAGGAATACACCCTTCGGAAAGCGATCTATTAAATAGATAAACAAGAAAGGGAGCAAGGTCATCTAAAATGTCACTAATAACAAAAGGGGGTAGCGGATCGAGTTCACATGATTTAAGATTAACAGACGTTAATACTAAACGAAGGTCGAACTCTGAGATAGGACGAAAACTATCGAAGACAGTGGATGTAGATGTGAAGGTCGGAGGAGGAGCATCAGCTGTCGAAGCACGAAGTCAGTCGATCTTTGTGGAAAGCATTTCCTGAAACTCATCTGCAGTGAAAGATGGAGCTTCGGTAGAACGAGATGATCGCCCAAGGAGACCCGAGACAGACGACCACAAGCGTCTTGGATTTTTTTCGTTGCGCAAGACTAGCTTTTCCCAATATTCAGCTTCCTTCTGATGGTAGAGGCGATGTAATGAGCGAAGCTGAGTAATCCAGGCTAGTCGGTCGACAGGATCTTTAGTCCGACGACTACGGCGCTCGAGGCATCGGGTACGACGACGGAGTCGACGGCAGTCAGCGTCAAACCAGACTGCCAGTGGGCGCTGACGTGTCCAAACTTTACGCCGAGGTAACATGGCGTCGAGGAGACTTGTAACCGTGGAAGTGTATAGGTCGAATAGTTCAGCAACTGAGAGGTTATCCAGAGTAGAATCCGGCGAAGAAAGGAGAGTATCACGTAGAGCTGCACTGAAGGCAGACGAGTCGAACGATTTCCATCCACGTATCATGCGAATGGAGTGAATCGGTTGAAGATGAATGGAAGGAAGAGTAAAACTGATGACAGAATGGTCCGAGAGCGTCGGAGGTAGAACTTTAAGGTCATCTACTTGATCATCCTCACTAGTGATGACAAGATCAAGCTGACCACCTAATCGATGAGTAGGTTGATTTATATGCTGTCGAAGTCCAAATTGCGTGAGAATGTCTAAAAACCGAGCAGAAGCAGGTAAGGTAGGATCCTCCAGATGGATATTAAAATCACCGAGGATGACGAGTTGAGAGTTACGTGTAACAACTGTTTCCAAGAGGGTAGAAAGTTCTTCAAAAAATTGTGCTGTTGGGGGAGAAGAGCCAGGTCGGTAAACAGTAAGCAGAGTGACGGGACCATGAGGAGTGGCAATGCTCAGGCAGAGGGCTTCTAACGTTGATAATGAATCGTCGAGATTGATCTGAGAAACGCGTAGCGAGGAGCGGAAGAATACGATGATGCCTCCACCACGGGCCGGTCGATCATCTGCATGGGTGGGGTGGACGAGGACGGTCACGCGAAGAGAAACCAGACGGTGTCGCACGTAGAACTGGAACATCGTCAGAGGCAAGATGCCAACTTTCAGTAATGGCAAAGACGTCGAGCTTATCCTCAAGAAGTGATTGTGAGACATAAGCAAACTTTTCCGATATGGATTGAGCATTCCAAGAGGCAAGTCGAAGACCAGAGGACGGTGTAGACAGAGGCGGAGAAGGAAGTGGATTTTCTTTAGTCAGTGGAGATGACTGCTGTCGAGATTGTGAAGAGTCAATCTGGCGTGAAGAATCAGCAGCAGTAGGCTTCAAAACTGGCTCCAGCGGTTGAAATGCGGAGGAAGATCGATCCAGCCCAACTGCTCGATCCAGTCTCTTCTGCCGATAGTTGGCAGGACACCAGATTTGGAACTGGAACAGGACCTTTCGAAGAGCACGAGTCGGTCGGTAGCTATTCAACCAATTTGATCTCAATTGTTCTGAGGTATACATGATGCGTGGTCTCAGCACTGGCCTATTTAAGGCAGTAGCAGCATTGAAATCAGGTGGAGTCGTAGTTAGAGTAACAGACGACGACGTGGATTCCAGTGTAGACGTATACACTGTCACCGGCATCTTCGGCACTGTCAGCGCAGGCGACATAGGAAGAGACATCGCTTCTTAACAATGTAAACACTGCACTAATAATAAATCAACAGTACGTACTGTACGGCGTGTATTAAGGCTGTACATCCGATGACGTCTGAAGGATGTACGAACGATGACGTATAATCTATAATGGCTGAATCAAATCATCCAAACGGCAAAGAAAAACGACAAGTTTCTCCAAAAACAGACGAAAATATCAAAAATAAAACGAATTACGAAGATCCAAAAGCGGTAATCCATTAAAATGACTGTTTCCAGAAAGAAAAGGTCCAAAGATGAGCTAAGTAGCAACCAAAATACACGAGCCTGCGCACCAGCGTGTAACACGACGAACGCAAAACACCAGACTACTGTATTTATGTATATATACGTACATAGTTATGTATGCATGTATGTATGTATGTACGATGTATGCATATGCATATATGTATGTAAATATATGTGCATGTGTGTATAAATGTATCTATACATATATATACATGTATATGTAGCCTATGTATATGTTACAGGGAATGTATATTCCCTGAAAATTTCAGGGAATGTGTATAGAAATCACTTGAAGATTTCAGGGAATATGTATATGATTTTCATCGTTAATCCAGCTTCTATAGCCTTAGTTACATTTTCATCGCTAATCCAGATTCTAGCCTTAGTTACAGTTTCATCGCTAATCCAGCTTCTAGTCTTAGTTACATTTTCATCATAGATCCCGCTTCTATACACATTCCCTGAAATTTTCAGGGAATATACATATTCCCTGAAAATACACATTCCCTGTAACATATATATGTATGTATGCATCTAATTGCTCAAAAACTTGGGGATTATTATGCACACACTGAAACTGTAGAGAGGCCATAAATGAGAAACAATAGAAAGCCCTGTTTTAGGGTTTTTAAATGCGATATTGTACTTGTCCATTTGCTAAAACTGTAAAACACATGCAAATGATGCAGACATAAAATAAAGCCACTGTACTGTAAGCAACTGTAATCAATGGACCAGAGTAATGTGAAGACAACAGAGAAGAAATCTGAAGAGATATGTGTAAAGCTAGAACGACACAAGGATTGGCATACTTACTGAGTCATAGAACGTGCAGAGCTGCCGGACAGGGCAGCCTGTGAAAAGTCGGACTCCAACGTTTGCTGAAGTCTGTCCTGAGAGTGATCCCTAAAGTCACTTTCCTCTTGTGACGGTATATAGTCTTTTGGTTCCTGTTGATCACTCATGGAGCTGAAACCCTGAGTTGACTGGTTTATGAACTCTGGATCATCATCGATCATGATGACATCGTTCGAGAGACGCTGAAAGAGTAATCAATAATAAAACTTGTTATTTTTTATTGTTTATCAAAGGTAAATAATTATGATCAGGATTCACAAACTCAAGAGTTCAGAAATTACATTTGGAACAACAACTATACCGGTCAATTTGCCATTAGTTATTGTAAGCTATTGGAGCGCCTCTGAGGAGTCTTTCTTGAGGTGGTGCTATATAAATTTCCAATTACAGTTACAATTAGTTTTCTTCATTAGTTATCTAGATGCCTAATGTAGTGCGTAAAGTACCTCATAAAGATTGGCAGATGTCAATTTCTAGTCTTGTCTCTAATTCTTGGACACAGTCATCCCAGTTTCATTATGACCAGCGGTGTTGCCACGATTTGAAAAGTAGTAGCCTACGGCAAATTAGAGGGTCTGGGAGACTGAAGCCTTTAACAGACAAAAAGTGGTACGGCAAAAGTATGTTGTTGCTGTACCACCTTAAAAGTGGTACGGCAAAAGCCGTACCACAGATATAGGCGACGACGCCACTGATTTAATCAGTGGCGTAATATGACAAATAAATTTTCATGTAAAACTGTAAAACTTTCATCTCTGTATTAGGGTGATTTCGGCAAAACCGAGCCAATACCACTTATTCTGGCCAAAATCGCTAGTAATCCAATCTCTATGTAAAAGCAACTCCGCAGTTCCAATCGTACTCAATCCCTGCACTTAACAAACTAAGGAAATCCGAGCCAAATATAATATAAACCCAGCTAAATGCATCTTATCTAGCACAGGTGAATGGGCTCGGTTTACCAGGGCAATATGGTATAGCGAGCCAGAATTTTAGATAAAGTGAGCCAAGGCTCCCTTTACCAGAAAAGTATGAATGACTAGCACATTTTCTTTTTCTTTTTATCAGGACTTGACATTTTGTAGCAGTTACTTTTAACTGAACAAAACAAATAGAACATCATTCAGGGTCCATCTAAAACCTGAATATGTCACTAAAAAGGTTACTTTAATTATAACGCTTAAGCAGTTTCCAAGGCTTTCTGAAGTGTTTCTCAAAAGTAGTAGAAACGTTCATTAGATAGGCCTACAGTTATTATCACAAGTAAATGAACCAGCTCTAAACTTCCCACATACAGAAGCACATGTGTGATGGTAACACTTGCTGCAGTTTATGCACATTTCCCAGTTATCTTCAATTAGTGGGTCCGAAATGTCTCCATAAATCCACTGACAGAAAGCACATGGTGTATTGTCAGTATCTGAAGATTTATTGTTATCTGCATCTTTATTTCCTGCTTCCATTTTCTTTTTGCTCTTCTTTTTCTGACACACGTTTTTCTTGACAAGCTGGTCGGCATCATGCAGTGGTTTTCTTTTTGATGCTTTTTCCTTTCCTGGTGGTTTTACTTTTCTAGACATGTGCTTCAAAGTTTCTAAACTAGTGAGTTCATAAGAAGGTGGTTTAACACGTGGTCTTTTAATAAGAGGTCTTTCTCTGTGAGGAACTGGCAGTAATTGTGTAAATGTCAAAACACCGTTATCTGATATAATTGTGGATAAAATCAACTGTGTTTCATAGACAGCAGCTTGGAAAATCTCTAAGTCCGATGTGGTTGTAGCAGGTAGGTCAGCACAGTCACCTGATGTAGACTGACTTGTGGATGGAATCAACTGTGTTTCATAGACAGCAGCTTGGAAAATCTCTAAGTCCGATGTGGTTGTAGCAGGTAGGTCAGCACAGTCACCTGATGTAGGCTGACTTGTGGATGGAATCAACTGTGTTTCATAGACAGCAGCTTGGAAAATCTCTAAGTCCGATGTGGTTGTAGCAGGTAGATCAGCACAGTCACCTGATGTCGGCTGACTTGTGGATGGAATCAACTGTGTTTCATAGACAGCAGCTGGTATGCCTGACTCAGGTGTGGCAGGAGCAGGTAGGTCAGCAGATGTATTTGTGGATGGAATTAAATCTTGTTGCTTGCTGAAACCAAGTTCACTGGATAGTCTATTAGAAGTGATGGACATTGCTCGAGGAGCTGATAAATTTTCTGCACATTTCACACTTAGATGACGAAATCTATTAAGAAATCCTTGTAACCAATAATATCCAGCACATTTCTTCTGCCGAGAAAATCCTGTAATTCCTCTCAGGTTAGCATATTCATAAGCTAAATTTCGAACATCAGCTCTAGTACATGGAAAACCTACTGAAGCCAACAGACTTATGTGTCTTGATAGTTCTTCTTCTGCATCTTTTGGTAAAATTGTTGGTCTACCCGAAAGAGGTAAATGGGACAGGGAAGGTGTCACACGCTTTCTAAATGTTTCATAAGGTACAGACCACGCACGTGCAATTGCTCTCAATCCACGATGTTCATGGTCATCACAAGATTTCGTTTTATTCTTGTATTCATCTATGGCAGCCAGCATATTTTCAGGAGACCATCTGTTCAACTTTGTTCCCATGTGACTTGCACCGACACGTGTATGTGCTATTTTCAAAGGTGGATTCTTCTCAGTACGCCTATATACATTGTCAGTCAAACGGTTAGCACCACGTCTTACAACAGGCCTATTGTTTGACTTATTTTTGCTGTGTCTAGACGTTAGAATGTATCTTCCCATAATGAAACCCGTACAACTTGAAAATCTGCAAACATGTTCATTTATATTAAATAATAAATCGAATTCATGCTAAAACATGACTTCAAAGTCAAACCTGTTTATTAATAATACTTGACGACAAGCGAATAGCAAGATTAAGGATTGAAAAATCCTATTTTAAGGCCTGCTAAAACCAAAACAGTGAGAAGCTATGACGAAATTAGAATTAATAAAAACCGAGCCAATGGCTCGGTTTATCTGATGCGAAGAGGCTCGGTTAATCTACACGGTCATATAAACCGAGCCACATGCTAAATTAACTGTAATTCCTTTTGATATCGCTCAATTATCAATCAGACACGCTCAACATTTTGACAAAAATAAGAGTTATAAACAAAAACTAATTGAGTACGCTGGTTCTTTGATTTAAAGATGTACAGGAACTTTTAAGATTTGTCAGTTTAAAAGTCAAGTTACAAGAAAAACGACTTAAATCATGGGTCACGTTAAGTCACGAACTTTTACTAAAACCTTGACAGCGCCAAACTCGCGAACGTAATGGAAACCAGTTACCGTATAATAACTCAGTTTAGATCAACAATAATATTTACCATATTCTGCAAAAATTAAATTCTACACGCCCAAGAGTAGTTGTGGCTCGCTTTATCTGCAGGCTCGCTTTATCCTAAATCACCCTAAGATTACCTAAAATCCTAAAAATGCACATTTAGATCTAGCGAAAAAATACGTAACAATAAAAGAATTTCACGCATAAGAAGAATGCGACCATTAGTTTGACTGAAGAATGAGACTTACAATGTTTTTCAGTGAGAAACCTAACATTATCACAAAATTCATTATAATTTTTCATTCAATATACTGACAGTGAATAACAAACTTCTATGACTTGTTTTAGAATTGTAAAAATAATCTTCATCTGGTATAGACTGGTAAAGAAATTGTTAAGTAAATGTATAATTTAGAAATGTTTATAATATACAATACAATACAATACAGTACAATAATTACCGAAGCAGGCCTTGAAATTGGCGCCACATCACTTTCGCTGGATAGCGAGATGACGTCATCAGCAGACGGTTTCTTGACGGTTGATTGCTAGTGTTCGAAAACAAAGATAATCGTAAAAACGGAGAACTTCATTTAAAGTTTTTTTAAACGATACAAAATTATCGTTTAATACGGAATTTCACAGTTTCAGCACTTTGAATGATTTGCCAAAAGAGAAGTATTATTTATTTGCAACAAAGAATAAACGTACCGGTACTTTACAAACAATAAATATACCGACAAGCATACCATATGCATACACCAAAAGCCTAATTTAAATTGTTACTTCGTATTGTAATGTAATACAAATGTAGAGGCATTTATATAGAATGGCTTCGTTATTTGTGACCTCAGCGGAGAAAATGGATCACTTTTCACTTGCTAGATCAGCCAAAAAGCTTACTAGATCAGCCTTTCCCACCAATACCAGTATTTATATATCTTTGCATCTAATTACAATTGTACTATATAATTTTTTTCTCGGGCTCACTGTGCTATAAACTTATGCCGCATGCTGTATGAAGACAAGACACTTTTATTAACGCATTGGGCAAAAACAAGTTGAACTTTTATATCTGATTTCCTGGCAAATGATATTTTGTATATATTCACAAAAACGAAATGAACTTTGGACCAAAAGTCTTGAAATATTTAGCCTGACTTCTTGAAGTTAGAGGCTTATGGAAAGTTCAATCCTGACAACTGGTCCTTTTTCTCAGCTGACCAAGGCTCCTACAACTTTGGTATTGATGATTAAATGTTGCTTTTCCTAACTTAACTTTGAAATGTATATTCCAAAAGCAACAATTTATCAAGAGAAATAGTTTATTTGTGGCCAATCAGGTGACGAAGATCACACCCTTTTAATAGTCAAACTCAAAAACAGCAATGGTTGTTAAGTATTAGTATCTTCGTATGGGGCCATCCACATATTACGTACGCACTTAGGGGGGGAGGGGGTCGGATTTTGGCGATTTTGCGTACGGGTGCGAACGGGGGGGAGGGGGGTAACAAAATGTGTACGTACCCAAAATAAATGTCTAATTATGACGTCCACATTAGCCTCTTTATAACTCTGTATTATCCTATAGTCGTCCCATGGCATTTTATTACATTATATAAAAGCCAGGTGCAGTTATTCTGTGCTGTGAACGACACCTATAATTTGTCTATATTGGCCCTTCAATAATCTGGCCTAAAGTGCAGACAGGCTGCCTGGAGACACTTTCTGCAGCTGGTCATCGGGGGGGGGGGGTTGCGTCAAACGTACGTACTCAGGGGGGGGTGGTGGAAGAAAGTACGCTTGCGAACAGGGGGGGAGGGGGTCTAATTTTCCCGGATTTTTGTGTACGTAATATGTGGATGGCCCCTATAGCCTCAGAGCTCTGACTCGCCGTCTAATCTTCCCATCGACAGTGTGCAGATAATGTATTTAATAACACATATGGTAGTAAATTCAAAGTAAAATCAAAAGAGTTGGATTCTATGTCTTGAAACACTTCTCAGCACTGAAAAATTAAATGAGTAAAAAGAAATAGAAAGCAAAGCTGGATCAAAATTTTCCAGTGTAACCCAGAAAACTTTCAGCACCTTACTAATAATTATTTGACAGATAAGTTATTACTTACATTATAACTCCTTTCAAAACCATCCATATATCGCATAAGTTCTTCATCCGACACTTCGTAATGCCAGTCATAATCTTCAGCTGGTAATGTTAAGAGAAGGTCAGAAGATGTAACTTAACCTCTTAATTACCAATGAACAGTACACTCAAAGTGGACACAAATCACATGTAGTGTGCATTAAGGCAGGACCTTTGAGGGGCGCTAATAAAAGTACATTATAAATGTTAATGCCAATGATGTTAAAATCCGGTACTTAAAACCGCTATACAATGGTCTCAAGCCACAACAATGCCACTCAGTTTTTCGTTAAACCGATATATAAACTTCATATGCGCAAACAGTCTACTAATTGTTCTGTTGTGCGAAAACAAAAGCCAGAAGCGAGCAACCAGGCAGGTAGGATAACAGCTGTATATTTAATAATAATGATCTTACATCAAAATAATATAAACAAAGAATAAAAATTGAATTACTACTAATTATTATGCAAAGGATGGCAAGTCCATAGCTGCATTCTCCTTTGCTGAACATAATTTTTCCATACCCAATGGAACCGTTGGTTCACAAAAGTGATAATACTTTATCTAAATAGTACTAAACATATTTTCCTAAGGGACTGTTTGCAAACAAGAAAGAAACAATAATTATATAATTTACATTATCAGGCAATAATGTAACTAGACTGCCTTATTATTTAATACCATACAGTGTCAGAGCTATTGCAAAATACTGGTATCCTACTCATAGACACTTTTGCCTTAAATAGGCTGCAGCCGGTGCATGTTATCTAAGAATAAAAGCTAGCAGTCAGCCACATTATAGTGCTTGGTTTAATCAGACATTGCTGTAAGGAATGCATACCCAGGAATATCTCAAAATGCCTAGAATGTTGTTTTGTCTAAAACTACTAACTTGTGCCAACGTTTTCAGTTTGTCCCTGCTCAGTTGCAACAGCATTTCTGTCTTCTAATCCTGTTGAATCAAAGGGAACCTGTGCATGGGATACAGGTCTGTATGTACTTCTGCAACTGGATAGTTATATATAGCTGTTTAGGTCTTCATAAAAGATGCAAGATATATGTAATCCATGGCTGCGGAGCTGCCAAGTTATAAGGGATGGTCACATCATTGAATGGTAAGTATGACCTATACTGGAAAACACCTTTCTCCCAGGTTTTATTACTACTGTCGCCACTTAATCATAAACCAGCAAGCTTTTGGGCAGAATAACTGAGAGTACAATTAGTGTTTTCATTCAGCAAATATATAGCATCTGTTCAAGTCCCAGCTCCCAGCCCAGCCTTTAAGAAGAACAGTGTTGTCATCAGACAGCACACAATGACACAGCCTTGCTCTTGCCCAGCTATGGTCATGACATAGCAAGAGTAAAGCAGAAGCATTTAAGCACAAGCAATTAAAGAAAAGGGAAAATGCACTTACAAATAACCATGAGTTACCAGATATAAAAGTCACAAAGTAATTTGTATTTACTCCACTGAGCAAGGATTGGCTCAATTCGCTGCCGGAGTCTGAGTCACACTGCTCAAACGAATCCAAATTTGTTGATGTAAAATCAGGCAAAATCTGGGGCAGGTCAGAGTCGACATCATTCTCGTCTTCCATTGAATTCTCTGGTGCCACTGCTCTGGTGTCCACACCATCCAACATCTTAGGGAGGTAAGAGTCGCCACTAGCTTCTTCATTTGAGTTCCACGATTCCAATGCTTCCCCTTCATCTTTCAATAATGTATGAGTCAGGTCATGGTCCATATGGGTCGAGTCCTCATTAGAGAGTGATTTAAACAAGTCTTTTGCATTCCTTTTGTCTTTAACCTGAGTTGGTTCCAATTCTATGACAGGTTCATCTTCTTCTAGGCTTTCATCCATATCATCATCTGAAAGCTTAATCCTTTTATTCCCTTTGGTAGTGTTGTCAATGTCTTTGGCTGCTCTCTTCTGAAGATTCAAACCATTCAGTGTATTCAAGTTAAGGTTCCTTCTTTCCTCTTTGTCCAGTGGATTCTTGACTGCAAATGACCAAATTTGACTGAGTTAAAAAAGTCATTGGCAAGAGATCAGGACATTGGTCTGAAATTAGTTTATGGCCATCAACATGTGGCAAACAAAGAAATTAATGGAAACGGTAAGTTGTTGAGAAAAGTATCACTTATCTACATTAACTTAAGTTATTAAAAAATCACTCACATCCGCTTTGACTTAGATAATTAAGAAGAATAATTGAAAGAAATCACTTTTATCTCATTTTACTTGGATAAATTAAAAATAATCAATTTTAACTAATTTTGTATTCTTCTTTATGTTCTCTGCCCATTGGCAGGTTCGTATGACCAATGACGCCATCGTTCTCTGTCTTGTGCTCTTCTCTTCAGTCCACTGTATCCTTCTTCTTTTGTCATCATCCAGTCTAGCAGCATTGCCCTCGGTCTTCCTCGCGTCTTTCTCCCCTCCATCCTTCCCTCCATGATGTCTCTTAGCAGTGTCTCACTCCTTAGGATGTGCCCGATCCATTTCCTTTGTCGTCCGCGTATAGTACTTATGAGTGATCTTTGTTCTTCTACCATTTGCAGGATTTCCTCGTTCGTCCTCCGTTCCACCCAGCTAACTCTCTCCATTCTGCGCCACACCCACATCTCGAAGGCCTCCAATCTTTTTATGTCGTCCTTCCTCATTGTCCATGTCTCGGAGCCGTACAGCACCACACTCCACACCAGTGTCTTCACCATTCTCTTCTTTAGATTCTTGCTTAAGGTTCCTCTCATCAGCTCTCCTCTTTTGTAAAATGCATCTTTTCCCATGGATATTCTTCTTTTTATTTCCTCGTGGCATCTTGCATCGTCTGTGATCACACTTCCTAGATAGCAAAACTTCTCCACCTGTTCTATTTCTTGTCCGTTTAATTTTGTATGTGCCTATATAATAAAAAAAAGTTTTATCTGTTTTTCCATAGATAATTTAAAAGACTCGTAGAAAAATGAATTGCTTACTTCTTCCGAGCACAAGTATGACCACAAAGCTGATCTGATAATGCTGAATATTGTGACTGCTGAATAGTTTCACCTTCACATCATCACAGAACATTGGAGAAACCAGCGTCTTTTGGAAGCCTCTCAGATCAACTAAAGAAAGTTTCTGACAAAGGTCAACTGGAAGAATCAAGATGTGTCTCGTAAATCCACCAATCCCAACTGTCTGGCAGAAATACTGTTGAATCGAGGATAATACATGGGGGACCGAAGACACTGGATCATCCCAAGCAAATGCTACAGTGTGATGTCTGCCCAAATTCACGTTTAACAGTCCTGTAAGGAGAGTTCGTAAGGGAGCCTGGGCTTGAAGTACCTCAGAATACTTCTCGTGTGCTATCATCTTCTTTCCGCCCGTTCCATCCAGTAGAACCAAATTAAGACATTTTGGAGCAGCAGTTGAACGGACCCATCGAAGCATGCATTCTCCATCTCCAGTCGCTTCCTGTAACAGTTCATCTGAAGGCAACAAGATTACATTATCTGGCCACTCATACACCTCTGGAATCCAAGTCTTCATCTGCTTTTTGCTCATGAGATACTGATTGTACTTACAGACAATAAGGCTTTGAGTGTCACAATCGTTGTTTAGATTGAGGTCTTCATGCACTTGCCAAGGCTGGTATCGGATCCCATTCTGTTTTAGAGTTTCAATGTTCAGTAACACAAGTGAACAGACATGAGTCTTTTTGAATGGATGCTTGACTCTCCTAGCATTTGGCCTGAGTCGAAGCACTCCAAGAACTCCATATTTCTCATTCGGTCCGGTAAATCCATGCAGACCACTGCCACTCTCTGATAGACTGCATTTGCAATTGTACTGTGTGATGCAGGAATGAAATAGTTGTTTCGGCGCAGAAGCACAAACAAATTGCGACTCCAAGTGTTTCAGCATTTCTAAAAATGGAATTTCCTTAATCAGCTTCCTACCCTGCTGATCGATCTTTTGAAGGCTTTCACCAGATGGTGAAATCTCAGTGACTATCTGATGCAATCTGTAGATGTTATCGTCAAATACAAATATTTTTGGCAGTTGCAAAGTTTCGGCAAATCGCTGTATGAACAGTCGAGCAAATCCAATGCCTCCCATACTTGCATCTACATCACAGCCATCAAAATCAGATGGCAACTCAACCAGTGCATGTGTACTCTGCCAGAGAGCCAGGTATGCATCAAAATCTTCTGACCTTACCACAAGTATCTGTATAAACTGACACTTTTGACCTGAATCGAGAGACACCATACAGTGTGAATAGTTTATTGTTGCATCTTCGCTTCTGCCATAGGTTGGATTAAATATCCACGTATCCAGTGAGAGACTATGTTTACCAGATAAAACAACTTCTTCCCTTTCAGAGTCAGTTTGTGAATTTTCCACAATGAGACTTTGTAGCTTATCGAGAAGTGGCTCAAATCTCTTCAGCTGTGGAACAGAGACCTTGATTTCTCTACCAGCAACCATTGCTAGTTTTGTGGTGTATCCGGTTGACACTCTGCAGTCAAGGCACTGTCCAGTGCGGTTGTGTTCCTGATAGCTGAACGCTCTGTACTTGCCTCTGTTCTCGATTGCCAGGCATTCTGACAAGGCTTTAGGGGATTTTCTCTTTTGTGCACTATACAACACATACTGTGGAGTGATCTTGTGTTCATATGGTCCATATACAGCCGAGTATTTGGATGACTCGATCTTGGTTTTTAGTTTCTTTCCATCTCTCATATATTTCCAGAAAGGAAACTTCCAATCGTCCTGCTCAAAGACGATATGCTGAATAGTTTCATCTTCGCTATCACTTCCACTATCCTCGCTATCAGTTGTTAGATCTTCCTGTGCAATATTGCTGTGGCAACATATCTGCTCTCTGAGAATGGCAATGGTTTTAAGGAATACTCCAGTCTTGCCAATCTGTGGCTCTGCTTGTAGAAGAAGTCGATTTCGAAACTTGGTCGTGTTGTTGAAATCGTAACTTGACTTAGATGCCTCAATCTGTGGTCGCATGGATTTTTGCATTCGTTCATTTGACCTCAAGTTTGTATTTGGCAGATTCTGATTGCTTTTCTTTTGGGCGTGGATGTCAACTTTATTGCAAGAGCTAGTGAAAGCTGCACTACGGTTTAGTGATTCTTTCAATTTTTTCATAACCATCCTTCCAACTAATGCATATGGCAGCTCTGAATATTTGGTTTTCGGCTGATAGCGACACAAGCGCCCAAGTTCTTGCATCAGGGTTGCTAATACAGGAGGCTGAGTGTTGTGACTAGCCCGCAGGTCCATCGTGTTAAAACTTGGAGGAAAGGTGTCACCCAAGCGGCCCTTATCAACCAGGATTAAAATACATGGAAGCCGGTCTAAATCTATGAACTGGTTAATTTGGGAATGCTCATGTCTGCAATTTTCACATGTTAAGGCATCATCTAGGGGTTTGTAGTCTTTGCAAGGGCAGCGCTGATAGGATTGCTGGAAGTGAAACTGACACTCTCTACGCTGCAAAACTTGCCACACTCTGTGAACTGATTGCGTCTTTCTTGCATCATCCAGTGTAAACTTATCAAAGTACCTGATGACCTCAAAGAAACCCACTTTCTCTGCAACTTTCCTGGCAATTACCATGGTTGCATAAAACTGGTTTCCGTTTGTTAATTTGGAAACACGTACAACTTTCATCTTGCCAAGTATCCCGGAGCTTGGTGGAGTCTCTACAACCAGGTCATCAATTATATTGAAAGTTTCAGAATTGTGCAGAATTAGGTTTTTACTCTCATCAAAGAACTGGTTTAAAGACTTTTGCAGATTTCTGCTGATGGTTGATAGCATCCCATTATCTCCACCAGAACTCAGTGACTGCTCGAGTTCCTTTATATTTTTTGCAAACGAGTCATGAGTAGCATGCAAAATATACTTGATGAGGTCACGTGCCAGTTGCTCACTATGACTTTGATTCAAGTTCTTTCGCTTTGATAACCGGGTTGCATATTTCTTAAGACTAGAGAGTGACATAGACTCAATGCACCCACACATTTTCTGAAACATTTCTAGTGACACAGGCTTTGGCACATTGTCGACAGCATCTGATGCATTAGCCAGTTCTTCACAAAAGTCCTGTATTTTCCTTTTTCTGCTGTTCACATATTTTGAACAGTACTCTTCTGGATTCTGAATAAGTTGTAACAATGTCTTGGCATTTATCTGAAAGTCACGTAGATCACTGATCAATAAGATGTAATATGCATAATCAATAGCCAGCAGACAATCAAAGTCAATCTGGCAACATTCTTGCAACTTTTGGAAATGCTCATCATCTCTGATCAGTTGGTCAGTTCTTTTGAAATTTCTCATAGAATTAAAATAAAAGTTCAGAGACAAGTATTGCTTTCCAGGATTGATCTCATGAGGACTTTTTCTGAAGTCAACAATGAAAGAGTATTCCGGAGAGTGATAGAGAAATCCAAGTTCTGTCTTTGTATCGAATGGTGCACGTGCCTGAATCACACAATTTTTTGTAGTATCAAACTTCAAGAAACGATCAGACGACCGAATTTCGATAACATCTTCACCAAAATTCAAAAGAAGTTCAAAACTGCTACACAGATCTTTAGGAAACTTCTCAAAGTCTTGTCTTTGCATGAAGCCTACTTTATTTTTAACGCTTACCAATATAAATTCTTTGCAAGAAGAATATACTTCCACGCCTCTTTCTGTTTTCTGAAACAAAAAATAATGCTGTAGGCTGCCCAGTGTTGATCCTTTCCATTTATACAGTTGTCTTTTACGACCAATATCTGCACCGTCTGTTTTATCAATCTGCAGCCAAATTGGTTCTTTCCCAAGCTTCTGGGGACTTTTTAGAGACATAAACAGTCCTTTGCGCAAATGATCATCAAATATCTCAGTCCACTGTATAACGTGCAACTCTTTCTTTGGTCCAACGTCATTTGTTACATCTTTTCCAGATTGGTCAAGTAAGTGATGTAACTTTCCCTCGTTCACAGCCACTATTTCTCCAGACTGCTTATGCATAGCAATGAACGTTTCTGGAATTCTTGAGTTGGCTGTTAGCAGATTCCACGGGGTGGCAGAAACCAAAAGAACAATAACATTCGAATACTTTTCATCGTCCCAGACATTTATGAATCTGTCATTTGCCCCTACTGTATTGAGGGAGTTTGAATTCGTAATGCCCCAGTGGGCCTCATCAGCAACAATTAGAAATAGTGTATCTTTGTTGTTCTCTGCCTTTTTCTTCAGCTCGGCCAGGTGCTTATCCCCATATTTTGATGCAACATATTTGACTACTCGTTCCTTTGCCAAGTTGCCTAGTTTTCTAGGATCATTGTAAACTTCTGGCTTAAAACAGCCACTCTGTCGATGACAGAGCCTCTTTCTGGTCTGGGTTTCTAGCATGTTAGATCTTGCAGTATAGATCTGAAAATCAAAGTCCTTGAAAGCTGCAAACTCGTCGCCTTTTGGCTGACCATAGTTATGAGCAAGGATGAACCTGATTCGTTTGACCAGCTGATAAGCAGCACTCTCTTGAGATGCATAATAAGATGGTTTCTCTTCTTCCGATTCTTTAATCTGTAGTTGGTCAAGCAGCTGCTTCTGTAACTGAAATTCATCATCTGGATGTAGTTCTTCCTCTGTTACCTGTAGCTCTTCAAGACATTTCAACAACTCCAAACTACCAATTAAATGCTTGTCAACCGTAAAACACAGATAGCAGCTTTCAATGTTAACATCAAAAACATTAAAACCCAAGTTCTTGTTTGCATCTTCTGCTACTCTACTCAAAATGTGCCAGGAAATGTTGTTGTTATTTTCTTCATCCAACTCCTGACAATATTCAACTTCTTCATCAGCTGCAAGTATTTGAATCACAACGTCGATGTTTTTTATGTTTCTAATAATTACACTACAGACTTGAAGAATTTGGTCATGTGACAAACTATTTCCTAAAAGGTCTGTCCAGTATAATATCTGGTAACCGTTTACTGATGACGGATTTGGTCTGCTGCCTGAATGTATTACCAGTAGAACACCATCCACTTCTTTTCTGATACTTGAGCTCTGTATTTCCTCTGACTTTAGACTTTTGGTAAAATCAGACATTTTCTTTAGTACTAATCTTCACCGTAGTCTGATTCAGTCGTCCAGTGTTTTCTTTAAAAACAAGAAAGAGTCATTTTAAAAGTAAATGAATCTTAAAACTAAAAATTAAAATCAGTGGATTTTGAGTTCTTCTATAGAGTTAGTAGATTCTAGATATTTAAAAACACAAAATGAACAACAGATGTAAAAATACAAACATAGTGGTGTGTAGAGGAAATCGCATATGATTTAACAAGAGCCTGATCAAGGTTCTTAAAAATTGCATATAAACATCAAGATACATCCACTGTATCTTTTATCAACATGTCTCTATTTGTTGTTTATCGGAATTAGGGGAGCACTCATGACCAAGGTGATGACCCCCTTGCACAGTATACAACTATACCTTATGTTAAATTAATGTTTGTCTCTATAAACATATGTAAAAAGTTTTTTCCAATATTAGGTAATGGTTTCGATGATTCTACTGTCTTAGAGCTGCTCTTGAGGATTGCTGCGAGCCGGCTACCCAACCCTAGTCCCTGCCATTGCAGGATGAGGGAAGCAGTAGCAGTTCTAGAGTTTTCGAACGGGGGGGGGGCTAAAAATTGCTTAGCCCCTTCCCCATAAATGAACATGTTCATACCACTGACCCCGGTTTCAGCAACCTATTGAAATGAAAATTAATATTGTATGGCTGACATTCTGATAAACAAAATAATTTCTAAAGTATGATTACGTCATTATAAAAATGAAAAAACTTAATCTGTCTAATACATTTTTGTATCGACTTGATTCTTTCATTGCTTGTGCACAGGCCCGCCGAGAGGGAGGGGCAAGGGGGCAAATGCCCAGGGGCCCGGCGACTTTTTAGGGGCCCAGGCCGGGCCCGCAATCAATTTATGAAAAATATTATGATCAGTTATACAAAGTTTATGATTTATGCCTTTTAAAATATATTATCTGACGCTTAACTACAATCAGTTTAAACTTCAAGCATCTGAATAAAATCATAGTTGTATATAGATGTGTATATTTGTGTATTGCTGTGTGTGTATGTGTATATATATATATATATACTCATATATATATATATTAGGGTGGTTCTGAAATCTGAAATTTTGAAATGTGATTATTTCCGCTTACTATCTTGTTCTAGTACATACTAAAATAAATCTGGCCAAATATGAGCTGATTTGAGCAATATTTAGAGGTAGCTCAATGAGGTTGAAGTTATCAGAGCTTGTCTAACATAGCCTAATTACTGTGCATCCAAAAGATAGAGTTTCAGTTTTACGATTACAGTTACGATTAGTAATTATCATTGGATAAAATTAAAGAAAAATGTTAACAGGAAAACTGAGCCTCAGCAAAAAAAATTAAACAGAATTTGTTGATGCCTTAGATAATTTATTTGACATTGCTCACTTAGATGCCTCAACATAATCGAAATCTAAGAGGATAAAGAGTGTCTGCTTGCTCAAAGAGAAAGAGTTCACCGTTGTTGTATGCGACCAGTTGACATGGTACTTACTTCAAAAGAAATGAGGGCAACTAAAAGGCAAAGATCAGGCATGGAGAAAAAGCAGAAAGAAGATCAATATTTGGAAGACATGAATGAGAGAATTATTCTTGAAACCTCTAGTAAGAACGCAAAGATGGTGGCAGTCAAAATGTAAATTTAGTGAAAAGGAAAACTCCTTAAAAAATATTGTGACACCAAGACTGGCAGCAGCTTTGGATAGGACAAAGTTAAGTGACGGGAAGACAACATACGTGTTAGCAGCTGCAGCTCAGAGTCTAGGCCACAATGTAGACAAATTGAAAATCAGCCGTTCTTCAATACATAGAGAACGAGAACAATATCGAGAAGAAACTGCTAAGAAATTAAAAGATATATTTAAAACAACTACATCATCTACACTGGTTGTGCACTTGGATGATAATTCCTTCCGGATCCGACAGGCAAACATTTGGATGACCATCTACCTGTCATTTTATCTGATGTTGGGGAAAGCCAACTTCTTGAAGTTACCAAGCTACATTCTTGCACAGGAGAAGCACAGGCAGCCACTGTTGCTAAATTGTTGCTGGAATGATTTATGCTTACTGAAAACTCTGGTTAGCTATCAACAAGAAAATCCTGCTCTCTCCAAAGTAGCCAGCAATAAATTTGCAGGTCATCTGTGGTACCTTAGTGAGGAGCTCGTGGCTTTGGCATTTTTTGATTTGGCATTGACAGCCAAGTCCAAACGAGCAATGGTGAAAGCTTTACACGAGCGACCAGGCCAAGATGATCCTCCTAAGAGAATGTAGGTAAATATTCAGAAATCTGTGGTCATGAACATACAATGAACATACAATGAACATAGAATGAACTCCATGCTATTTTCTGACTGGCTAAGAATCTCTAGTGATATCCTGAAAAGCGATCCTGAAACATGGGAACTTCAAGATGATTATAAAGTTGCCTCAGAAATTATCCATCATCTACAAGTTGTAAATGACAATGCTGAAAGATGGAGTTGCTTTGATTGAAGAGTACAATTCCATAATTACAAAGAAAACCAGAAACAATATCTTTTTTGAGTAGTGCATGATCATAGACGCAACTTTCCAGAATGCAAGAAAGAAATGCTTAAGTCAAAATAAACTTCAGCAAATGATTTGTGAGCCATATATCATTATTACATAATAACATAAAGTCATACTAATTAATTGAAATTATTTAGAACTACTACTTTAACAGTTTGTTCACTTAATAATAACAATTAAACATTGTTGTTTCATTAGGTAAAGAAAATAAAAAAAATTATGGATAATGGAAAATTTGCTTTTAAAATACCTTTATGTCAAATTTAAATGCTATTGAGCTACCCCTAAATGACAAGATAATCTTCTATAACTTTGCACATATTTCTTTTATGTTCATTGGAACACAACTCAAAGCGGAAAGTCACGAAAAAACAATTTTATTTTTTTCCCATGAAAGTCAGAACCACCCTAATATATATATATACTCATATATATATATATATATACTCATATATATACTCATATATATATATACTCATATATATATATATATATATATATAAGGTGTTCCTTATTTTTCAACTTTGGAATTCTCAAAGTCTCACCCCCTAAACTTGTTCCTATGGACAAATAAATAACTTGTACAAAATTTTAGTCAATTTGGTTAACATTTAGAGGTAACTCAACAAAGTTGAATTTCCTGAGGTATGCGTCTTTGGTCTCCAACAGTGAATGCTGTACATAATGCACAAACTACACACATGAGTAAAATCATAGATTCAGATTTCTTCTTGCTTTCACCTAGTTATTTCTTTATATTGTACTTATCTGTTTTTATTTGTTTCGATAATAATAATAATAATAATAATAATAATAATAATAATAATAATAATAATAATAATGATAATGATAATGATAATGATAATGATAATGATAATGATAATAATAATAATAATTAATAGAGATTCGAATGCCATAGTTCATAGTGAAATGCAGAAAGAGAATGAAGCTAGGTTCGTCAACAACCTTGAACACCTGTTTGACATTGCTCACTTGAATGCTCTTAGCTTAATTACAATCCAAGTAGATAAAGACTTTCAGATTGCCCAAGGTTGCCAAAGTCGCCGTGGCTGTATCATCTCTATCGACACTGCGATTGCTGCAAAGGAACAGCCAGGAGCAAAACGAACCCAGGCAGCAATGAAGAGAAAGCTGTGGGCTAATCAACATCAGGTACGGGCTAATGAGCATGTGAGAGTCAATTTCTAGTAGTGATGACCAAGGCACAGTCAATTCCAGCACAAGCAGCAATGCAGAAGAAGATTAAGGAACTGTTGGTGGAATCGGAGCACCTGAGTTAATATTATGACACCCAGCTTAGCTGCTGTTCTCGATTGAACCAAACTGAGCGACAGAAAGGCAACATTTGTATTAGCAACAGTTGCTCAAAGTCTTGGTCATGATGTCCAGGAGTTACATGTAAATATCAACCAGTCGTCAATCCACAGAGCTAGAGAACACTATCGAGCTGAAATTGCTTCACAGCTTAAAGAACAATTTCAAGCATTATGTCTCTCTCTCGATCCACTGGGATGGTAAACTCCTGAGAGACCTTACTGGAAAGTAACTTGTAAATCGATAGCAAGTAATAGTTTCTGGAGCTGGAGTGAACCAATTGCTTAATTGGTGTTTCCAAATTGACTTCCAGTACTGGTGAAGCTCAGGCCTCAGCTGTAGCCTGCTTGATAGAAAGTTGGGCCTTGTCGATTGCACTGATTTCATGTGTTGTGATACCACTTCGAGAATTCATTGAGCTTGAGATAATTTTTCGTGAGGGTGTGTCACCACGCGGAATATCATTTATGGCTCTGGAGGCATACATCATGCCAGGTGGATGTCAAAGGCATTGTCCTCTTTAAGGATATGGATGTTCCATGGCCAGTTTAAACTTGCCACTGAAGAAAAGAAAGGACTCTGGAACCGGAACATGTGCATCTTCATTTTTCACATCTGTGTCAAGGCCTGGTTCATGGCTTCAAATCCAGTTGCACCTTCGAATCATGATCTCCACTTCCTTCAGCTCTTGGACCAGTACGAAACAGTGAACAGATCCATTGCCAATGCCGTGCAAAAGAAATTTGCTGATCACCTTTGGTATCTTGGTGAAGAACTCATTGGATTTGCCGTTTTGATGCGACAGTATACTTGTTGAATCCAAACGAGCAATGGTAAAGGCAAATAATGAGAAGAAAGGTATAGAAGAGACTGCAAAACGTGTAGATATTGAAATAAGGAAATGCCCAAACATGCGAATTGAGGACATCATGACAGAAAATACTATGCATTTCTTCTGCCGACTTGGCATTCTGGCTGGATTCCTGAATTGTGACCCGGAATTATGGCCACAGCGAGACGATTATAAGGATGCCATCAAGACTGTTGAACATCTAAGAGTAGTCAATGACAACGTTGAAGGAGGTGTTCCCTCATTCAGGAAGACAACAGTATTATTATGAAGAAAGAAAATCAGAATCAGCATTTATTTTCTTTCGTCCAGGAACACCGTTGGCGGTTTCCAACTTGCAAAAATGACTTGTTTACTGGCACCTCGTTGCCAGGAAATTCACAGACAATTAGATAATAGGCGCTCAGACTCAATTCAAGCTTCCTATACTCTCTACAGACAATGACTGTTAATTTTTACCTGCGTGAAGCTTGCAAAAATAATATTTCTAATTTGCGTCGAAAATGCATGATTTTGCAGAAATTAATTAAACTAAAGATCCCTTGAGTGACCTCTAAACATTTAAATATTCGCCTAAAATTTTACAGCAGTTGTTTTTACACCAATTGGAATCAATCTGGGGGTGAGAATATAAGAAATCAAACATTTATTTTTTTCTGTACTGCTAAGGAACACCCTAATATATATATATATATATATATATATATATATATATATATATATATATATATATATATATATATATATATATATATATATATTATTTTATATATATTAAGGACCACCCTAATATATATATATATTAGGGTGGTCCTTAATATATATAAAATAATATATATATATATCGTACGGTCGTACACGCACTTTTATTATTTCAATCTGTGTTTTTTTCCGTACGACCCTACGATATTATATTTATATAAAGCCTAAAGATAGTCTAGAGCAATGTTCCCTCTAAGCTGCGCGCGTGCGCGCACGGCATTTCAAACTAGCGCGCACAGCATTTCTTCCTAGCGCACAAATTTCGTGAGCTCTAATTTTTATTTTCGATGTTATGATTTTCCCATTGTTCCAGCTGATGACATATTTAGCCTACGATGTTAAAAAGACCACAGCAAGGCTTGTGTTAAGAAATGTTTCCCGTGTAGATCTCGGCCTCTCTGCACTATGGCCTGTACTGTATATGCTTCATGATAGGACCTACATGATACAGACGGCAACAGGTGTACGTATGTTTGGCGTCTGTGTAAGTCACCCGATGTGTCAGAGAAGAAGTGACACTCCGTTGTACTCGAAGATACATTTATCCGGGTGCACACCAATATGCAGCTGGGCAAGATTCGGAAGCTTACAACAGCTGCATACCCTGTAACTGTAGATCACTCGTCTCTGACCCATGACCTTGGGTGTCCGAAATAGTACCCGCCTTGTTCGTCTCTCTTTCGTTGTCTCATTCGCTCTCTCTGGTTTCTCTCGCCCTGTCTCTGTAGCAGTCTGTCTCTGTCTCTTTCTACAAAGCCATGTGGCCTGTACACACTACATATGACTGCAGATTTCCAGAAGATGAAATACTCGAATGGAAAGTGTTTGAACTACGTCTGTTGGCAGACACAGAAAGTTATGATTTTGGGCAAACCGAGATTGCTAGATTATATTTTTGGTGGAGTAATGTTAACTAGCCTACTTGATAAAACTGGCGACGAATACGAGAAGCAGGTTTGCAAGCAGTATCTGGTCAAAGAGGGAATTCTATACAATGTTATTACAATGTTGTCACATTCACATAAATGCCACTTACTTACTTCCACTTGACTTTAGCCTTTTTGGTTTTATATGATGCAGTTTTCTAGGCTTTTAGTCTTGTGGTGAAAATGAAGGAGCAAGCCTTTCTAAACTTCTTTGCTACCCCAAATGTCCACCACGTCCACGCCACCTTCACAAGGTAACCCCGATAGAAACATAGAGCGCAGTGGACGACCGAGTCCTCGTCGGTATAATCGAGCCCACGAGATAAGGAGTCTGAAAGAAGGACGATGGAGGACATCGATGTAAGAGACGGTGTCTCAGTAAAAACACCGATGGCATGGGCGTCGATCCTGGGGGTCGACGGAGACAAGACCCCATCTTTAACAGTGGGGAACACAGTATACAGTTGTCACCCCAAATTTGAACAAATACCAAAAAAGGTCAAGAAATTTGCCCGAAAAAATGTTGTCGCCTCTTTTTGATCAGTTCAAAAGTGTATCTTATCCCCCATCTGACAAACAAGATCGCCGCAAGTGACCGATTGGAATGCAACGGGAAAACCACCTCTCTAAACTTTTAGAGTAGGCATTTCGCCATTCAAAGAGCCTGCATGCTCAGGGACAGAGAACTTGAACAGATGTATAGGCCTAACCTTGCGCGTACAATATGTTTAGGCCTACTAGGCCCTAAAGATCACAAAATGTTACTGCTCACGCGGCAGACCAATGCGCGCACGGCTGAAAAAAAATTAGAGGGAACATTGGTCTAGAGGCCCGTAACTGCTCTGCCTAAGGGCCCGTGACTGTTCTGCTTAGGGGCCAGTGACTGCTCTGCCTAAGGGCCTGGAATTTCTGTCGGCGGCCCTGCTTGTGCAACTTCTTCCACCTCTTCGCAAAGTTCTAGCAAGATTATCCCAAGATATTTTAAGTTCTCAGCAACAGACGCCTGTTTTTCATGGTTGCAAATTTATCAATAACTGCAGATGTGTCTTGAAGAAGTGAAAGACTAAGTTCCTTCTCAATACTTAGCATGCAAAGGTTATTAGGTAATATTTCATCGCTCATCCAACTTCTAGTTTAAGTTTTATTAGGTAATATATTCATTGACCATCCAGCTTCTAGTTTCAGTTATATTTTCATCAGTCATCACAATTTCTGATAACTATCCACTATAAAAGTGTACAATTAATTAATGTACCTGAGCTGCAGGATGACCGAAGACTGTACCCCTCACTACTAAAGATGCCCCTCAAACCCGGCCATTCGCCATTTATAAAAATCTCTTCCCCGTCCTCAGTACTTGCGGGTAAATATATTGCTGCCAAACTGGGGTAAGTTCTCCCATGAATGATATCCCATCCCATGTGGACTTGTTATATCATTTTACATACCTGCCACACTATTATCGGTGCCGTCGAAAAGTTCATCGTTTAACTCATCAGCTTTTCTTTTTTTTACTTCTCACAACGAATTTATCCATTTATTTTAATTTATGTATGATGCGTGCTCCAAACACATTCTAATACACATTGTTCCGTATACAATATACAGTATACACTACAGTACACAGAGGCTGTAAGTAACCTGGCCTGCCCTTGTCTGGCTATCCGCTGCTGCTGCTTTTCATGCTGGCCCGCTGCTGCCCCCAGCTGCTGAAGCTGATGTGACCACAGTGGACAGGGTCATAAAGTGATTGCGGCTGGTCAAGGACTCCTTAATTACTTCGGTCTTCATGGGCTGGCCTACTCTCGGCAGCTCAGGCTATAATCTGTTCAGTTTCTTCTTGAACACCCCGGCCCGTCTGTAGTCACAGGCAGCTTTAGTATAGTATAGACATGTGCTTGGATCTGAGCACTCTGATAGTAATATGTTGGCAGGATCCAAGTTTTACAGAGCAACATCTACAAGGGGTCATTGCATAATTACGTAACGCCGAAAATGACCGTTTTTGACCCACCCACCCACCCTGTAACGCTTCGTAACGTTTCCCTACACCCACCCACCCACCTACCACAGCGTTACGTAATTATTGTTACGAAAAATCATTTTAGATTTACTATGTGAACGCGCAATTATAATTCATATTATATAGCGAATTTAATATAGTAGGCCTATGTGAATTAAAATTTGACAGTAGTCTAAAATATACAGAACATTTTATATATATAAATGACAGTCATATTTGAAATGCACATTATTTTGTTTTTTACAGTTTTACTTCAAAGTTTTACACTGCTGAAAAGTTTCATGGACTAAATTACCTATTAATAATTAATCAAAATTAAGATGAACTAATTATTTGCTTAGTCTGAGCACTTCGATAATTATTAATACAAATATTTCTCAGTTTTGTCCGGCATCAATTTTAAATGTTTGAAATTTGTGTCGACTAAGTAAAATATGCTTTAAAGTGGTTCTTCGAGGGCAGGAATCCAAGGAGAATAACAATGTTGTTCCGACGGTAAAACTATGAAAGATCCAAACAATTCGAACAGCGGTTTCCGGTTCACACAAACGGGAGAACAGAATGTTGATCTGAACTTTTGCTGGTGTCTGCTGCCGGATCTTCTTCGGCTACTTCGGTAACTGTCGGTACTTCGGTTAATTTCGGTTTTTGTCGGTTAATTTCGGTTTTTGTCTACGACAGTCGCGAGAATTATTTGTCTTGGCGACAACAGTTGGAAAAAATTCATAGCGTAAAGCTTACGTTGTCTCTATTGCAAATCTTCCATTGAGGCAGATGGACAATATCTATAGATCAAATGGCTGTCTGAGTTGATTTAATTCTTAATATCCGGGTGAGTAGGCCTATCTTGAAGAAGAAGAAGCGCAGACAGTTTGCAAAAATGACGATCTGCTGGTATATTGGATTCTTCGTCGGCAATGCTTCAATCCCAAATTCAGTGTGCTGAAAAACTCGAGGAAATGGTAAAAACCGGTTGGGTAAAATTTTAATTTATCCTCAGGTTTCAATCAATTGCAGATAATATTCAATAAGTTTGAACTTGATTGCACCGTGACAGTGTATTAAACACTATCTTAGTGCTGATTTATAGGCCTACTATTGTGTGTTTTTAGTTAAGTTTTAAATCAATGACACGAAGTTTCAACTTCGATCAAATCCTGTCTAAGGATGTTAATTTAGACTTCATTTATAACTAAACTTTTGGTAAAAGCGTTACGTAACGTTCATCTCCATACACCCACCCACCCACGTAACGTTTCGTAACGGTTTCAAGGACCCCACCCACCCACCCTCGAGCGTTACGTAATTATGCAATGACCCCCAACATGCAGCGGATGAAAATCGTCCGTAGACATTTATTGAAAGTCATTTGATCTAATGAGAATTAATCATTAGAAGATTAGGAGGCTTTGTTACCCACAAACATTGTAGGCAACGGACGTATGGCTATTGAAACATTAAACGAGGGGGACTAAGAAAAACTAGGGGCTAACTTTCCAGCTGGGGGCTACAGCCCCCCTAGCCACCTCTCGGTAAAACCGCCACTGGAGGGAGGTAGGATTTTTCCTGTGCTCAAGACCAGCTTAAGGAAGTTTACTCTTCTTCCCAAGTTGAGCTGTTTTATTGGAGCTTGGCTTTGTTGTTTCAGGTTGCTTCCAAATTATAGATGTCTTTTGAGTTTCAGTTTCGATCTCTGTGGCGTTGATGTTTATATACTATTTTATAACAAGGATTTTTACAGTGAGGTCATATAGGCCTAATTGTGTCTAATACACAAGGCATCAACCGATGGCGCACCAAAACCAAGCCATAACCAGGTCAGTGGAACTATATTTTATATCTAAATTTGCTAGGGGAAAACTTACATATAAAATGAAATCTTTAAATACCTTTCTACTTTGACAAGGATGTGAACTCCAACAGTCCAGCACACTGATCATCAGACTATAAAAATGATGTATGTCTTTTGCTGCTGTACTAAAAAAATGTCCATGAAATGTCCGTGACAGTTTCTTTTTCCAACCAATGATCGCACTCCACGTCTTGTTTTGTTTTTCTTACAATTGCCTGACAGAGTCACAGGCTTGAAGAATCTGATCAAACCATACACTTTCTTAAAACGTCTGGCCAGTGTAATTTCCGGTAATAATTGAATATGGTATGTTGCCTGAATATTATTACCAGAAGAACACCACCAAACACTCCTCTGTTACTTGAGCTCTGAGTTCCCCTAATCAGACATTCTCATAGTTACCTCTTTCTCTAATGAAACGCAGAACTTGGGCCAATTTCACGCCGTCTGAAAGGAGGTCAACGTCCAATACTTGTAGACATCTGGGCTAGATTGAAACCAGCGTTAACGGTTACAGACCACCAAGCACTTCAAGTATAAATTCCACATCACGCCCCTATGGGAACTATTCTGAAGCATGGTCGGAATTATCATCACAAGACAAACACAATTTAATTAGACAGAAGAGTGTGACATAGGCTATACATGTACATGCACATGTATAGGCCTATTCACTGAAAACCGCGTGTATACAAATGGTAAGTACTGATAACTAACGGCAGGTCCACTGGATACGGATGAATCATCTGAATGCAAACGTTTAATTGAGCTGGCCTGATAAGTATTCTCTGATAAGAATACTTCACGATTCAGTAGTACGGCGTGCCTGGTGACTACATATCCATGACCGAGAATTATTGTTTGATCAAATTATTAAGCCTAATTCGCTTAGGCCTATACACCAAAACTAAATCCACATGCCTGCACCAAGAGCGGACAATGTAGGCCATCTGACCATGGAGACAAGCCTCCATTGGATATGGGGTCGAGAGGGCAATTCAACACATACACCACGATGGAATCGTGGAAGGCAATGGTCCTTTTGCTACCTGACTGAACCTCTTTATTCTGGCTTTCCTACCCGTGAGAACCATCCGGACGAGACTGATCCAATGTTATCATTTTAGGAGCCGCAGACTGGCTCAGCGTAGGAGCTAGGCAATATAGGCATGGCGACTAGCAACAAAGGGCAGTTCGTATAGGCCCATCTGTTGGCGTGATTTGTACATGTAAAGGGGAACTGCACCTCGTAGGGTCTGAATAGGGCCTACTCGATATTTACGAGGCTGTGTTCGGAGTACAGTAAGTAAGTAAGTATATTCTTTATTAAGAAGCGCTAGCAAACGCACAGCGCTGTACAAGAAAGATAATACAGCATATTATTTCGTATTACATAATTATTACAATCAAACAATGTAACCAATTAATTTGTGACGATGTCTCTGTACTACACATTTAAGAGAAAAGTTATCACAAATGAATACATTAAAGGTATACAAATGAATACATAAAAGGTATACAAAGGATACAAAAAAGGCTATTTGTATGGCATCCTGGCAAGGCCTATACCATTGCCTCCTATAAAATGCCGAGTCATGTTATGATGTTGGGAAACTGATTAGGCCCCAATATCTCGTGATTTGAATAGATTCATATTATATTCATTATGGTTCCTGCTTAGGCTATATGGGTTTTTACCCATCACTGTTTCTAACACCCGATTTTGTATCTTGGTTCGCATCATAGATAAGTCCCTATCTGTGGTTAGCATAGCCAGCGTTTCATTACAGAACTGTAAGGGGCCATCCATATATATATATATTACGTACGTATGGATGGGAGGGGTAATCGAAATGCACGTGCTTGCGTATGGGGTGGGGAGGTCTACTGATAATGAACGGACGCATAGGAAACGGGGCCTTCAAATTAATTGGCCTTCAAGTGAGCTAGAGCTCAGTCTTTCCAGCTATCCGGTATTACCAGAGGAAGTAGGACTGTGGGAGAGGTGTCACTTATATGTAGGGTTGCCACCTTTCTAACCTAGAAAGTCGGGACGCAATGTCGGCCGGAGATTTGATGACCTTTTGGGGGATTTCTTCCCCCACCCTCCAAAAATGTGATGACCTTTACTGGGGATTTCTTAAAAAAACATTTGGGGATTTCTTCCCAAAAAAATGTGATGACCTTTTTTGGGCATTTCTCCTTTCTTCCAAGATAATTTCTTCACAAAAAGTCGTTATTTATAAAATTTAACAAAAATTTGGACAAAAATTACCACAAATTTGAAAGTAGGGACATTTGGCTGTCCCGACTAGGTCAAGCAGGGACACGGGACATTTACCTCGAAATCGGGACGGTCCCGACAAAATCGGGACGGGTGGCAACCCTACTTATATGCCACCTTACAGCTGAACGCTATTATTAAACTATCACAACTCAGCAGTGAGTCCATGGATTACGCATCCTTTAATCTGGCCTAAAGTGCAAACAGTCGCTGCCTGGACCTGCAGCTGGTCTTGCGGGGGGGGGCGGTGCGTCAACCTTACGTACGCAGGTGGGGGGGGGTTGGAAAAAGTGCGTGTGCGTACAGGGAGGGGAAGCCTTGGGAAGGGTACAATTTGAAGGGTACAATTTTCCCGGATTTTTGCGTACGTAATATATGGATGGTCCCTAATGCGACACAACCGGACGAGTGAATGTAACCGATAGGCATAAATGTGATTAATTCTTCCTAATGAGACAACGTAGGCTATGCCATTGCGATCTATCGTACGACTTCAAATGAAGGAAGCTAAAAGGGCGATCGATGTCAAAAGGCGAATTTAGCAACGTCAAAAAGGGCACCGAAATAAAGGTGAAAATAATATGAGCCAACATAAGAAAGAAAAAAAGCAGTCCCTTATGTTAGCCCTGAGGCAGCTATGGGTAATGAGGCATTGAAGTGTTAGCAACTTCATTTTCTTAGCCTCGGCATACGAGGGTAGGTAGTCAGTCCTCTCCCTCGCCGTCTCATCTTGCCACCGAGTCTGCGCCGCTCTGCGGTCAGTGTACTCATTATAGCCGTGTTCGCAACGGGCGCAGGTGAAGCAGAAATCTCGAACCAAAGTTCTGCCCTGTCGGGGATTTGAAACCCAAACCTCTCAATTGACAGTCCAGCACGCTAGCCACTACACTATCGGGCACCCCATTAGGCCTATTGTATAACACAAGTAAAGCCAATTATAATGAAGGGAGCGAAACGTGTGAAGAAGTAGACATATGAAATATAGGAAACAGCTCTTGTCTTAATAGAAGACAGCGACTAAATCAATGCGCTGCAACTTCTATTGCACCAGGCTGGCCAGTGGCCACAATGCAGCCCTTGTTCAAAGACCCATCGTATGTGTTTACATGTATATGCATGCACCGCTGTCTATATATGCCTTGCTATTGCACCAGGCTGGACAGTACACCCTCGTTCAAAGGCCCATCGTAGTGTAATTTTGTATATACATACATATGCACGCAGCCTGCGTATACATGTATGCGCAGTGGTCTCGGCTGGACACAGTACAATTGTTCAAGGGCCCATCGTATGTGTATAGGCCTACATGTATACACAATACATGAATGTGAGAGGGACGGTTAATCGGTAAACATGAGCGATGTGAGCGGTGACCTAAATTCTCACAGGAAGAACCTAAAGGCCAGCAGGCCTATACACGTATTATGTGGACTAGGTCGAAGTACTTATGCAAAACGCAGAAATAAACATACCATGCAAAACATCGGTCGATCGTATAAATGCAGTCACGATTTGCGACTCAGTTAACTTCAGCTGGTCTTCTTTCGTCAGCTATAAATCCAAACTAATCCCGCCATTTTTCTCGATTCGTCGTTTTGGAATTTGCTCCCGTTTATAATTCACCGTTGAATACAGCACTTGATTATCAGTAGAACACCGCGTCACATCTATCGTATGATGTTCTGGCCATTTCGCAGAAACAAAGAACTGCCGCGCGTAAACTTTTTCAAGTCGACATCTAATCGTAGAAAAACGCAATTAGACGTTCGGAGTTTCTAGATAAAAATCCTTCAATTATCGCTCGACAATTTCCCCGAAACGAAACCGAAAGTGACCTGCTGCTTCTAGACTGCCTTGGAATAATCTCCCGCCAAACTTCGGGTCGTTTCACTTCAATAAGCTAGTTCACCTTTATTTTTCGCGCAAGGCATGACGGGAACGACGTTCACACACAAAGTAAAACATGGCGGATCGCTTAGAATCGTTGAATGACTTCAATCGATGGAAGGTGGAGGATTTAAAGAAATATATAAGAGAGAGGTTACAAAATGAGATATGACCATTTGGAGCAATGGAAACCACCCCCTATACCTATTCTTAGATGGAAACTAGATACTTGAGGGTGTTATGGTGTTTATAGTCAGACCATGTGGCTGCTTGCAAATAAAGGTCACGTGGTCTGGATAGTTTTGCAATTGGCCTTTAATTTTTTTATTCTGGACTTTAAACTGTGCTTAGAACCCGCAATTAACAATCGCACACAAGCGCATTTTATTGTTATATATATATGAACGGCTAATCAGTCAAATATTTTTTAATATCTCTGTCAAACAGATCATAGCAATATCGGCAACGGCATGCTTCAGTTTGTGTGTGAACGGCCGGAAGTGAAAGCAGAATGGCTGCGCATGCGCATTGATAATGGTGAACTGGCTTATAATGGTAATATGAAAGCAGTACTTGTCACGAAGTGTTTTCTTTTCTCCACTACAGCCAGAAACTCTACACATTGTAATCGTCCTCCAGTTTGTTGCCTGCGTTGATCTGGAGGCGAATGTAGCCAGATCTGCTTCTGCTGGTCTCGTCTACAGTCGCGATAGTCTAATGGTTGTAGGCCCCTAGTTGTAGCTGCGCCACCGTCGTCTTCGGGTGGTGCCCGTCCCAAAACTGGTCAAAGGAGGGCGACGCTAATCATTTTTGTTACGACACAGCAGCGCATATTTTAAGATATTTTGACTACAGTAACTGGGACAAAGTCAACCCCAGTGAAAAAAACAGCAAAAAAGGTCGAAAATTCCTCTTTATTGACCAAATCAGTTCAAAAGCGTTCCCTGTCCCCGCACTTGTCAAACAAGATTTCCGCCTCTGAGCCTGTCACTGACTAAATTATATCGATTATTTTGGTGGTAGGCCCTATGGCTGAACTAATTAGGCCGATGTCATATAAATTTCAAACTTCTATACATGACTTAAATAGGGATAGGCCTATGCATAATGATAGAAAGCAAATATGGTCAAATAAAATTGGCTCCATTTGGCAGCAAATACTCTAAAATGCGTTGGCAGGGGCTCCACCCAGACCCCGCTATGGTAGCTTTCGACTCTCCCCAGACTGTGTTACGATCAGGGTAGGGCTACTGTGGAAAAGTTGTGCGCGTAGAACTACTTAGCGTAAATGTCCGGAGCCGATCATCCAAATGTCATTCGCGTCTGTCTTTGTTAGTAAGGAATTTGGCTACACATGACCTCGGGTCAAAATATGCAGTGCCCACTGCCCCACTCCTTTGAATGCTATCAATAACCGATCATTAACGGTATCCAAAGACATTAGGCCTAACAGTCGACACAGAAGCACTGGCCGAGGCGGCCGACGAGAGCCTGTTCAAAGCTATCACCGCCGACCCAACTTCGACAGTGTTTTCCAACAACCCGGCATAATCACTACCACCTCCGCACCCGGAAACACGACTTTAACCTGCCAAACAAGACGACCGAAATTTTATTTCTCGTGTTCTCTCCAAGAACATAATATATTAATGAAAATGTAAACAAGTTGCGTCTGTGACAGCCTGTATTTATCAAATAAACGAATATTGAATTGACGGCTCATTCTCCGACTGTTGTAGTGAGAGAGATAGATACATAAACGGTGAGAGATCACTCGTTCTACTTGCATAGAATGTGGAGTCGCGGACACCATGGCAGCCAATAGCTTATGCGGACATGGACAGCTACTGGCTGCTGGAAAAACCTAGTGTGCACCGGTCCCAGTAGAGAATATAGGTAGATGTGTGTATCACGTGTTAACTATTTGTGTAGTTATGGCATGCATCGATTCGATTTTCAGTGTTTAATTCGTTGAATATTTCGAATTAGAAGGTTAATAATCAGGGTGAGAATTGTCGGGGGGTTAGGGGGTTCAACCCCCTAGTCTTTCTTAGGACCCTGATCGTAACACAGTCTGGGGAGAGTCGAAAGCTACCATAGCGGGGTCTGGGTGGAGCCCCTGCCAACGCATTTTAGAGTATTTGCTGCCAAATGGAGCCAATTTTATTTGACCATATTTGCTTTCTATCATTATGCATAGTCTTTATTGCACACCCCAACACCACATAAATCAGGGTCTAACGAAGACAATAGTTGTCTTTTTTCCACAATTCTCATACTGTTAATAATTTAATATTGTAATATAACCTGGGACAAATCACCCAAACTACTGGAACAAATCCTAAAACTAGGCTACTGGGACAATTTGTCCCACAAGTTATAGCCTACAGTTAAAATATGCCCTGCGACACAGCTTCGTTAAACAGAAAATACACAGCTGCGGGACCGTCAACCACGAGTTGGGGGTTCAAATCTCTGCCATGGAAGTGCCGAGATTCCTGCGCCCGAGTAGCGGACTAATTTATAAAAGGAGTACACCGTCCATACAATGGCGGCGAGGCGGAGAACTGGTCAACCAACCTCACATTTTCTTTAGAGGTGGCCGAGCAGGGAGCGCATCGGGGTACTACAATCGGCGGTTAATCACCAGTCTCGTCTTACTTTATATTTTAAAAATAGTTGTCCATTGTCCTCTGTAATATCCATTGCTTCTCACTTTAGTCAAAGTGCGGTTACGCCAGCATCAAGATTGCCTATCCAGCGAAGTCAGTCTACCGGTACCTTCAGTTTCTCTTCCTTCGAATCTTGCATGAAGTCCTTTGTGTGGAAATCCGGGACAGTTGGCATTCGCTCCACACGACTGCCCAAACCCGGTTGGGTTTGTTTTCCACTACGCCGATCCATTCGTTTGCCTTCGTTTTCCTCACATCGTACAGAATATTCGTTAAATTATTTTCCTTTTAACAACTGTTTAATAACAACTCATTCGAATCGACCTTTTCGCGGTTACGTTTCAACAGGTTTGCCAACGTTTATTATATATCGTGTAAACTTATCGATGTGTAATTTGCTGCAACTCTCTGTTCCAATAAACGAATACAACATGTAAATGATGCTTGCGTTATTTACAAAAACACAACCCCTGTATACAGAGTCAATATATTAATCGATGTGGTCCAAGACAGGTATGCTGGCGGCCGGCTACCCAACCAGAAAACCCCAAAGGGGAAACTGGAGGTAGGTTTTTACCAATGCTCACGCAATGCCCACGCAGCGGAGTTGGGTTTGCTCCCCTCCCCTGCCTTGGTTACATGTTACAGGGGAAATGTTCTTGGGAAATCTAATCTAAAATGTTCTTTTACATGATCCATATAATAATTATAATGTCCTTTAGAATTAATTGTCTTTCACTTTCTTTCGTCTTCGTTTTTCGTACTTCTTCGCCATTCGGATCCCTTCCTCGGTTGTCTACGTCGTCCATAGACGAGGCCAGTATTTTCTTTTCGTGGCACGGCAACAACCAGAGCAGGACGTACGGACAAACGGACTGCCGGTATGATGGACAGTCTGACGGAAGGACGGTCGGTCGGACGAACGGACTAACGGTCGGATGTTCGATCAGCTTCAGCATTTTCATTTTCAGCTCTGGATCACTATAACAGAATATGAAAGAAGAAAACATGGGTGTATTTAAACGTTAACTGGTGATCCATTTAATAGACCAGTCAAGAATGTACATTCAGAGGTAATCACGAGAGGGCACATAAACAGAAAAAGATATACAATACTAACTGTGTTGCGTCACTCGAATAATCGACTTCGTTGCATGTGAATCGGAAATGACCAGGAATCCAGACGATCGTTGCTGGTGAAAGTCTTCGAGCGGTCGCAGTCGTGTGGCAGATTTTCGTTGCCTCAGGCTTTGGATCACTACAACAGAATCTGAAAGAAGAAACGCAAGATGAACGTAAGTGTTGTTCTTCTAGCGTAATTCTATGGACCAGTCAGGAATACAGCTTCAGATGTGATCACGATATAAGGCACATAAATAGAAAACGATACCATACGTTGCCAACTGTGTTGCGTCATCCATTCGACCTCACGGCCTGTGATTCGGAGACGACCAGGAATCCAGACGACCGTTGCTGGCGACAGTCTTCGAGCTGCCGTGGTCGAATCGTAGACTTTCGTTGCGTCAGGATCACCTCAACAGAATCTGAAAGAACAAAAACATCATTCCATAGACCAGTCAGGAATGCAGCTTCAGAGGTGATCACGATATACAATGTAAGGTACATAAACAGAAAACGAAACGATAGGATACATTACCAACGGTGTTGCGTCACCCATTCGACCTCGTTGCCTGTGATTCGGAGATGACCAGGAATCCGGACGATAATTGCTGTGGGAAGTCTTCGAGCTGTCGCACTCGTGTCCAAGCTGTTGATCCAGGCTCAGCATGGATCAATATAAGAGAATCTGGAAAAATGAAAACATGGTATATTTAAGCGTTGGTGATCTATTCTATCATCCTCCTTCATTTCTACCTACAGATGAGCCGTCGCTGACGATTGTTGCTCCATGATCTGGATCACTACAAGAGAACCTGAAAGAACATGAACAAGATGTATGCAAGAGTTGGTGGCTCATCTTTTCATCTTACGTATTTTCATTTTAAGCATTATCATTTCACGCATTTTCATTTTACGTTTTTTCATTTTACATTTTTTCATTTTACATTTTTTCATTTAACGTATTTTCATTAGGGGCCTATACGTATTTTCACTTTACGCATTTCATTTCACGCATTTTCATTTTACGTATTTTAATTTTATGCATTTTCATTTCACGTATTTTCATTTCACGTATTTTCATTTTACGTATTTTCACTGTTCGCATTTCATTTCACCCATTTTCATTTCACCCATTTTCATTTTACGTATTTTCATTTTACGTATTTTCATTTTACGTATTTTCATTTTACGCATTTTCGTTTTACGCATTTTCATTTTACGCATTTTTATTTCACGTATGCCTATTTTTCATTTAGCGCATTTTCGTATTTAGTTTTCAATTTTAATTTTCAATCTTAACCTCTTTTATTTATTATTTTCAATTTTATTATCTTGGATCGGCTGGGCAGACGACGGGACAACTGTGTTGCGTCGCCCATTCGGAGATGATGAGGAATCCAGACGATCGTTTCTGGCGAGTCTTCCGAGATGTCACGGTTGTATCGCAGACTTTCGTTGCTTCAGGATCTGGATCATTGCAACAGAATATCAAAGAACAAAAACAATTCCGTAGACCAGTCAGGAATGCAGCTTCAGAGATGATCACGATAAGGTACATAAATAGCAAACGATACCATACGTTGTCAACTGTGTTGCGTCACCCATTCGACCTCACTGCCTGTGATTCGGAGACGACCAGGAATCCAGACGACAGTTGCTGGTGAAAGTCTTCGAGCTGCCATGGTCGAATCGTAGACTTTCGTTGCTTCAGGATCACCTCAACAGAATCTGAAAGAACGAAAACATCATTCCATAGACCAGTCAGGAATGCAGCTTCAGATATGATCACGATATACAATGTAAGACATTGTAAGACACATAAACAGAAAACGATACGATACGATACGTTACCAACGGTGTTGCGTCACCCAATCCACCTCGTTGCCTGTGATTCGGAGACGACCAGGAATCCAGACGACCGTTGCTGGTGAAAGTCTTCGAGCTGGCATTGTCGTATCGTAGACTTTCGTTGCTTCAGGCTCTGGATCAATGCAACAGAATCTGAAAGAACAAAAACATCATTCCATAGACCAGTCAGGAATGCAGCTTTGGAGGTGATCACGATAAGGTACATAAATAGAAAACGATACCATACGTTGTCAACTGTGTTGCGTCACCCATTCGACCTCACTGCCTGTGATTCGGAGACGACCAGGAATCCAGACGACCGTTGCTGGTGAAAGTCTTCGAGCTGCCATGGTCGAATCGTAGACTTTCGTTGCTTCAGGATCACCTCAACAGAATCTGAAAGAACGAAACCATCATTCCATAGACCAGTCAGGAATGCAGCTTCAGATATGATCACGATATACAATGTAAGGCACATAAACAGAAAACGATACGATACGTTACCAACGGTGTTACGTCACGCAATCGACCTCGTTGCCTGTGATTCGGAGACGACCAGGAATCCAGACGACCGTTGCTGGTGAAAGTCTTCCGAGCTGTCACGGTTGTATTGCAGACTTTCGTTGCTTCAGGATCTGGATCACTGTAACAGAATCTGAAAGAACAAAAAGCGTTGGCGATCCATTCTACAGATCTGTCAGGAATCCAGCTTTAGAGATGATCACGAGAGAGCACATAACAGAAAACCGATACCATACGTTACCAGCTGTTTTGCATCACCTATTCGAACTCGTTGGATGTGATTCGGAGATGACCAGGTATCCAGACGATCGTTGTTGGTGAAAGTCTTCCGAGTTGTCACGGTTGTATCGCAAACTTTCGTTGCTTCAGGATCTGGATCACTGCAACAGAATCTGAAAGAACAAAAACATCATTACATAAACTGGTCAGGAATCCAGCTTCAGAGATGATCACGATATTCAATGTAAGGCACATAAACAGAAAACGATACGATACGTTACCACCGGTGTTGCGTCACCCAATCCACCTCGTTGCCTGTGATTCGGAGACGACCAGGAATCCAGACGACCGTTGCTAGTGAAAGTCTTCCGAGCTGTCACGGTTGTATCGCATTTCTTTCGTTGCTTCAGGATCTGGATCACTGCAACAGAATCTGAAAGAACAAAAACATCATTACATAAACTGGTCAGGAATGCAGCTTCAGAGGTGATCACGATATACAATCCAAGGTACATAAATAGAAAACGATACGATACGTTACCAACTGTGTTGCGTCATCCATTCGACCTCACTGCCTGTGATTCGGAGACGACCAGGAATCCAGACGACCGTTGCTGGTGAAAGTCTTCCGAGTTGTCACGGTTGTATCGCAAACTTTCGTTGCTTCAGGATCTGGATCACTGCAACAGAATCTGAAACAACAAAAACATCATTCCATAGACTAGTCAGGAATGCAGCTTTAGAGGTGATCACGATATACAATGCAAGGCACAAAAACAGAAAACGATACGATACGTTACCAACTGTGTTGCGTCATCCATTCGACCTCACTGCCTGTGATTCGGAGACGACCAGGAATCCAGACAACCGTTGCTGGTGAAAATCTTCGAGCTGCCGTGGTCGTATCGTAGACTTTCGCTGCTTCAGGATCTGGATCACTGCAACAGAATCTGAAAGAACAAAAACATTCCATAGACCAGTCAGGAATGCAGCTTCAGAGATGATCACGATATACAATGTAAGGCACATAAACAGAAAACAATACGATACGATATGTTACCACCGGTGTTGCGTCACCCAATCGACCTCGTTGCCTGTGATTCGGAGACGACCAGGAATCCAGACGACCGTTGCTGGTGAAAGTCTTCCGAGCTGTCACGGTTGTATCGTATTTCTTTCGTTGCTTCAGGATCTGGATCACTGCAACAAAATCTGAAAAAACAAAAACATCATTACATAGACTAGTCAGGAATGCAGCTTTAGAGGTGATCACGATATACAATGCAAGGCACATAAACAGAAAACGATACGATACGTTACCAACTGTGTTGCGTCATCCATTCGACCTCGTTGCCCGTGATTCGGAAACGACCAGGAATCCAGACGACCGTTGCTGGTGAAAGTCTTCGAGCTGGCGTTGTGGTATCGTAGACTTTCGTTGCTTCAGGATCTGGATCAATGCAACAGAATCTGAAAGAACAAAAACATCATTCCATAGACCAGTCAGGAATGCAACTTTAGAGATGATCACGATATACAATGCAAGGCACATAAACAGAAAACGATACCATACGTTACCAACAGTGTTGCGTCACCCAATCGACCTCGTTGCCTGTGATTCAGAGACGACCAGGAATCCAGACGACCGTTGCTGGTCAAATTCTTCGAGCTGACGTTGTCGTATCGTAGACTTTCTTTGCATCAGGATCTGGATCAATGCAACAGAATCTGAAAGAACAAAAACATCATTCCATAGACAAGTCAGGAATGCAGCCTCAGAGGTGATCACGATAACGTACATAAATAGAAAACGATACCATACGTTACCAACTGTGTTGCGTCATCCATTCGACCTCACTGCCTGTGATTCGGAGACGACTAGGAATCCAGACAACCGTTGCTGGCGAAAATCTTCGAGCTGCCGTGGTCGTATCGTAGACTTTCGTTGCTTCAGCATCTGGATCACTGCAACAGAATCTGAAAGAACAAAAACATACCATAGACCAGTCAGGAATGCAGCTTCAGAGATGATCACGATATACAATGTAAGGCACATAAACAGAAAACGATACGATACGATACGTTACCACCGGTGTTGCGTCACCCAATCCACTTCGTTGCCTGTGATTCGGAGACGACCAGGAATCCAGACGACCGTTGCTGGTGAAAGTCTTCCGAGCTGTCACGGTTGTATCTCATTTCTTTCGTTGCTTCAGGATCTGGATCACCGCAACAGAATCTGAAAGAACAAAAACATCATTACATAGACTAGTCAGGAATGCAGCTTTAGAGGTGATCACGATATACAATGCAAGGCACAAAAACAGAAAACGATACGATACGTTACCAACGGTGTTGCGTCATCCATTCGACCTCACTGCCTGTGATTCGGAGACGACCAGGAATCCAGACGACCGTTGCTGGTGACAGTCTTCGAGCTGCCGTGGTCGTATCGTAGACTTTCGTTGCTTCAGGATCTGGATCACTGCAACAGAATCTGAAAGAACAAAAACATTCCATAGACCAGTCAGGAATCCAGCTTCAGAGATGATCACGATATTCAATGTAAGGCACATAAACAGAAAACGATACGATACGTTACCAACTGTGTTGCGTCATCCATTCGACCTCGTTGCCTGTGATTCGGAGACGACCAGGAATCCAGACAACCGTTGCTGGTGAAAATCTTCGAGCTGCCGTGGTCGTATCGTACTTTCGCTGCTTCAGGATCTGGATCACTGCAACAGAATCTGAAAGAACAAAAACATTCCATAGACCAGTCAGGAATGCAGCTTTAGAGGTGATCACGATATATAATGCAAGGCACATAAACAGAAAACGATACGATACGTTACCAACTGTGTTGCGTCATCCATTCGACCTCGTTGCCTGTGATTCGGAGACGACCAGGAATCCAGACAACCGTTGCTGGTGAAAATCTTCGAGCTGCCGCGGTCGTATCGTACTTTCGCTGCTTCAGGATCTGGATCACTGCAACAGAATCTGAAAGAACAAAAACATTCCATAAACCAGTCAGGAATGCAGCTTCAGAGGTGATCACGATATACAATGCAAGGCACATAAACAGAAAACGATACGATACGTTACCAACAGTGTTGCGTCACCCAATCGACCTCGTTGCCTGTGATTCAGAGACGACCAGGAATCCAGACGACCGTTGCTGGTCAAAGTCTTCGAGCTGACGTTGTCGTATCGTAGACTTTCTTTGCATCAGGATCTGGATCAATGCAACAGAATCTGAAAGAACAAAAACATCATTCCATAGACAAGTCAGGAATGCAGCTTCAGAGGTGATCACGATAACGTACATAAATAGAAAACGATACCATACGTTACCAACTGTGTTGCGTCATCCATTCGACCTCACTGCCTGTGATTCGGAGACGACTAGGAATCCAGACAACCGTTGCTGGCGAAAATCTTCGAGCTGCCGTGGTCGTATCGTAGACTTTCGTTGCTTCAGCATCTGGATCACTGCAACAGAATCTGAAAGAACAAAAACATACCATAGACCAGTCAGGAATGCAGCTTCAGAGATGATCACGATATACAATGTAAGGCACATAAACAGAAAACGATACGATACGATACGTTACCACCGGTGTTGCGTCACCCAATCCACTTCGTTGCCTGTGATTCGGAGACGACCAGGAATCCAGACGACCGTTGCTGGTGAAAGTCTTCCGAGCTGTCACGGTTGTATCTCATTTCTTTCGTTGCTTCAGGATCTGGATCACTGCAACAGAATCTGAAAGAACAAAAACATCATTACATAGACTAGTCAGGAATGCAGCTTTGGAGGTGATCACGATATACAATGCAAGGTGCATAAATAGAAAACGATACGATACGTTACCAACGGTGTTGCGTCATCCATTCGACCTCACTGCCTGTGATTCGGAGACGACCAGGAATCCAGACGACCGTTGCTGGTGAAAGTCTTCCGAGTTGTCACGGTTATATCGCAAACTTTCGTTGCTTCAGGATCTGGATCACTGCAACAGAATCTGAAACAACAAAAACATCATTCCATAGACTAGTCAGGAATGCAGCTTTAGAGGTGATCACGATATACAATGCAAGGCACATAAACAGAAAACGATACGATACGTTACCAACGGTGTTGCGTCATCCATTCGACCTCACTGCCTGTGATTCGGATACGACCAGGAATCCAGACGACCGTTGCTGGTGACAGTCTTCGAGCTGCCGTGGTCGTATCGTAGACTTTCGTTGCTTCAGGATCTGGATCACTGCAACAGAATCTGAAAGAACAAACACATCATTCCATAGACTAGTCAGGAATGCAGCTTTAGAGGTGATCACGATATACAATGCAAGGGCACATAAACAGAAAACGATACGATACGTTACCAACTGTGTTGCGTCATCCATTCGACCTCGTTGCCTGTGATTCGGAGACGACCAGGAATCCAGACAACCGTTGCTGGTGAAAATCTTCGAGCTGCCGTGGTCGTATCGTACTTTCGCTGCTTCAGGATCTGGATCACTGCAACAGAATCTGAAAGAACAAAAACATTCCATAGACCAGTCAGGAATGCAGCTTTAGAGGTGATCACGATATATAATGCAAGGCACATAAACAGAAAACGATACGATACGTTACCAACTGTGTTGCGTCATCCATTCGACCTCGTTGCCTGTGATTCGGAGACGACCAGGAATCCAGACAACCGTTGCTGGTGAAAATCTTCGAGCTGCCGCGGTCGTATCGTACTTTCGCTGCTTCAGGATCTGGATCACTGCAACAGAATCTGAAAGAACAAAAACATTCCATAAACCAGTCAGGAATGCAGCTTCAGAGGTGATCACGATATACAATGCAAGGCACATAAACAGAAAACGATACGATACGTTACCAACTGTGTTGCGTCATCCATTCGACCTCGTTGCCTGTGATTCGGAAACGACCAGGAATCCAGACGACCGTTGCTGGTGAAAGTCTTCGAGCTGCCGTGGTCGTATCGCAAACTTTCGTTGCTTCAGGATCTGGATCACTGCAACAGAATCTGAAACAACAAAAACATCATTGCATAGACCAGTCAGGAATGAAGCTTCAGAGGTGATCACCATATAAGGCACATAAAAAGAAAACGATGCGATACGTTAGCAACGGTGTTGCGTCACTCATTCGACCTCGTTGCCTGTAATTCGGAGATGACCAGGAATTCGGACGAGTGTCGCTCGTGAAAGTCTTCGAGCTGTCGCAGTCACCTCACAGAATTTTGTTGATCCAGACTCAGCATGGATCAATACAAGAGAATCTGGAAGAATAAAAACATGGGTGTATTTAAGCGTTGGTGATGTATTCTTTGTTCTTCCGTGTGGCCTCCATTTCTACCTATAGACTGACGAGTCGTCGCTGACGATTGTTGCTCCAGGATCTGGATCACTACAAGAGAACCTGAAAGAACAAGAACACGAAGCATGCAAGCGTTGACGGCTCTGGATCAGTACATGAGAATCTGAAAGGGATGCGGAAAGGAAACCAAAGTTAAATGTAGGTGAGAAGAGTGGTAGTGTTGAAAATTTAAGCCGCCAACATAGTTTCGTTTTCATATTTTCGTTTTCATAATTTAGGTTTTATATTTCGTTCTCATATTTTCGTTCTCATATTTCCATTTTCAGATTTTCATTTTGAGACTTTCATTTTCATGTTTTCATTTTCATGTTTTCATTTTCATGTTTTCATTTTCATGTTTTCATTTTCATTTTTTCATTTTCATGTTTTCATTTTCATTTTTTATTTTCATGTTTTATTTTCATGTTTTCATTTTAATTTTTCACATTTTAATTTTTCACATTTCGTTTTCATTTCGATTCCTTCTATTTTAATTTTAATTCTTTTGTTCATTTCAATTTTGTTCATTTTAATTTTCTCCATTTTAATTTTGTTCATTTTAATTTTGTTCATTTTAATTTTGTTCATTTTACTTTTGATCATTTTCGTTTTCATTTTTTCATGGAAAGTTTTCGTTTTTATTGTTTTAATTTGCCTTTTTTCCTTTTCCTTTTTAAGTTTTTCAATATTTTAATTATTTTAATTTTAATTATGTCATTTGAATTTTAAATTACAATTTTTAAATTTTCATATTGATTATTTTCATTTTCATTGTTTTCGTTTTCATTTTTTTTTCATTTTCATCTTTTCAGGTTTAGGCCTACGCGCGGTATCCGCAGCAACTTCGTGTTAACGGGTCCGCATTGTACAAGCTTCATAGGGCATAATACTATTTAGTTAGGATAGAAAGTGATTACAAACAAAACATTCAGTGGGAAAAGGCAGCTAGGCCTAATCGTCATCTCCAAACTTCTAAAGGGCCACTCGAAAGCCAAGCGCAGAGCACCAGCCTATTCACGAGTGATATAGATGCAATGTCGGTTCACCTTATACGAATATGCAAGCACCTACTTCGTTAAAATCCTACTTAACCAGTAATTGTATTAATTTATAAAAAATTTGATTTGACCTTAAATTAAATTAACAAATTTCTATTATAAGACTGGTGTCTATGTTAGTTATGTGCTCATTGTGTTACGACAAACTTCTAGCTGCAAAATGAGAAGTTAAAGCGTTACACAACCCTTTGCCAATATTGACCACTAAAATTCGATTCCATATCTTCACCTTTCCGAGACTCTGCTTCGCCTTCAACCAATTCTCCACTGGAAAACGCCCGGTAGTTCTCGATAGCTGCGGCTTTCAAGGATAGAACTGTCGCTTTTTCTCTAGTGTAGGAAGTTTTAAAACAAAATTTACGAGTTTCGACCTTACCGTTTTGCACAGAAAGCGTCCGTAGAAGTGGACGTTACGTTCTCCTTGATGAGAGCTCAGAGCGTCGATATCTTTCGAATAAACTGGATTCGTACACGTGTTCCAACCAGAGCGTCTTGTGTGTGCAGTCGTACAGCGGTTAGTCGAAAACTAAGGAGTGGTATCGACGAACTCATTCCGATGCAACGACCCAGGCATAACTTAACTTCCGTTTCATTAAGAAAGTAACAACTAACTGCAACGTCCTAATTCTGCTGTTCGTACATTTTAAACTTCATAGTCTGTCCTTGTTTGCCACTCCTTCTTCGCGCCCTTATCGAGGCAGCCAATCAGCAACCTTCGTCACGGATGAGTGATTTTTCCCCAAGTGTAAAATTATATAACGCATTTAATGGTACGCCAGCATTGATATGTTAGAATGATCAACCATCTGAGTTGTCGGTGAACGGCTTTGTCTAGCAGAGTTTGTTTGGATACCTAATGCTTGGACTCGAGCGCCTGAGTATGCCTCTTTGAGAGGCGCTATATACATTTTCAGAATGAATGAATGAGTACATGTCTGGTGTCCATTGGCGGCGATCACGGGGTTGGAGAGGGACAAGACCCCCACATATAACAGAGGGGGGGGACACACCATACCTTTGCCATCCACATTTTGAAGAAACATCAAAAAGGGGTAAACCAATTTCTACCTCTTTTTGAGCAGATCAGTTCTCTTTTTTTGACCAGATCAGTTCTAAAGTGTCCCCCCCACCTGTCAAATAAGATCGCCGCCAGTGCTGATGTCGTCATTTCTAGTTTTCCGTAGCCAACCCATGTTAAGGTTTCTGATCCGCACAGAAAGATGGGTTGTAGGCCTATCATAATCTCATACATTCTTGTCTTGTTTCTTTCTTTATTTCCCTACTTCCCCATATCCTGTTCACTTAATTAAATTGCAATAGCCTACTTGTGAGGGGCGTCCAAATCTCCTTTGTTTTACTTTTTCGCTGTTGCTAACTGAGGCTTTTGGACCCCAAGATAGAATGATAGATTAATTATTCTACTTCCTCATTATAGCTTCTCTTCGGAATTAGATTGACGCAAGGCCGTAGCCAGGATTTTGTTGGTGGGGGTGGGGGTTACTCGTCCTTCAGCAAAGCCGACAAGGTATACCGTATTCAAAGCCACGGCGCTGTCAAGGTTGCTCTACGCCTCCCCGATATGGTGGGGATTCACAACCCAGAATGAGCGTCAGAGGCTGGGAGCCATCCTTAGGCGCCTCATAAGAAGTGGTTACCTCCCCGATAACTCTCCGTCCATCCAGCAGCTGTGTAGCTTGGCCGATAACCACCTTTTCTAGGCAGTTCTGGGTAATGAAGGGCATGCATGTCCTTTACAGTCTGCTTCCGCCTGTAAAGGTTACCGGATATGCACTCCGACCCCGACTCGGCTGAGTCTCATGAGGAAAACATTCTTGACTTAAGCTGTACAGTCCATGTACTCAACTTGATGGTTCGTTATTTAACACTATTAATATAGGTTTGGCCACTGCCAGTTTTGCAGGGCTGAGTAAATGCGAATTTTTTTTATGTTTTTGTATGTTTATATAGGCTACACCAAAATGCGGTTCGCAATTGGATTAACAAATAATATTCTGTTCTATTCTATTCTAACGGTTATTTCTAATTTTCCGTAGCCATCCCATGTCAAGGTTTCTGATCCGTATAGATTTTCAGTTGCCATTTGTACTGCCTGCAGCTGTTGAACCCAACGATAGGCCTAGACGAATTGTTCTACTTCCTCAGTAGCTTCTCTTTAGGTGTAAGGCCGTAGCCAGGATTTTGTTGGGGGTGGGGGTACTCGTCCTTGAGCAAGCCGACAAGCAACCGAGTCAACCGGGCGTTGGAGTTAGTAAATGCATTATTTCACTTTTACATTATATAATTTCGGGTGGCGTTTAAACACCCAAAACACCCTTAGCTACTACCTTCGATAGATGTCCATCGTTTTTTTTAATAACCGTGGTCTTAGTTTTCTCTACGTTAATCACTAGGCCGAATCTACTGGCTTCATCAGTCTGTGTCTTTGTATACTGTATATGAGACTGGGCAACATTGATACATACCTGCAGCCTAACAATCGCAAAGCGACGACGTTCTGCTTCTATGCAGGAGGCCAATATCGCAAAGAAAATGTTGATTTTCTCTCTCCCTCCATTTCACTTGATTCATGTCTTGGTGTTGCTTAGCAGAGTACAGATAGCAACAGTGAAAATGATAATAGTGTCCGGTAAAAAAGGACACCCTTACGGTAATACCACAGTATAAATAATTATTTATACTGTGGTAATACGAAAATATGGTATGCGGACGTTTGGTCAAAGGACGGTTGGTCAACGGACGGTTGATCACGGACGATTGGTCAAAGGACGATTGGTCAAGCGGACTGTTCGTCAAGGGGACTGTTGATCAAGGGTCCTTTCGTCAAGAGGACGGTTGATCAAAATATCGGTCGGTTCGTCTGTCTAGGGATAATTAGTGGTCGTCCATTTCAAAGGGTTATCGTATATCTGCCAGTGCAGTTGTTTGTACTGATAAGAGAACTGATATATTTTAAAGCGTCTAAAATTCACGTATATCGTATCACTCCATATTTGTTTTATTTGTGTATGAGCTACGCTTTGAGAAGTCTTCATTGCTGTGCATGTAAAGATGTCTGGTTTTGTAATGGCTTAATTGGTCACGTCTGTCTAGGGATAATTAGTGGTCGTCGATTTCTCTTATCAGTGGTTTGTACTGATAAGAGAACTGGCATATTTTAAAAGCGTCTCTAATATCGAAAATTTAAATTTTTGATCAACCGTCCTCTTGACGAAAGGACCCTTGATCAACAGTCCCCTTGACGAACAGTCCGCTTGACCAATCGTCCGTTGACCAATCGTCCGTGACCAATCGTCCGTTGACCAAACGTCCTAGAACCGAAAATATTCGTCGATTTTTAAAGTTTCAAACCCGTTTAAATCCGGACATGATCAGCTAATAAAGGTTAAAAATATACAAAGTCCCTGTCGTCCAATAATGACGTCATAATTATAATGACGTCATTTGCATCAAAATTTAAGTGTTACGACAACTCCAAAAAATTATCTTAAAAATTTCAATATTTTTTAAAATGTTATTTATCAATTAGGGGTCGTCCATAAAGGACGTCCGCAAAATATGACCTACTTTGAACCCCTTCCTCCACCTTGTCCGCATTTGACCTTACCCTCCCTCCCCTCCCTCATTTGCGGACGTCCGCACGCCTATTAAAGCCAATTTCTAATGTAATCATCATTATTTTTACAATTATTCCACGTTTAAGTAACAGTTCAGGTTTCACATTGCACGATGTGCAGTAGTAAAGGCCTCTTTAAAGTCGCAATAAAGGTTTCCATACACGAGGTTTTAGGCAATCACATCACTGACATTTTCGTCTTTCAGGGAAGGTTGAAACAAGGTGGTGTTTAAAAAACTATCAAATTTAAGTTTAGATGCAGACGTCCGCAGTGGTCATAACCCCCTCCCTCCCTTGTCCGCATTTGTTCACATTTCGATGACCCCTCCCTGCCCCCTCATTGCGGACGTCCTTTATGGATGACCCCTTAGACCCTACAAATTTTAGTTTAAATTTATTTTTATATTTGAATAATATTGGAGTACAAGATGTGTTCAAGGTTTTGAATTTTAAAAGTTTTAGAATGATTTTGTCTTCTTGGCTTAATCAAATGGCTGAACGTGGTTATCTAAGTCTTGTTTTAAAAATTTGTAAATTAATGACGTAATTTTTTAGTGGGCCGTTGACAAATTACAAATAATTATGTCAGGATTAAAACGGTTTTGGAATTTAAAGAATTGAAGAATATTTACTAGTTACTCTATTTTCATATTACCATAAGGGACCCATTTTCCCCAGACACAGTGTCCAAAGGAGAATTGGATACACCTCATAAGCAAATTTGCTAAAGTAATGGAAATATGGAGTAGCAAGAAATATAACAGAAAATCAAGGCAAGAATACATGGGAAATGCGGAAAAGTTATACCCCCACTTTTGTGTATAATAACATCCCATCAATACCCATGGAGTTAAGTTTGTTAAAATGTCGTATTACATCACATACACAAAAATCAAGCTTTGTTCAATAGATTTAAGAAGCTCAACCTTCTTACAGACTGTTTGAATTAGAGTCATTTATTAATACAAGTGATCACGGTCCGTGATGATCTGACAAAATATTTCACAGTAGAAACCAGTCGACATATACACCAACCAGACAGAGATCATAGATTTTGTACAGACAATATACACCAAAGATTTTGTTCAAACGTAGGTAGCTTACATGCAGAAAGTTGTACAGTAATGTACACCATGCATGCAACAGACTGTGTTGGCAAAATCTGGTGTATGACAGTCCACGTTCAAAACAATATCAGAACAACCACATCTACAGCCCTCTCCCGTAATCAGAAACTCTTGAAGCACAAGTTACTTGTCAAGACCATCTATCTATTATTTTGCATATACCCAGGGTGTGCTTTGTGGCTCAGGGGGCTTCCCCACCTGTTCAGGCTGACCTGTAGGGAGGAAGAGCTACTTCCCACTGGTTTAGCCCAGAGGTGTCAAAGCTTCTTGGATGGTGGGTTAGTGGCAATATTTTCCAGCAAGTGACGGTCCAGGGTGCCGAGGGCGCAGGAGCAAAATAGGGTCTGGGTTCTGTGAGCCTGTCCCCAGAAATTTTTTGCACAACTAAACCCTAAATGGTGCATTTTTAGCAAACAGCAAAATTAGGCTAATAAAACCTTGATTTTGCTTCATACGCAGTGAAAAATGTAAAATTTGAACTTTTAATCTCAAATTGTGTAGTCTTTAGGCAGGGCTCTGCAGGCCAGAAAACATTGTTGGCGGGCCACGAGCTGGCTTTTCGATATCCCTGGTTTAGACTATACCCAAATGAAGATATATTTCCCCAATATCTTATTTTGCTCCTGTCTATAGATAGGTCCTACCAACCATAAAACACATCCTGCCTATCCCCCTGCTCTCTCCCACTTTAAACTCCAACACATTACACTGTAGACTTGATCTGGCGACTTACTCGATGGAATGGAAAGTAACTTTTTGTTAATTAAAATTTATCCCCAATAATCTCAAACTGACTGAATGCAAACAGCCACTTTCTGACATGAATCTTCACAACAAAACAAGCGCACAAGGTGGACCACCTACAACTGTCAGATCATGCAGAAACTTCTTTCATGCACTAAAGTTCTTAATTTCATTTAATCTGTTTTAATTAGCTCTGTCTTCTTAATAGACAATTTCAGACTTGGTTGTCTCCATATTCTCTAATAGACGGTAAAACAAGAAACGAAATCTTTGGTAACAGTAAGAACAGCGAGTTTACATGTAAGTAGGGTAGCACTTGACATGCCACAGCATGACAGACATGCCCCAGCTCTGTAAGTCACCATCACAGCTTTCCATAACTAACCATCATACTCACCTCAGCCAGAGTCACCTCGTCTAAAAGAAAGTGCATGAAAACATTTAGGTGCTCTGCACATCACAATCAAACTTTTTCATTAACTGCCAAGTATGGTTGAGAATACACTGGAAGTGGAACCCCTTTAAAAAAATTACCCTCACTGACTTCATTATAACCACCATTATCACCACGTCACATTGTAATTATACAAAACCTTGAGTGAAATTTGAGGTCTAACCTTACCCGGTAATATGAAAAGTCACACAATAACAAAGTATCACATACAGAAGTTCCAGTGGAAATGAAGAAAATAGAAAAAAGAATATCAAACGCACAAGCAGGCGACCCAGCTATGGTACAACGTGATCCAAACTTTATTATAAATATATATATATATATTGCCTACATTGAATTTATATATATATTTTATTAATACATAGTTACAGTACACATACAAGTATATATATATATTATATACCGATTTATACATACACCCAACAGGAATGATGAGCAGCAAACACATCGATATACCAAGCTGTCAGTAAATTCCTTTCTTAACAAGTTTGATGAAAACTAAAATTACATAAAACTTTTAATTTCATTATGACAATTCAACGGAAAACACTGGTCCACCTTGTAGCCTTTTCCAGAAATTTTCTAGCCACCTCATAGGACATGCCAATAAATGCAGAATTTGATCCCAGAATCAGGTGGCAAGATTTCTATTACTCGAGAGTAACAGTACGAAAATTAATTTAATGCAACGACATCATAAACAGAGAGTGAAATACAGACAAATAAAGATCCGCAATTGAAATACTGCAGACAATGGAATTTTCGAATAACAAAAACAATACGGTTCTCTATTTTCGATTCTTAACAACTAGATCAAAACATAGGTCTCTCTACTCGCTTGATTTTAAATATAAATGCAAAATGGCTTTGTAGATTCGGCCACTGATACAAGCAGAAACTGCAAAACTGTACACGTTACGCGCTCTACGGGCGCAACAAACTCCTAATGAAAATTCACAGCAAACACGGTGTCATGGTGAAATACTCAACAGTGTCCGTACAAACGGAGGTGATAATGACAATGCTTTATACAAAACTTCTGTTCCAAGCGCAGAAATCACTCCACGTGCAGAAACAGCAGCCTCAACAAGAACTTTGGTCCTCGACATCCTAATGCAAATTATCCATTGCTGTCTGCAGTTGATATGATGAAACTCAAGAGTTCACCACTATTTGTAAATGTCTGGCGATTGAAGTTAGAAATAATTAGATAAAGCACATCTGTGGGACAGCGCCATCATGACATGATGGTGGGTACTGCTCCGAAGTGCTGCATTTAACACATGCCTTTTAACAACAAATATTTTGCAAATTACAGAGCAAGAGTAGGGTGTCATAAATTGAACAACAGAAATCGAAAACATGATAAAATGAAACTGATCATATGCACTAGTAGCCATAAAGGCCAGGAAATAAGGCCAAACTGAACTGCTTAACCCTTTAACAACAATAGGGATTAGTTTTCAATATATTTTAGTACATGCTCGTCATTAAAGTGTTCATCAGAGCAGTTATTTAAAGGCCAAAAGGAATAAATTACCTCAAACAGAAGCAGTGTTTTGAAGGCCAAAATGAATGAAACTATCTCAAAGAAGAGCAGTGGTTCATACTGGAAACAGGACTTTTTAACATCAGAACTAGAAAAAATACTGCTAAACACTTGAACACTGTTCAGACCATAATTCAATTTAACATCTTTTGATTTTTAAAAGGTCCATTCCATTATGCACCGAAGCAAAAATTCGAACTTCAGATAACCCCTGTAACAATTCCTTACAGAAACAAATCTTTTTGATTGAAATCTTGGCATTTGTCAAGATATCTAATAAACTGAAATTGATCAAACAGTTATCAAATTCTCTTAAGTGTGCTCAAGTGAACTATTTTTGAATCACTATTTCTGCCTATTAAAGTTAATATGAACAGCAAAAAGGAAGAATACAATGAACATGATGAACATTCTTTACAGCAGCTTGTCAAAAAAGAAAAATTGCCAATTCGAACATGGCAGGTAATAAATTACAATCGAAACATTACCACAATGCCACAAGCAGACTTAATTTCTTTTGAACAAAATAAACATAAAATATCACAACACAAGAAAAGAATAAATAAATAAAAATGGTCTATCTGATCAGACTGACTAGAAAATAGGGCAGTTACTTTAACAACTGTTTTTCCAATTAACCATTTGTGAAAGAATCATAATAGTATGACAGTTTAAGTTATAATACAGGCAAATCATTCAACGAATAATTGTATATATATATATATATATACAAACAGATTTTGACAAAACAATTAATAATTGCACGTAAAACTAAGTATCGATAAGAAGCCTGTCAAAGGCATTTTCCATAAAACAAGCAAGTGCAGCTACTGTAAATAAGCAAGAAAAGATCAGCACCTTACTCCGACTTCCTTGCGGGTGTCTCTGTTGCACCACTGGAAATATAGCATTTTCCAGGTAAACAATCTCTCATTTGAAGGAATCTGTGGCCTAATAAATAAGTCAGGCTAAATAAAATGACAAGCCTGCCATTGCAAAGAAAGAAAGACAAATCAGGCCTTTCATAGGACCAGAATGCCTTTAACAGACCACAATAAAGATCTGCACAATAAGTAAGTTGTCTTAGTGGATATCCCTCTTTGCTTTGAACTAAACTTGCCCTCGCAACCATTGACTAATATCTTCAGCATGATTACAGTGGCACTATACAACTTCTCTGGTTTTAAAAATCAACAAATGCTTGGTCAAAATTTTGTTCTGAACTCTTTTGTGCCTTACTTGCTAGACATGTAGTGCTCAGCTAGTGCAAAGTCTCACTTTCTGAAAGGATCCTATTCACTGGCAAAAGCATAATCAGAAAATGCTGACCTAATTTCTTACAAAACTTGCCATTTCCCGCAAACTACATCCATCAATGTTGTAAACTAGTCAGAGATGAAATAAGTTACTAATGTCATTTTACATCAACAATGTACAGAGAAAAGCTGCTGAACTTTCTAGCTATACAAGTTTTACAATTCCTTCAAAGTCAGCATCACCTTTTCTTAAACTGAGAAAAACAGGGCTCCAGGTTTAGCTTACGCTAAGCTTGTGATGGGGTCAGGCCTTTCCAGTGCCTGTATTTCAGTCAGGGCAATGACTTCTAGCATTTTTTAACATACACATTGCCTGGACTAGGTGACGTAAGATAATTTACAGTACAATGAACATATCAAGCCTCAGTCAACATCAATCCTCACAGATGTAATCCTAGGGTTGAAGTATCTATGACTGAGGTATTAAACAATTACAAGATAACCCATTCTTACATGATAACAATAGGTCAATAACAAATTTTCATTTCCGATTCTAATGTCAACGTTGTACACAATAGCCTACACATGAACACTTTGCCACCATCAGATATGAGATACAGAAATAAAACAGGGAAAGATCACACCCCATCGATTGATGTCTTCGGCATTATCATAGAAGCCAATGGATTAGCCGAGACACACGTGAAACCAAGGCTCATTGAATGCCCAGCAGTTTACAACTGACATCAGAGCTATTCAAATACACTCCAGCCAAGTGACTACCTGAATGTAGAGAAACTTATTTCAGAAAGCATTCAAGTTAAACAGTTTTCATATGTGTTATCTTCTCACATAGATAGTTCTGTGACAGTTGAATTTCACTTTGATACAACAAAATAACAGCTGGAAAATCAATCCCTCATGGCTCACACAAGTAGTACAATCAAGATCTTAATTAAACAAACTGTTTGGCAGCCATGCAAGGCGCCGCCCTAGAGGGGGTTACGAGTATCGAACCACAAACCTAATGCTCTCCTGGCCATGAGTGTAACCATTACTCTAACTCCATCCCCGTGATATGGACTTATTTCCTAATCATCAAAGATGTAACTATTCAAAATGAAAACTGAACACTTTGCCATAGCCATTCAAATAAAACCAATTGTATGTAAGTCCCAGTACATTTATATAGTGCCTTTTTATAAGCTCTCAGAGGGTTGCTCAGTTCAGACTGACCAAGGTGTTTGCTTTTGCAAACAAAAGTTTTCATTTTGAAACTCTGTCACAGAAAACTGCAAGACATGAAGCCAACACGACTGCCTAGTGCAAAAAGAAAAACTTTATAGTGAAGCCTGACTCAATGAGATTCCTTCAACGGCACCAAAGTTCTCTCCGTACGCTTGTGAGTTCTACAAAAATAGAGAATTAATGAACTACACATTTGACACATTCACTGATGAGAACAGCCAATAGAGGACTGGAAAATTTACCAAATGTCTGAGAATGAAAAAAACAACCACCATAAAAGACATACAAATGAGCGGTGTAGCTGATGTTCCTATGGGGAAGCAACTCCCTTCTTATCAGTCTGCCTCCATCGTTTCATAGAAGAGACTACGTACTTCTAAGATCGCCGCTAGCTCAATGACGCTCTTCTGAAGTTGCTGGTTTTCAAGTATTTCATCTTTTGGCATTGTCGGATACGACATGGGATAATATTTTGTGCCCTGCAAGCAGACATCAACGAATGATAAACAATGTGTAAAGCACACCTAGAAAAGACCAGAACATTAATAATAATAATAACATTCTTTATTAATTCAAACTGACAAGTACGCAGTTAGATTAAACATGACAGTACAATCAAGATCTTAATTAAACACACGTTTTGGCAGCCATGCAAGGTGCCGCCCTAGAGGGGTTATGGGTATCAAACCGCGATCTAATGCTCTCCTGGCCATGAGTGTTACCATTCATCTATCGGCATGGGCTGTGTTACGGCGCCATAGAAATTGTCATTATTATCCCCCCTTTGGGGAAAGACAGAAATGCTACTACTGAAAAACACATCCATTCTTATGGAAAATCTAGATTTCAAAATTCTGGCGTCTGGCAATGACAACACTTCTGTGGAATTTCTTTTACAGACGTGCACTAGAAATTCGCAATTACAATTCTACAAGTACAATGTATGGCCTAAACACCATCATGACAGGCCTTGGAAAACATCGCACAAACAACTATGATTCTCCATCCATGGTATGGGCCACAAAATAGGGAAACATTTAAGTTCTATTGCTGTTATTATTACAAAAATCATAATGACCAAGCCTAGAAATACAAAGAGCTAACAACAATTTATCACGTGTGCAACTAGGAAATGTCCTAGTTTCAAACCAATACGTACAAATGAAAATCACCCACAAATACCAACAACAATAACGTTGACTCACTCTGAAACCTTTGTGCATTCGTAGGACAACATAGCAGAAGATGTACCGCAACAGCAACACTCTGAGAAAATCATCCCCAAAAAACTGTACAAAGGACAGATCTACAAGAGACAAACACAAGCACGTACTGAAAACCAGAACACAGTAAACTGCAGCAAACTGTAAAATTCAATTCTGGATCTCAACTGAAACACCATTTGGGTTAAAATGCCAACTCTTAGATCATAAGAGAAACTCGCAATTATTCTGATTATCTTACAATATCCTATAAACCACTGATATACAAGTACTACAGTAAAGTCAATGCTAACCATCAAAATTGAATTTTACCTATTACTGGGAAAGTCTGTAACCACAAGATTCATTCTTTGATATACTAACTGCAAAATCTTGAATTAAACTATAATGTACTGAATGGAATTGCAATCATCAAAATTGTTTGAGTTTTGTTTTGTTTTAAACCTACTAGAGCCAAAACTGCCCTAATTGGTACATCATAGACACCCATCGACGAAGGTGTTTTCATTTTAATAAATAAAGCTGTAGCAAACTTCAACAACCAATGGCAGAGGAAATACTTTTCTAAATATTCTCTTTGATTCAAGATTTCAAATGAAATACAGGTAATGCAAAGCTTAAAATCTAGATACTCAGTACTCACCTAACGTTCGTGACCGGGTCAGTAACTTGCTGGCTTCTGCTATGAACTTGTCAACCTGGACCTGGCATTTGTCCCAGACAGCAACCGGAATGTCAGCTATGTTGCTGATGTAGCAGAAAGCCATCAGTGGACTATGTAGGAACAGTGTGAAGATGTTGCCTTTCTGATGTTGGTCTTAAAAAAAAAACAAGGAAAACATTATGGCATGCACATTGTACCTGTACCTGTCCCTGTACAAAGGATTATTCATTACAGGAAGACAGCAATGGTCAATGTCCAATTTAAGAAATTTCATCCACCAATGATGAGAAAGAAGTTTTAAGAGTAAACATCTTGAAAGATTGTTGTATGAAGGATCTGCCCTATCTCTTTTTCGGGGGCTGGGGCTGCAAGTGCTTCTGAGTAGATGTCTTCCGTGGGTGCTATATGCATATTCTGAATTACCAAGTAATGGAAAACCCCTGACAAAAACTGTCTTACCTTCCAGAGAAGTTGGAACCTCTTCAGGAGACAGAAGGCAAACAAGAGGCTGGCCAAATAAATTTGGCCAATGCTGCAAATACAAGAACAAGAATGTACAAATGCAGTTCTACAAATACATTATTTTATATTACAGATCAAATTCACCCTCCACAACGTCGATGAAGTCTCCGCAAGCTGGAGGTTGGCCATCTTGACATTTTGGTCAACCGGACTGTTGAACAGTGCCAGTCCTATGAGCTGTTCAAAAAAATACCAAAGATGACGAGACAATGCTGTGGATGCAGCATCGGCAACAAGGCGATTCGGATATATCTTGAGCACTAAGCACCTTGGCATCATTCCACACAGCATTCGATGCCAGTGGAGCTTTATACCAGAAACGGCCATAAACAAGTGCAAGAAAAAGGGAAAGATCTGTCAGTCTACTTTTCTCTTGGGCCGTCAGCTGGTCTTGGAAGAGTACCAGCTTCCGAGCATGGATGGCCTTCACCATCCAATGAGCATGGTGCTTTGCTCCTGGAGCTCGGAACTTGATGGCAATCATGGATCCCCAAGGAAGATGAATCACAATCGAAGAAGCTCAAGATAATCCTCACTGGGCTGTTGTTGTTGATAGCAGTTGTGTAAAATGATATTACCTCTTCTCGTAGGCTGTGCACTTCATCATCAAAGAGCCCATCTTTTTGCTGACCAGTGTGTAGCTCACTTGCTATATGTATGGCCATTTCTTTTGGAATCTCTTGAATAGCTATAGGCCAACGTCGGTTCCCCTACTTGCGCAAAACAGAGCTGTGAAGACACTGAGCACGACCTCTATGGCATGATGGCGGCAACCAATCATCACGAGCTCATGACCCACTGCTTCTTCAAGGATAACACAAGCTCCTTGACGGATACCTGTATGTGACAAAGTGGTATCAAATACTAGCCCCTATGCACCGATGCAACCACAAACACAGGTCCACGATCCACGGTAACAATGTCTCCACAATTACATATCAGTCGCCAAACCTTTTACGTGTGTCACATTATATGTCACCAAACTCTGTTGCTTACAGACCATATCCAATGGTGAACAATGAATCAGAAGGAAGAAAGTACAAAGAATCAAAACATCAGCATATATGACCTGGTATATATTTAAGTATGTACAAAAATGCATTTATGTATATATATGTACAGGTATGTATGTATATATATCAGCAGCTAACATAAGGGCACCAACATAAAATTAATAATCACAATTCATAGCTCTAAGCAATATATACATTTGTTATATTTTACACAAGATGTTACAGTTGAAGATGTTTTGCAGTCAAGTGTTGCCTGTTCAGAAGTATAGCCAACAACCGAAAGGCAACATTTTTATAGCTAATATCAGAAAGGCAACACTGTCATGACCAACATCAAAAAGTAACATCTTTACACTGTTCCTACATAGTCTACTGATGGCATTCTGATGAACAGCCTGTGATGGCACTAAACATATGTTACATTACATTGGCAAGAAGAAACTACTTACTGATGATCTCTGAACATGATGTCAACTGTTAACTCTGAATAGGAATCTGTGGGTTGGGCTCTGGATCTAGGCTAGCATAGGCAATGCTTTTGTGAAGTACAGTAAAACAATGCTATTTTAAGTAACTAAGTAACCAAGAAACTAACCTCGAAGGCAGAGCTGTTGTTACTGTCAACGATAATAAACATCGGCTTTCTCGTAAAGGGATAAAGATCTCCAGGATGCAAGCTGCAAAACAGACAGCTCAGATGAACACAGTGCCTTTGATATGTTCTTGAAAAGACTAAAGGTAACAATGTAATCGTAAACTCCAAATTTCTAAAGTGCCACTCTGAAACTACGGTAAGCACGAAGCACCAGCTTATTCACGAACTCTGCGTCACGTCACAGGGATTGTCCAGAGAAGCCAAGGAAGATCCAAGTCTGACATGTATTCATCACAAAACAATACAATACAAAGAATCACTTTGCATGCCACAAAAACCCAGTAAAATTACTGCTATGTCACTGATAAGCTGGAGAGCAGAAAAAAATCAGAAAAGTACCAATGCATCTCCTTAAGACTTCCAGGTCGCTTGTTTTTGTTGGAGTGCTCTGGTTCTCTGCGACTGTTGGTGACGACACCTCCAAAGTCATAAGCAACTAAAACACAAAGACACAAAATCCATTATCTCTCACAAATGGAATGCTCATCAACAAACTCTTCATGAGTCAAAGACTTCTAAAGCTTACTTCTAGAGTCGTCGAGCCATATTAAAACGAGCTATGCAACAGCTCACATACAAAGCGCAGCTCACAAGGCTTGGGTATCAAGAATCGCCTGATAAATCTATTCATATCTATTCCTTGAACTACCTTTTGCTCGTCTCCACTCCACTGGCGTTTCTCCATCTCACAACCTCGCTAGTTGTAATGAATCCGAACTTACTTACACGTGCTTCACGATAACATGAATTCTGATACTATACAGCAGGGGATCCCAACTTTAGCAAAGCTTAAGACAATGACCTTATTTTACCATAGCCCTGGCATGGCTCCCAAAAACGGCATTATAAGAAAGTTTCAATCCACAACCTCTACAACACCCTCAAAACTCCTCTGAATCGATTCTCCAGAATACTAGAAATGGACCCATAAGCAAAAAAGTATGGTGTGGTTATTTCTGTTTAACGATACTGTGTCATAACAAAGACAATTACAGTCACCCTCCTCTTTTATCAAAGTTTGGGCATGGCACCATCCAACTACAGGTGGTGAAAAACTGCAAGTCACATATATAGACAGAGTCAAGTCTTTGAGTGATTAGTTAAGGTGCCAAAATTATCAGATATACAGAACCCAATGCATTATCTCCATCTCTGTCAGATTTTCCACCAGAACTAACAAGAGACAGCACAGTTTCAGGAATCAATCTAAAAATCTAGTCTAATGAGTTCCACAGCACAATTATCATCAACGGTCGCTTCAAATGCAATCATAATCCAAAATCATAATCCCGTGGAGAAGTCAGGTTGAATTCCGATTTATAGCCAGACATGTTAGGCTACACTTGGTAAGCAAGTTGAATCAGACAAGTCTTTAGACCCGATTGATGTCAAAGCACGACAGACTAAAGGGAACTGGGCAGCGAATTGCCAGGCCTTGGACCAGCTACCAAGAATGCCCAAGAAACCAGGACTGACTGTCTAGGAACTAGGTACAACGGCTGCGGTTCAAGCTCCTCAGTTTGTCCTTTCCACAGTTTCGTAAACACCTGAAGTCTGTATTATTTGACATTGATTTCACTGGTTCGGGTTGGCAGTGCCAATGATGAGTTTTTTTCTTAAATTGGCATTTTATAAATGTCAGATTAATACAATTACAAATTACACCTAGACCAAGAGCCAATTACACCACTGATCATGTGCTATATTAGTTTGTACAAAGAAAATTCTTACTGTCATCCGTATGTTTAGCATTTCCCATGCATCCATCTGCTGACAGGTAGAGCAGCATAACACCTGTGACCGGCAGCTCCTTGAAGCCGGACGCAAGGAACGTAAAGAGTTGGCTTATCGTCGGCTTATACAGAAGGTATTTGTGTGGATTGTCTCTCTTGTTAATTCCAGTGCTGTCCTGTAAAAGTCACAGATGCAAGACTTTATATCACATGCACTAAGCAATGTCAGAGAGCAGCGATACAAAACAACTAAGGAAATTACCAGTAACTGGAATCTGACAAAACATTTTCTTATAACAAACAAGGTTTCATTTGAATCTACGTCTCTGACTGAGGACAGGTTCAGAGTTCCTTAACAAAGTAAACAGTAACAGTATGCTATTTGTAAGCAATTATATATTTCGCTATTTCTGGCCAAGTGGATCAGAGTAATGGCTAGCGTGACTGACTGTCAACCCAGATGTTGGGGGTTCAAATCCTGCCAGGGAAGAAAGGGGTTTAGAGATCTCTGTTCCATTTGTGCTCCTTAGCAAACTAAGCTATAAAATAAGATATGCTGGTGGGTAGATCAAACGGGAGAAAGAGAGGACTAGCCCCTCTCCCTCACATGCAATAGCTAGACAATACAGTTCATGCTCCTGGCTGCCTTCAAATTTAGATCAAGGGACTGCACCTCTTCTAGCAAAGAATGCTTTTTAAAATACTCGAAGATGAAGTGAGAGATTCTACGTACAAACGGTGTTCGTCCAGGCGCTGGGGACGTGTCGTAAAGCTGGTTGGTCAGGTCTTCCTGTGGCTCCCGTTCTAGTGTTTGAAGAATACGGAACATGTCCAAAGTTAATTCGCTGAACTTGACCTATTTTTAGCCAAAAGAGAAGAAAAGCTTGTTATATTATTATTATTATTATTGAAGTAGTTTTATATAGCGCCCCTTCAAGATTGCCTACTCAGGAGCACTCCAAGCCCAACCACGGTCAAATAACAAAGTTTTCAGGACAGTAAGAAACAGGGTAAAATGACCAATCGGTAATTGACGGAGCTTGGTAGGGTGCCCATTCCAGGTCATGGGGGCAGCCACAGAGAATATACAGAAAAGCGTGTTATGAAAATTTTCACTTATTACAACTTGTGAGCTTGGTTGTTGGAGAATGCGAACAACATCAGAAAGTTGCTTAAGAAACAGAATATATGTATCCATGAATCAAAGCATTCGAGTTAACACTATATACATGAGATGGCCAGTCAACAGCTTTGTACTAACCATGTACTTAGAGTAAATATAATAACTTTACTTCAATGGGGAGAAAGCGCAAACCAACAAAACACAACATTGCTAATATTACTATTTACAATTCGCCCAATAACGTCTAACATTCCGGCCTACGTTTGTTTAGCAATTTCTGTGGCAGAAGAACTGGTATTCAGCCTACCTGCTCATGACAGTTGCCCACGATCAGGATCTCTTGAAGAGTAAGGTACGCTGGAGTGCCTTTTTCTAATGGAGGGGCATTCAGTGGCGTCAGTCTGTGTGACAGTATGATCGACGAAGCATCCAAGTCCACTACGTTAACGATCTTATCAGCCTAAACAAAAAGACACCACGCAATCAGACTCTGCATTACCATACGTATTTTCAGCCAGATATTTGCATATGCCTTTGTATCCTGAACTTATATATTGAGTTGCCTTGTTTCAATTTTACTGTTTTATTTGGTCATTTAACTGTCACAACACTTTATTCGGTCTTTATATGCATTGTTCTCCGCACATGGTGGTTACGTATCTTGCACCAATAGAGTACTTGCTACTTACAAGTTAAGTCACATCAAAGAACCCGAGTATTACAGACTTAGGGCTACAGATTACTATGCCTAGTAATTCCCATTTAGCTTGTAATTAATGGAACTGAGCCAAGGACAACATTGATTCCTAACAACTTCTAAATCTTTGAAACCTTACACAACTGATAATAGGTTGAAGAATATATATAAACATAATCTATCCTAACTAGCATCATAAAATCTAAACAATTAAACACAAAAACACATAGACAAACAACTTTTAAACGTTAATCAAACGACTGCTAGAGTGGCATAGGTTAAGGCATTGTACATTAGACCAGTGGTTCAGTGGTTCTTAAACATTTTAAAGCAAGGGACCGTCACCATCTTTATGTTGTCTTTCGTGGACCAGTAATGGCAAGCATGGGATCTAAACCTGGGGGGTATGTACAAAAAGTATGGAGGATTCTTGGGTTTTGTCAATGATTACTGAGTTTAATTAAAATACGTTTTAAAATATTATACATATTTGTGAATAAGTTGAAAAATTGTGAATTTTTAAGGACTTTCACGGATCGGTGACCAAAGCTCTGCGGACCGGCGCAGTTTAAGAACCACTGCATTAGACAATGGTGCATTAGAAGATATAAATTACAATAACCCTCTAGCAACCTCTGCTATATGAATTCAATGACTTTATACTGAAACGATCAAACAGAAATGGAAAGTACAGGCCACCCAACCTCATATGCTGAGAAAATAAAGTAGTCAACACTTATACATGTGGCTGCCTCGTGGGTTTAGCTAGAAGGATAGATGTTCTTCTTCTCTTGTACTATGAACCACGTCAATATTTATTTAGATACATCTTTGTAAAGCACGTAAAGACGTCTGTCTGTGTGATGAGACGTACTTCTATGAATGCCCTGATTTCACCAAGGACAAGTGACCACTCGAGCTGATCGTCCGGTCCATAGGTCGCCGTGTATTCGTCGATCTGTTTGGCCAATTCCTTAGAGCAAAGAAAACGAAAACGTCACAACGCAGTTAGACAATGTTTATTTGGTTCTTCAGCTTCGTTCTGTCATGCTTGTATCTGTAACGTAATAAGAATTTATATAGCACTGCTTCGTGGGAACTACTCAGAGGTGCACTACCCTACGATGTTATAATTCAATAACGAAAAAGTTCATCAGTATGCAAACAATGCTGAACATTTCTAAGCAGTCTTGTTAGTGATCATTCATAGACCTAGCTTGAATTGTGTGATCATCTGCCTATGTTTCTTTCTTAAAAACAGTCCACATGAAATAGCTGTCTGTTACAGTTATTATGACAGCAATAGTATTATTCATAAAAGTAGTACTAAAGATTGGTTTTAAACGCCATGAAGCTCAAGTGAAAAAGCATTCTGCTTTAGTCGAATGAAGACACACTATGGCAGAACAGAAATTTCAGAATTATTTTCTCCTTCACTTAAAATGTTCATCTCATAATGACTATTAACACAATTTTATCATATGCTACGATAAAACAGTAACAATAACTGGTACAGATTTACTGGTAAGACCTAAGATATGTGACATAATCTACAAGGTACTAGTTCTCTTGTAAAACTTTGAGATATACATGGAATCCTTTATAATGCTTTCACATCAAACCTTGCATAATTTTGAGGTTAGGGGCCATCCATATATTACGTACACAAAAATCCAGGAAAATTGGACCCCCTCCCCCCCCTGTTCGCAAGCGTACTTTCTTCCACCACCCCCCCTGAGTACGTACGTTTGACGCACCCCCCCCGATGACCAGCTGCAGAAAGTGTCTCCAGGCAGCCTGTCTGCACTTTAGGCCAGATTATTGAAGGGCCAATATAGACAAATTATAGGTGTCGTTCACAGCACAGAATAACTGCACATGGCTTTTATATAATGTAATAAAATGCCATCGGACGACTATAGGATAATACAGAGTTATAAATAGGCTAATGTGGACGTCATAATTAGAAATTTATTTTGAGTACGTACACATTTTGTTACCCCCCCCCTCCCCCCCCCGTTCGCACCCGTACGCAAAATCGCCAAAATCCGACCCCCCTCCCCCCCCTAAGTGCGTACGTAATATGTGGATGGCCCCTTACATCATAATGGGACTTGTGATCCAGTCCCAAATGTGCTATAGTAAGATTTATGTTATCATAAAGCCTGTAACAATATTGGTGTAATGTATGAACAAGCAAGCTAAAGTTCAGGAAGTTTAACTGCAAGTGAGTGTAATCAAGGAAAACTTCCGTGACCTATAAGCTCTGAACTTTAAAGTGCTCTGAAATAGTTTCCCAGGCACTGCAGAGACTGTGCAGATGGAAACCAAAGGTCGCTTACACGGACAAGGTCCCGAACGAGTTTCATTTTCTTGAGCAGCAGGCAGACTACAATGAAGCGAGCGTAGTAGCGAAGCTTCTTAACCATCAGGTCTGGCCTGCAAGGAACAGACACTCTGAAAAGTGAGAACAAAGAAAATCTCGTCAAAATACAAAAAATCATGCAGCACATCTACAAACTGAAGAGGCCAATAAAACACATTTAACGCACATTTAGCAGTAACAGTTAGATGATAATGTCAAAAACTGAAGCATGCTTATTTCCAGTAGAAATGTGTCAGAAAGCAATTTTAAAGTAAGAATGCAAATGCAGTTTCCAGCACAAAGACTCATCTTTCAATTACATGAATGCCAGAAAGTTTATCATTCCACATATCATATTATTGGAAATCTGCTGTTCTCATTTTCGTCTCACGGGTCCAGAGACAACAGAAAGTTAATCGCAAGGTAATGCATCACAACCATTCACTTCTAGCTGATACCGGTATTAAGCTAAACTGCTTGGTGAGGTGACACAGGCAAACTTCACAAACAAAACGCCCACAGTCGTTGCACCACAATCAGTCACAAAGTGCTTTATCATACAGCAAGCATCTTAATGACTGCGCCACAATGTCACACTTATGATATCTAGATTTTTAATGTTCAAGTTTTTGAAGCCACTAGTGAAACAGTGACATACTGCTTTCTAACAATGCCAGTGTACACCAAAAGCCTTTTATAATGCTATCTTTAGGATTCATAACAAGAACAGCCTTCTAATGATGTTCTATATCCCACATCACTGCATAACAGAGTTAGTGTAAAAATTAAGCAGTTTTAATGATGCTCTGGTGTAGCTCCAAACCAAAACCAAACACTGGATTGAAAAAGATTAAGGTCAAGCACATGAAAATTATCAGTACTAAAAAATTTAGTTCAGCACACTTATAACTTTAATGTACAAAATTAAGCACCATCTTCATATCATAGACTACTATACTAGATACACATAAAAACGTTAAGCTTCCTTGTATTTCAGAATTTAAGAAAAGGCACATAAGTTCAAGTTACAGTGATGCAACATTATGAACACCACAGGTGGGTGTTATAGCGTTGACTACGGTAGAGGTGTTATTAAAAAACACCTCAACACCTCAGCATATGCACTGGCTTGAATACAGATGAACTGTCGCTATAAAACATTGGCAAATAAAAATGAGCAAGACTGCAAATTACTGACTCAGGCTCACAAATAATTAATTACTTTCAAACCACTTGTAAGAAAGGCTGTGAATAACCATATTTCTCGATGCACACATAGATCTGTGGTATCACATCATGATAGTCATACCATCTGGCTTTGGCTATCCAAAAACTTAAATAATGCGTCTGCCAGGACCTTCTGTATTCAACACATTAATTAAGGAAATTGAAGATGATATTTGTTCTGATCCCATTGGCTGTACTGATCCATAACTGATTGTAAGACAATCCAATAACCGAAAACCTATCTTTACATGTTGAATTACAAACATGTCAACTGACACTTTCAAAATGATGCAGCACTGTGATTCACTGGTGCATTGTTGACCTGTTAAGTGCCAAAAGTGATGACAAAATGAATCTTTACAACAAAATCTCTGCTATCAGAACAAATTTTACAACACAGCCCTATTACAAACAAAGCATTTAAAAAAAGGCAGACTTATAGGGGCCCGTAGAGTAATGGATAACACACTGGCGTGAAGTGCAGAAGGTACCAAGATCGAATCCCGTAGCCCTCCATAAGGTTTACTCAGCCTTCCACTCGCTAGATGGCGGCAGTAGTTAAGTGAGAGTTAGGCCGTGATTGGCGCCCTGTGTGGCTGCCGTTAAAAACAGTTGTATTCGACTCCTGTAAAACTGTTATCATGTGCTTCTACTGTATACATGTATGTAAGGCGCCCTGCGTGGCTGCCGTTGCTACTATATGTATGTTCACTGTACAGCGCAGTGCGGTTAGCAGGCGCTTAATTAAAGAGAAGACGTTATTATTATTAAATACTCATAGCATGTGCAGCTGAATCACAAAGTTCACTCATACGCTTCTGTGAGTTACATAAAAGGTGCTACAAAAGTGCTCAGATACATATACAATTATACATACATACATACTGGTACATAAATACCAACATACATGTATACAGTGGACACCTGTTTATGCACGGTTTCATTTGTGTGTGAATTTGCCAAACAAGCCGTTACATCATGACTCTCAATGATACGTATTTAATGTGGCATTTAAAAAACGAAAATAGAGAAAATTATCTGATTGCAGGCTCCAGTGCAAGTGCATTCACATCATGCAGCCTATATCTTTGAGCTTTCTAGCCACACAGTAGTACTAGCTGCTGTTTGACGACACTGTGTGATAACAAAGATCATAAGCATCGCCCTCCTCCTTCTTCCAGGCTTGGGACTGGCACTGTCAGAGTACGAGCAGTGGCGGAGTTTCTAGCCACACAAAGATGTAAATTATATATACTACTGTATTTCAGTAGGTGACCGGGCAATTCGTCGCCGGACAATTCGTCGCCGGACAATTCGGCGCGGACAATTCGGCGCCGGACAATTCGTCGCATACACTTCGATACGTAACGATACGTGTGCGAGCCCCATGGGGCCCCACTAATGAGGCATAAGTAGATCACTTAATAGGTTATTTAAGACAACACTATATGTATCACGCTATCAACAATATTTAATCACTATAATTTTATGTAGGCCCCTAATCATAAAAAGTTCTATAAGTGTATAAGTGGTTTCTGTCGTTCATCGAACACTCAATCTAATTTAATCTAATTAGTTAATGTTGTGGCTGCATCCGCGCAAGTAGGCCTAATCAATGCACGCGCGGTTTCCGTAATTCATCGCACCCTTTTCAAAATCCGTTATGAAAGTAACTGGTTGTAATGTTGCCTTAATCTCCGCCATTTTCTTCAACAAAGCCGTGTATGTAGCTTCCGTCTTATTACGAAGTAAAGCGAAAACGCAAGGAATGTTGAAGCCATTACGTGTTCCATGAATAGTGTATAACTGAGTGCATCCGAATTGACTGACATTAAAGGTGCCGTCTGCAAATCAGACTCGACATCCCGCAAGGAAGTTGAGATCTTCTTCGGCTGCCAACATGGAAAATCGTCGTCATGTCGCAAGAACGGTTGGCCATTTAACGTATTCCGAAGGAAACAACTCAAATACATCAAATGGTGTTAAATATAACTTAATAGACGTTCGTTTATTGCAGTTATTTATCTCAGACATCAGCGATCCTCTACTTGCGACCCATTACTTGCCGCGCCGAATTGTCCGGCGCCGAATTGCCCGCGCCGAATTGCCCGCGCCGAATTGTCCGGCGACGAATTGCCCTAGCACCATTTCAGTATGGCCCTTTTAACCCCCAGTTTGTTAACACCAGGTCATGGTAACTTTGGCTCTCAACAACCATGCATAAACGGATTTGCACTGCACACACATACATATAGTACATACATGTAAGTGATACTACAGCAGAGATTCTGTTGATGGATAGTGCTCAGGATCAAAAGCCACAGACACAAAAACCTACAGACAAATAAAGTCCTCCTGCTGCAAAGTTTGTTCATTTACTACCACAAGCACTCATCACAAGACACTGTGACAAGATAAAAACTGCATCCAAAGGAACTTCAGCTGTACACCTACTGGACAGATCATCCCCACTTAATGGTTGGCCCACGTAAATAAAGTTTAAAGCATCAAAAAGTCAGATTGCACAAGTTGCAAGTCATGCATTGACACTAGGGGTCCACCGGAAACCGGCTCGGATACTCGGTTCGGCCGGAAATCCAGTTTCCGGAAGTATTCGGCTCGGCAAATATTGTAGACGCAAATAGTTGCGAAAAAATTTCTTTTTTTTTTCTTTCAAAACTTATTCAATAAACTTACGTATATAAAATTATAAATGTTCAATCTTAAAACAATTACACAGAAAACTTCACAACTGCACAGAAATGACTACAATTCAAATTGTATTAGTCACTTATTACACAAATTTATGTCGATAATTTCTTATTACATGAAAATGTGAAGCTCCGCATATGGAACAAATGGTACCCGGTTCGTTACCGGTTCGTTACCGGTTCCGGCAAAAATACATCCAAATACTCGGATTCGGTTTCCGGCGGAAAATGTCTTACCGGTGGACCCCTAATTGACACAAGTGATAAACTAAACTAAACAGATATGATTTGAAAAAGCACAGAAGGAAAAATCTAGTTTACATGCAGTTACTGTAACCAAACCAACTGTCTAAAAAGTAAAATGTTTAGTATCAGAATTCATCAAAAGGCATAACAATGTGTACAAATGGCAATAGTCATATGGCAAATGTTAATAAAACACATCAAATCATTGACCATTTTTGTTCATAAAAAATTATTATGAGATGAAGGCTAATCCAGTTTACGCTAAATGAAATAATTAGGTCATTGTTACAGGTATTTAAATAACTCCATATGCATCATTTAACAGCACATAGTTACCCTGACCAATCAGTGGTATATTTTAATTCATTTAAGAAATGCAAAAAATTCATGCCACACAATTCTTCAAATTTTAACAGAAAAAGTAAAAACAGGATGACAAACAACTTTGTTTTGCAGTCTAATGACCATACAAGAAAGCTGAAGTGCAGTCAAGAATTAAACCAGAAAAGTGGTATTAAAATTACAGCAAGAAGGATTCATGCAAAAGTTATCCATTAAGCATCTTGGCGTTGTATTTTGAAGACTTCCTGCTCTTAAACAGAGTTAGTTAAATGGAAATGTTCAAATAAGGTTTGACCTGCCTTGTTCCATAATTTCAACAATTTCCCATTTACTACGACTCTTAACCTGGTGCATTTCTCAACCAGGACGTTGCTTCACTTCATAACAGTTGACTAAAAATTCAAATTTAGAATTCTGTTTTTAATCAACAGGTGATATTTCCACTTAAACTGCTCAATGCTTATGCAGAAACACTGGAAACGTCAGCAAAAAGATCACCAACTTGTGGTAACTTACAAAACACACCGAAACTTATGAATCAAACCTTAACCTAATATTCACTGAATGTACTTCAATGATATTAAAATTACGAAGACAAGCAGATGCATTTATTGTTGAATATTTTTCAAGAATCCTTCAAACAAATTCTGTTTGTCGGACATCACAGCAAACTATTCAATATTCCATGCGATATCAATCGAAGCAGAGTAAAGAGGTTCGAAAGCTTTTTAGAAACACTATGATAAAACTAAACAAACCTTTCTTCTTTACTGGCTTTTGAATAATACCCTCTCATTCGAATTGCCGAGTAGAAAGCAAAGCTTTCGTTCAGATAATTCGTCTCACTTGTCCGTAGACTGAAATAAATAAGGCACATCAAAACCTTGTAGTGGTGCAGGGCACAGAGTGATAGAAGGATTCAGGTCCGGTTCAGTTGGGTCAAACGTTCTGGCAGTTTGGCTAAAATTTATACAACCAATGAAACAGTAATGCCACAGACAGCAAGAGTTCATGTTTTAGTCAGTAAATTTATAGCACATTGCTTTTTCCAAATTCCTACAAGTTCAGTAATAAGTTTAACATTATATAACAATACTACACCTCAGCAAGATCATCACTAAAGATTATTTAAAAATTCACACACCTATAAGCCTGTTGCCAGGTAATCATGTCCTGTAAAAAGTATCAAAGCAGGCAAATTTTAAACACCTCATAATAGAATTACTCTTAAGCCAGCACCATTCCAGTTCCAAGCCTGCATCATCTTCATTATGACACAGTGTCGTTAAACAGTAACTAACTAACCAGCTCCATTAAACTCTGATTTTCCATTTCTTCTGTAAATATTGTTAAATGCTTGGAAAAGATCATAACTTACTAATAATGATAATACAGCTGTCCAATTTTTGAAGCAATCTCTCCAATCTGCCACCGCTTCAAGCCATACTTTGTATCTAGTATCTGTCTACAATCAAAAACACAGATAGGTCAACTTGAGTCATCCGTCTTCACCTCAAAAATCAATTACCGTACTGGCAGCTGATAATTTATACATAACACCATATAGTCCAATTGCTGCAGCAATGTAATGTAACATAAATGGATATTAATACTGCACCACTTCAAGGAATCTCCTAAGCCAGCCTATAGCCCTAATCCACCTTTAAACATTCATGAAAGTGTCCCGTCTTTGAAGGAATTCACTGAATGTTAATTCTGTTAATTGTTTACGGCTGAAAAGCTACATCTACCCCAACAATGTCAATCAACTACAGTAGTCATGACACGTCTGAAACAAATAAACATACAGGAATGGTAAGGTAATCACTCATTTATTACAAATTACGTGTCTTGGTCAAGACTCAAGTGTAGTCATCAGAAGCATTGTATGGGAGTTGAAGGATCAGACGACTGAAGCACACCACAAAATTTTGAACAACCTTTTCCTTACCCATATGGGTTACAGAAAACTATCAATATCAAATAATAATAGCCCAGAAGAGAAAGACAGTTAGACACCAAATGCTTTTGTATTGCATAAATACTGATACAGTGTGCTAGGAAAAGTCGATCAGATTTAATTCAGCTTCAGACACTGACTTCATTATAACACAACCACAAACTTATTATAAAACAGTACATGACCTTAGGATTCGTTCATTGCCAGCTCTCAAAGCCATGTGAAGTAAATCAATGCCACCCCTATGTTCACATATTCCTATGTTTCTCTTAGCAACTGACTGTGCCTGTGATTCAAGCAACGACGTCCAACACGTAAATTTCATATTCATTCATTCACATGAGAACTTTACTTAACTTTACACGATACTGATCCTAAAGGCAGCATCATAATGAGGTCTGGTGTACAAACACAAATCATCACAGACACACAATGGCATAACAGGAGAGGTATAAGAACATTTTTCCCGCAAACACCACCCTAAGATATGCCACCATGTAATTCATATAAAGCCTCACACTCAAAAGTGCTCAACACTTCAGCAGCAGCAGCTGCAGCCCAGCAATTCACAATCACCATCGTCACAGCATACAGAACCGCATCTGACATTTTTGCATTTTGCATGGCAATTCCACAGTCAAAACAACATTTTATTACCATTTCCAACCTATGCCTGCCTCACAACATTCAACATCACCCCACCATAACCTACAGATATGGTCATAAAATCCACAGTGCATAAGCACAGACCACTCAGCCATTAGATACCTGTAGATAGAGTCCTCTGGCACACACACACCTACAGCCTCTGATCAGCAAAGCTGTCAGTTCAAGCACCATTCAAATCAAAACAATCTGATTACAACTTACTAGTAAACAAAACTACAATCGTTAGATCACAAAACTACCTGTAATCTCAAAATCTGACTAAAACTAGAAAATTTACAAACAATATTGTGTGTATATATTTAGTGATGTCTTGTGACTCTTCATTTTTAAAAACACCAGAATCGAAAAATGATGCACATTTTCTGAACCTTAGGTTTACTGTCCAGATTTTACTACATAAAATAAACCCCTACATGAAAGCACCACAGTCCAACTTAGCACTACTCGTAACATCTCTTATACTAGTCAAAATACGAAAGCAGAAATGGTTGCCAAAAGAAAATATAATGCTAAAGATAACTTGACACGCTAAAACAAAAATCAAGCCCTGTTGAAGGAGTCCCAACACTGAATGTTTTATGTATCAGCTCACAGTGTATGCATTTCAATATGAATAAATTTAAAAGTAGACGCATGCACAATACAACAGTGCATCCAGATCGACCCACAAACTCCAGACTTCAGTCTCTAAATAAATAACCCAACAGTTTGGCTAGAACGGTCTCCAGGGACCGTCGTAACGCACCGCTGCTGGTGCCATGGACGCCCACTATGACCTGCATTCAGTCAGCCATGGGACCTCGACATCGTTTGCACTACCAACAACGCCAGCAGCCTCACTGCCCACAAACGATGCAATGACATATGTAGGCTTCAGTCAGTCAATTCAAAATTACCACTCACAGCATCAATGCCAAAATGTGCAGACTAGATTCCTATCTTCCGTTACACCATTCTGAGCGGTTCGGTGATACACGTCTACTGTATCTCCAGCATCCAATTTAGCATCATTGAAACATAGAGCTTGTGCAGTATTAAGTGTTCCCATTAATGCTGCATCATGGGTTTGAATCCCAGTACCACCATGTCTATTTACAGTAACTCACAAAAAGGCTGTATGACTGACAGTGCTTTGCCTGCACTATAGGTAAGACCAGTGTTTTAGTTGACCAAAAACAACTGGGGGGGGTCAAAAATTTGCAGATTACCAAATCACATAATCACATAGACCAAACACCAGTTTTTTGTAGTAAAGTAACCCCCCCAACATATTTTCAGTTACTTAGCTGAGGGGGTTAGAAAGAGAACTAGGGGGGTTGAACCCCCAACCCCCCCGACAACTAAAACACTGGGTAAGACAATATATCTTTCAAGACAAGTGCAGTCAAACACGACACACAATAAACGGATGTCGTTACACTATCTTATTATAGCACTTTCACTCTGCAATTTATAGGATAACTTCAACCTGAAGGTGCTACATGGATAATTGGGTAAAGAAAAAAATGCATTCTTACACACACATCCATAAATGCATATATACCTGGTATATATATATACTTCTACAATCTACACACACAACTGAATCTCAGTTATCTAACATCTAATTCTGATTTACAGGCACAGCTACATGAAACCAATTACTGCATTCATCATCTGATGTAACCAAGGATGTGAAAGCTAAGAAAAACTTAATTGCATTTTAAAAAAGACTGTTTTTTACAACCAGCTTAGAGTGCAGAATTACGATAGAAAAGCAAAACTTCCTAATCCAGCTTTAAGCAAGACCAGACATAGTCTTTACTCTACTACCACTAAAAACTGTTCTTGTGGCATGATGTACAACTGTGTGCAACAGTTAACAGCAATCTGAAGCTTATGAAATATACTCTATTCCTATAACACACTTACCGATTCTGTTGTTGGAATTTCCACAATTTTGTATAAACATCAAATGTCCGACCAAAATATGACTGCCATTGCTTATGACCATACTGTGGCAGATCTCTACAACAAGGCACACAGACGATCTTTAGCACACCAGAAAGAGGTTAAATGCATCATCAGTTCATGCCTTGTGCATTAGACATCGGTGCTATAGATGGTGCTAATAATAATAATAATAATAATAAAAAATGCCAAGTGATAGCTATGGTTATGACAATTAGTGACTGGGCAAGTTAGTCACACTTTGGGAAGTTAAAGCTGACATTGTAGGCATGTGCTTCGACACAATGGCTTCTAACACAGGTCATTGTAATGGCTAAAACAGTTGATCAAATGAAATCTAATGTACTTCTCACGCCGACGCCATATGCATGGAATAATTTTCCTCAAAGTCTTCACCATCTGGCTGGGTCCTAGAAGCAGTCCAAACGTTGAACTGTTTGAAAGGTTTCAGCAGTTCTGGCCAAACATCAATCAAAGAAACTATAAACCGCTAGATGACACTTGACTTGATAATCCAATGCTGTTTCAGCTCAGTCTGTTCATTTTTTACAGGTTGTTCTGCCAAAAGAAGACTACAGAGAAATGATTGAACTCTGTCTCTTGGTATTAGGCTGCAGACTGACAATGGATGATGATGAGTTCTCTGCCCGAAGGCAGGTTCATTGGCTTTATGCCACCCGGGGATGAGATGAGTGAGGTGGTTTCCCGTTGCCTTCCTCACAGACAATTGTGGGTGAGCAACTTGTCCAAGGTCACTACGCAGTGGCTTGAGGTAGATTCGAACCTGCGACCCTCCGGTTACAAGGCACAGAACATACCACTACACCACCGCGTCCCACAATGGATAAGCAGCCTCATTTCTGACTGCATGGTGCATACAACATGGCCAGACGAATGGCCTGTCATATATTCTATACAATTAACCTGTTTATGGACCAATTTCAGGTGGCTGCTACTGACACAAAGAATGTAACAGAATTTTGTTTTTGCTTCTCATATTTATGTGCAGGCATGGAGAGCATGTCCAGTGGCTAGTGATGCTCATGTCAATGATTTGTTTCTTTTGAAGAGAATCAAGCAGTATGCCATGATAAACAAAGCTGTTTCACTGGCTGATATGAAGAAACTGTCCCATCATCTGCGGGATCTTGCATCAGAGCTAGGTCCACTTTATTTTCCATAAAGATTTCTGATGATGAGAAGAGACCGATTACAGAATCCATGATTTTGTATGGAGAAGACTAAAGAGTTTGAGGGATCAACAAGCAGCTTCACGAATTGGTTACATCTTCATCAACAACCGCTCTGCACTTAGTCATGCTAGACATTGCCGTCTAGTCAGGCAGTAGTCCAGGAACTTGGAATGATATTGTGCAATATTTATAAAGAAGCCGAAGCTGTCATCAAATCACTCAAGGTTGTCGATGATGCTGATGAATGTTCAGTTACTCTTATGAGCACTTTCAATGAGTAAATAAACAGAAAAGATTCTGAAATATAACCAATTCAGATCAATGAAGATAATCGCAAACATATTCCAGATTCTCGAGAAAGCACCCTGATGTCTTGCACACCGTGCTAAATCATCCGTTAGTCGGTTGCATCAGATGAAGAACGTGGAAAAGTGATCACTAGCAACAACTGATTTTATTTCTGGTGTAACTGATTTGCGTCTGTCATGTACTTAATTATGAATACAAGCTGTCACATTTGTGAACAGTACCTGCAGCTGTGTCGATGCTTTTCAATGCTGATAACTTTCAGGTTGATTGAACAACCCTTTGAACAACATTACTAGAATCATATGATTTTGGCAGAATTGTTTGTTTCCAAGAAAGGAACAATATTAGATCCTTGCAAAGTCAACTTGAAAGAAATGAGGAACAACTATAGTGGATATTAATATAATTCCTCTTTCAAAAATTTTTTAAGGTGTACCGAATGTAATAAAACTAAACCATGATTAAGCAGATTGGTCTTCAACCGCCTGAATATAGAAGTAGAGTAGAAGCTCATGTACAGAATGCATAGCAGTCAAGGTTGGTAGTAAAACAGAAAACATTAACATATCTTTCTGTCCTGATGGGAATTTGAACCCGTGACCTTTTGGTCTGAAAGCTCAGCAAGCGGACCACCAAACATTGTGCATCTGGAAAATAGGGCATAACCGGGTAGACATTTTCCACCGAGTACCGAATCCGAGTATTTGGATATACTATTTGCCGGATCCGGGTACAAACCGAGTATCATTTGTTCCATATGCGAAGTTTCACATTTTGATGAAATAAAAAATTATCGAAATAAATTTTTGTACTTGTAATAACTGACTAACACATTCTGAATTTTAGAAATAAATAATCAATTAAATGGACTTGACTTCCATTGTGGACTTCCGATGTTGGTGTTTTTTGTACTTTTGATTAACTTTAAACATTTTATTTGCAACTATTTGTGTGTACAGTATGTGCCGAGGCGAATACTTCCAAAAAACAGGATATTCGGCCGAGGCGAATGTCCGAGGCGATTTCCAATTATGCCCTACTGGAAATGTTGTCATATCAGACTTAGTCTAGTACAGCGGTTCCCAAACTTCTCTGGGTCAGAACCCACTTCTGAATATCTTGGCAGTCTCAGTATCCTCTGTGTAAAATTAAGCACTGTGTACTGAAATTTGCTTAGTAAATTGGCATCGAAATATGCGGATTTACGTACAGTGTTTACAAATTGGCCAGCATATTTAAAGCATTAAAAGGAAACTTAGGTAAAAACAGTTTACAATTTATTGCAATCTAAAATCAACTAGATGTAACAATGTAAGTAATGTTGCTCCAAAAGAAAAAAAATATTCTCGAAAAAATTTGGCAACCCACTTGCCAGAGCTTCACGTCCCAGTTTTATGTTGCGACCCACAGTTAGCTTAGTACATGCAGGTGAGTGGGCAATCCAACATTTTGCCATTTTCATTTGAATGACTATAGACCTTCAGTACTTTATTCCTCTGTACTTTATTATTCTCAAGTCTACGAGAAGGAAAGAAACTTTAAAGTTTATTTTAAACTTTATCTATGTTTAAACACCAGTTAAAACTGTGGCTACATAACTCTGAGCATTAGCATTTGCACTGACAGTAGATAGTGTGTTTGTGAGTGCGTGTGCAAAGCATCTTAGAAGTAGAGCTCTCGCTACTGACGATGCTATATAAATTGTCGTAATTACAATTACAATTTAAAGTATTGTTTGGCCTGACATGCAATGAACCCACAACCAGACTACTATTCCACTTACAGCAGCAACAACAGTCATCGTAACCAGTCGTTTAGTGAGAGTCAAAATGAACTTCTGTCAAAGCCACATTCACAGCCAAAAATCTGATAACATAAAGATCACTCAGGAAAAATTATAAAAAGCAGAGTCGTTGGCAAATACCTTAACTTCAGTAATTTTCCTATTTCTAACAAAAATTATGGTAGAGAATAATATCTGTCTTGTCTAGCACATTGTGTTTTACAGATAGTCTGGCTAAAACATATGTAACCAAACAGCAGGCAACAATGTCTAACTTACTAAAAACTATACCTAAGACTATTTTTCAGGCTTTCATATGAATTCTGCTTAACCAGCAACAGGTAATGTTTTGTTTTTCTGATAGGGTGTTAGTTTACCACCTGTCCATTGCAACACATATACGAGCAATTTTGTCAATGGCGGTACAATAAGTGTGTTATTTAAACCCTAAAAGCCATCACCAACATTTCTCCACCCGTCTGGCTCTGAATCAGGACTAACCACGCATCCAGACAATTATTTAAGATGTCATAAATACGTCATCCAAAGACAACGGAACACCAACCGACATCGCACGCTCCCTCCTCCTACTATCTCGCATGGGAATGCAACAGGCACGCACCTTAGGCCGTTAAAGAGCTGTTTCGATTTCTCTAAATAATGGCAGAATTCGTTGACGATTTTTCGTTCGTTTTCATCCATGTCGACGGCCACGGCGTTCGACATGTTGGAGACTGACAGGGACTGCTGGTGCGAGAGCTGGCCAGCCTTGAACTCCGATCGCCGCTGTTTGGCCCATGTCGTCGGCGAATACATATTAGCGGCTTCGAATCCTAAAGAGGTGGACAGTAGAGACGTCGATGTCCTATTAGACCGTGCAAAAGCCGTCCGAATAAAGCAATAACCAACATTTACTGATCAATCAACGACAACTCCATCGATCATCTCCGATCGGCGATTACACTCTGCGCATGACCGGAAGTGACGTCAAACTGGAAGCATTTATTCGGCGCCATGATAAGAAATGTGATTGACTAGAGAATGAATGACCGCTTAAATGTATGAATTAGTGAATGTATGTATGTATGTATGTATGTATGTATGTTAGGCTGACCAGATATTGGAAACTAAAAACCGGGACACTTCAATCACAAAATCAATTTGTGTTTTGTCAATAATTATAATATAACTTGCACAAATATCTATTTTATGCTTATACAATAATATACAATATACATTATATTGGTATTACTGAAAGGTTTTATTGCAAATCATGCTTTTAAATTTAAAATTTAATTATAAATTTATCAAATCAGTCACTCATATTTGGCGCTTGAATGTTTGCTTCTTGAAAGCTTAAGTATTTTTGTCTGCTAATATATATTCTGTCATAAAATTCAACACATGTTTCTTCCATATTCACTTTCACTACTATAACAGCTTCGAGAGTTTCTTCTGATAATCGACTTTTTTGATCTGACCAATAAGAGTTCATCAACGAGAAAACTCGCTCAACTGGAGCATTAGTTCCAGGAATTGCTAACAAGAATTGTAGAATCATTTTCAAATTTGGAAGAATTATCTCTCTTTCTTGCAGATCATTGAAAATCTGCACCCATCTGCTATCCACCGCAACATTGTTTTCATTCCATTGTTCCACTTTTTCTCGACTAACAAAATTACAAACGCATGTCATTTCATCAAACAGTGCATTAATAATTGTCATCAATGTCATACCCAACTGGCTTACAAATTTTGATAAGATCCTCAAGGCTTTTTTCAAACATATCCCAAGTAATTGTTCCTCTCAAGTTCAACCAACTGAATAGCTTGAATATATGGTGCGTAACTAGGCCTATAACTTCCCACATGTCAAAATATTCCAACGAAGTTGCATAAAAAGATCGAACTGTTTGCAAAAAGTCATCCTCAATTATGGCACCAGAATCCACAGCAATATTAAGGAGTTGCTTTACTTTGATGCTTAAAACTTATTTATTTTCCTACTCTAGTTTTTTTTCAGTTCTGCAAGATCACAGCAGACTTCAACTGCAGTAGACACGCTTCTTTCCATCTTCAAAATTGTAGCATTAAACAATGCAAGTTGATTATGTGTGAACCACAAAAAAACCGGGACATTTTTAGGGTTTGGCCTACCTTTCCCGGCAGCCGGGACAGCTAGCAGAAAATCGGGACTGTCCCGGGAAAACCGGGACGTCTGGTCAGTCTAATGTATGTATGTATGTATGTATGTATGTATGTATGTATGTATGTATGCATGGGCGCCCGCAGCATAGGTCAAGGGGGGTCGCGTGACCCCCCCTGGAAATCATGATGTGACTGCCAAGAGAATCATGGATACTGAAAACCTTACTCTCTGAGTTTGAAAGCAACAGCAAATGCTGGCTGTTGACGAGAAACCCCAGAGTTGATGCACTATAGAATTAATAGAAATAACACGTACAGTAGGCCATGGACTTCTTGATTAGCATATAATATACAGATGTTCATGAGTAGGCCTAATGGAACCTACCTAGAGCCGGACAATGCCAGCCCTGACCTTAGGGTCAGCAAGCTAAGCAGAGGCGCGTTTACCTGTAGGCGCACTAGGCGCGCGCCTAGGGCCCCCAAATCTCAGGGGGCCCCCAAACGAAGGAAAATATTTTCAGTTATAAAAAGTAACATTTGTGAATTGTGAAGTATTTTAAATATAACCTATTTTCTATTTGTTACAGTTTAGTGTTCACATAAAAGTATATTATTGTAATTACTAAAATCAATAAATCAAATAACTTCACATTCCTTAAGAATAGCTTATTATAAGCTTAACTAATCGTAATTACAGTGACCGTGTCAATAACACTCACAGTTAGCTACATCGGTAAGAGCGTAGGCTGCGTCTCATGCTCCTCTGTGCTAGAGAGCATGCGGATCGCGGTTCGCTTCCTGAAGGTGGCTTCTTTCAGACATTTCAATCTCGGTCTAGAACGGTCCGTACACGGGGACCTTAACCCTCGAGTGCCCAGTGTATTTTTTGGTACACGAATGCCCAAGAGAGGGGTCCGACCGGACCCCTGTGTTTTCATTGCAATATATTGAGAAGGGATTGAAATATTGTAACGGGATTTGGCTTATTATAATCCAAATTGAATTTGCAATCGACTAATATGGTATTTCACGTAGCGCCACCTGGTGAAACTTTATTTGAACTTGAATACTCGTTTGTATTGTTTACAATTTCGGGATTTTCACAGGTATATTCAATTGTACGGATATAGCTTTGGCCTGTATAACCTCGAATAGGCAGCAGACACTACAGTAGATCAAAGTGTATTACACTCAGCGTTGAATTTGCCCTCCAACGATGCCTAATAACATGTGTTGACCAATTTATTTCTGGGCTGGTAAACCATGTGCCAGTATGACCATCAGCCGCATAATTATCTTGCGATGTCCTTGGTATTTGCTATGGTTGTGGGGTACAGGGTGGGAGAATAATCAGGCAAAATATAGCATAGAAAGCCAAATTGATGGCTTCAGGATGTCCTGAAACCATTTTTACAATTTCATAGCCGTTCTAAAGTTATCCGTGGAAAAGCGGGTCTGGGTCCGGTCGGACTCACATTGGGCATTCACGGGTTAAATGGCGTGGCACCCATTCAAACGGGCAGCGGTGGTGAAGGATCTCACCCAATCAATTCATTGAAAAATGAGCAGGGTCGAGGCCATACGGTCGCTATAGAAAGTCGCGTATGTTTTTACAAAAACGTCTTCAAGTTCAACTTCGCCGGTTTTGCACAGCAGCACATGATAGGCTAAGCACCACCAGACTATCTGACTTTGTCTAGAAGTTCAGAAGGGCCCCCAAAAATGTTTGCGCCTAGGGCCCCGTTTTCTGTAAACGCGCCTCTGAAGCTAAGGCGACTGCCCATGCAGAGAATCATGGATACTGGAAACCGCATACTCTCTCGGTCTGAAAGGTTAAACAGGTGTTGGCTGTTGAAAGATAGCTTGGGTTTCTCTCTGCATGGTTCAAAGGCGGAGGATGGTGACAAGCGCAATATATCATCCTACAAGGCTGAAGAGAGAGTTGCTGGCCTTGGAAATAGAGAAAAGACACTGGACATCTAATGAGCTAATGATACTGCAGTCGAGACTGCATTTTTAAATAATTCGCCTAAATCTGAGCATCAGAAAATTGAAAAGCAGAATTATAGATGGCCATATTCCTTTAAATTTTACTTTCGTCCACACAAAAAATCCATTTTGTTCGCAGTTTTTACTTGTAATCGCAATCGTAATCTCGCAATTACTTCAATGCCCACAAAGCTATAGGTCGCCGGAACCAGATTATTCACAGGCGCTCAGTCAAACAAAATCTATTGGCAGGGGGTCAGAGTGCAAGGGGGTCAGGCCTGCCTGGCAGGCAGTCAGACGGCTATGGTGGGGGGGACACACCATACATCCGACCCCCAAAATTTAGAAGAAACACCGAAAAACAGGTCATGAAATTTAACGCGCGAAAAAAAGTTTGACTTTTTCCCAGATCAGTTCAAAAGTGCCCCCTCCACCTGTCAAACAAGATCGCCGCCAGTGCTCCCGGCCGTGATTGACCTCCCCTGCAAAAAATCCTGCGGGCGCCCATGTATGTATGTATGCATGAATGAATGGATGGATGAATGAATGAATGAACGAAAACACCAATCCACACTCGCTAAAATCACTGATTGATAATCACGCTTTAAAGCGACGTTAGCTTGGAGCACCTCTGTTGACTATGGTTGAGTCCCGGTTGAAGACACGCTATACAAATTTGTGATTGCAAATTACAACTTTGTAACGGCTGGAAAGACGAAGGACAGCTAGCAAATGTGTAATATTTACGGCAAATTTCGTACTTTTGGACGCGTTGTTAGATAGTTTTTATCATTAATTATTGTTGATGAATTACGACTAATGGAAGAATGTGAAAACCGCAAAAGGGGTAGGCCCTATCACCCGAAACTCACCGACTTTGCACGAATCATGGAGGGCGATCCCGGGGGTAGAGGGGGGACAAGACCCCACCTCTAACAGTGGGGGACACACTATAGATCTTGTCCCCAAAATTTTTGGGAAACACCATAAAAGGTCAACAAATTTTGTGACCTCTTTTTTTACTAGATCAGTTCAAAAGTGTCCCGTGCTCCCTCCCACCTGTCAAACAAGATCGTCGCCAGTGCCTATGATCCATCCTGAGTGTCGATGGGCAGCTGGCCCTCTGCTCGCCGTAGCACGCTGTATTGATGTAGGAAGGTCTATGTGTTGAAGTTACATAAGAGTTTCCCTATCACAGTGACAATAGCTATTTTTGTGCAGTTAGACATTAGTTACTACCTCCAGTAGGCATAGGTCTGGGCAGGTTTTGCCTTCTTTCCCCTTTTCTTTGCATTCTTCCTTGCCCTCCTCTTTGCCTTTCTCTTTGACTTCTGCTTTGTTTACGAACCTTCTTCATTGTCTTCCTCTTTCCCTTCCTCTGTATTTTTACTTACCTTATTCCTTGCCCTCTCTTTTGCCTTCTTCTTTGCCTTTTAGCATTCATACATTCATCCTTGCGTTCTTCCTTGCCTATACATCTTTGTCTTTCTCTTTGTATTCTTCTTTGCCTTCTAACTTACCTTCTGTTTTGCCTTCTTTGCCATTTTCTTTGCAACTTGCCTTCCTCTTTGCCTTTTATACTTACCTATCTTCTTTACGTTATTCCTTGCCTTTCTTTTTGCCTTCTTCTTTGTCTTTTTCTTTGACTTTCACTCAGCCTCTCACTTAGTCTTTTTCTTTGCATTTTCTTTACGTTTTTCTTACCGTCTTCTATGCCTTCTTCTTTGGCAGCTTCTTTGCCATCTTTTTGCCGTCTTCTTTGCCCTTTACTTACCGTCTTTGTTACCTTCTTCTTTGCCTTCCTCTTTGCCTTCTTTGCCTTTTACTTACCGTCTTCTTTGCCTTTCTTTTTGCCTTCTTCTTTACCTTCTTCTTTGTCTCCTTCAATGCCTTCTTCATTGTCTTCTTCATTGTCTTGTTCTTTGCCTTTTACTTACCGTCTTCTTTGCCTTCGTTTTTGTCCTCTTTTCTTCTTCTTTGCCTTTTACTCACCACCTTTTTTGCTCTTTTCTTTGCCTGTCTCTTTGCCTTATTCTTTGCATGCTTCTTTGCCTTTTACTTGTCTTCTTTGCTTTCTTCTTTGCTTCTTTGTCTTCTGCTTTGCCTTTTACTTACCGTTTTCTTTGCCTTCTTCCTTGACTTCTTCTTTGCCTTCTTCTTTGCCATTTACTTACCGTCTGCTTTGTCGTCGTCTTTGCCTTCTTCTTTGCCTGTTACTTGCCCACTTCCTTGCCTTCTTCCTTGTCTTCATTGCCCTCTTCTTTGCCTTATTCTTGTGCCTTCTTCTTTGCCTTTTACTTACCGTCTTCCTTGCCTTCGTTTTTGTCTTCTTTTTCTTCTTCTTTGCCTTTTACTCACTACCTTTTTTGATCTTTTCTTTGCCTATCTCTTTGCCTTATTCTTTGCATTCTTCTTTGCCTTTCACTTGTCGTCTTCTTTGCTTTCTTCTTTGCTTCTTTGTCTTCTGCTTTGCCTTTTACATACCGTTTTCATTGCCTTCTATACCTTGACTTCTTCTTTGTCTTCTACTTTGCGTTTTACTTACCGTCTGCTTTGTCGTCGTCTTTGCCTTCTTCTTTGCCTTTTACTTGCCCTCTTCTTTGCCTTCTTCTGTGTCTTCATTGCCTTTTTCTTTGCCTTCTTCTTTTATCTTCTTCTTTGCCTTTTACTTACCATCTTCTTTGCTGTCGCCTTTGCCTTCTTCTTTGCCTTTTACTTACCCTCTTCTTTGCCTTCTTCTTTGTCTTCATTGCGTTCTTCTTTGCCTTCTTCTTTTATCTTCTTCTTTGCCTTTTACTTACCGTCTTCTTTGTCGTCGTCTTTGTCTTCTTCTTTGCCTTTTACTTACCCTCTTCTTTGCCTTCTTCTGTGTCTTCATTTCCTTTTTCTTTGCCTTCTTCTTGTATCATCTTCTATGCCTTTTACTTACCATCTTCTTTGCCTTCTTCTGTGTCTTCATTGCCTTTTTCTTTGCCTTCTTCTTTTATCTTCTTCTTTGCCTTTTACTTACCATCTTCATTGTCGTCGTCTTTGCCTTTTACTTACCCTCTTCTTTGCCTTCTTCTGTGTCTTCATTGGCTTCCTCTTTGCCTTCTTCTTTTATCTTCTCTTTGCCTTTTACTTACCGTCTTCTTTGTCGTCGTCTTTGCCTTCTTAAGCTTTGCCTTTTACTTACCCTCTTCTTTGCCTTCTTCTTTGTCTTCATTGCCTTCTTCTTTGCCTTCTTCTTTGCATTTTACAGACAGTCTTCGTTGCCTTCGTTTTTGTCTTCTTTTCTTCTTCTTTGCCTTTTACTTACCGCCTGTTTTGCTCTTTCTTTGCCTGTCTCTTTGCCTAATTCTTTGCATTCTTCTTTGCTTTTACTTGACATCTTCTTTGCTTTCTTCTTTGCTTCTTTGTCGTCTTCTTTGCCTTTTACTTACCGTTCTTTCCTTCCTTCCTTCTTTGTCTTCTTCTTTACCTTTAACTTACCGTCTTCTTTGCCCTACTCTTTGCCTTCTTCTTTGCCTTTTACTTACCGTCTTCTTTGCCTTCTTCTTTGTCTTCATTGCTTTCTAATTTGCCTTCTTCTCGTACCTTCTTCTTTGCCTTTTCCTTACCGTCTTCTTTGCCTTCGTTTCTGTCTTCTTTTTCTTGTTCTTTGCCTTTAACTTACCGTTTTTTGTTCTTTTCTTTGCCTGTCTCCTTGCCTTACTCTTTGCATTCTTCTTTGCCTTTAACTTGTCGTCTTCTTTGCTTTCTTCTTTGCTTGTTTGTCTTCTTCTTTGCCTTTTACTTACCGTCTGCTTTGTCGTCGTCTTTGCTTTCTTCTTTGCCTTTTACTTACCCTCTTCTTTGCCTTCTTCTCCTTCTTCTTTGCCTTTTACTTACCGTTTTCTTTGCCTTCGCTTTTGTCTTCTTTTTCTTCTTCTTTGCCTTTTACTAATTACCTCCATTTTTCTTTTTTCTTTGCCTATCTCTTTGCCTTATTATTTGCATTCTTCTTTGCGTTTTGCTTGTCGTTTTCTTTGCCTCCTTTTTGCCTTCTTTTGTCGTCTTCTTTTATTTTTACTTGCCGTCTTCTTTGTCTTCTTCTTTGCTTTTTTCTTTGGCTTTTACTTACCGTCTTATTCACCTTTTCTTTGCCTTTTTCTTTGCCTTCATCTTTGTCTTTCTTCTCCTTTGCCTTCTCTCTATCCTTCTTCCTATTAGCCTTCTTCGCAGCCTTTTGCGTACTTTCGTTAATGAGTTCTTTTAAGACTTCTTCTTTACCTTCTTCTTTGCCTTTTTACTTACCTTTCTTTTTCGCCTACTTTTTTGCCCTCTTTTGCCTAATTCTTTGTCTTTTTCCTTGCCTTTCTTCTTTACCTTTCTCTTTGCCTTCTTCTTTTCCTTTCTCTTTTCCTTCTTCTTTGCCCTATAACCTTTTTCTTCTTTGCCTTTTTCGTTACTTACCTTCTGCTGTGCGTTCTTTCTTGCTTTCTTCTTTGGCTTTTACTTTTCCTTTTTCTTTGCCTTCTCAAAATTTCACGACTCTTCAAAGAGCTTTATAGATCTGAGACTTCGTTTAGAATTCCATATATAAAATTGGGTTTCTGACACTTTGGACTCTATGCATGATTTAGTATTCACCCTCAGTTCTATAGGCAATACAGAGTTTGAGCCTAGACGTAAATATAGGCCTGTGCGCATGAGTTTGAACAGCTAGCGAGCAAAGAGTGTTTGACAAGCTAAGAATTTAGCGGGAAGTTGTTAGTCAGCCAGCCAGCCAATCAATCAGCCAGCCAGTCAGTCAATCAGCCAGCCAGTCAGTCAATCAATCAGCCAGCCAGCCAGTCAATGAGCTACAGACTATAATGCAGGTAGATCAACTGACGGAAATCGTAAATACAATACATCCACCCGTGGGCTAACGATGGCATACCGTTTTAGGCTTGCGTATCAGCAACAACACATCAACACATGGGCAAGCACACAGGCAGGCAAAGACAAACACACACAAACACAAACAGACAAATAGACAGGCAAGAAAGGGGTTTACAGACGGTTACGTCTTGTCAGACTTTTTCACACTGGCCAATTTCAAGGACTGCTTCATAACATCTGCCGACTTTGGTCAAGTATCCTTCATATCAGCTGGCAGCCATGAACCTGCAGTGTGCATCCCTCCACACAAACCCCCTCAACCGCATCCAAACATCTGCGTCGCAGTTGACAGAACGATATAAGAGTCACGGTCTAATCGAGCTGTAGGCCCTATATACGAGTATATTATAAGCGAGAATATACTCCAGAGTAGCATACTAAATCGCACACACGCTTTCTTCTCAACCAGTTAAGACAACAGGGCCGACATATCTCGAGCTAAGCTCAGTAAGCTGGATGTAATTTTTCAAGCGAGAGTTCTGTCTAGAATCATAATACATGTACACTACCTGCCTATGCTGGATTTTCATTGTTATAATTATTATTTCTACACTTATAAAACATTAAACAATGGCAATGAACAATTGCGAATGACTTGCTAAAGGTCCCTATGCACAGTAACCGTCTCAGGTGAGTCTCGAATCCGCATCCTGCGTAACAAGCCTAGCGTTCTAACCAATTGGCTACCATGCCCCACACACTCATGAAATATTGTAGGCCTATTGTATTGTATTTAAACATACAATACAATAATTATAATAATAATAATAATAATAAAAGTAATAATAATAATAATAATAATAATAATACAGAGGCAACGGGAGACCCTAGAGAAAGCATGCACCTGTTCCAGCGTTTGTCAGTTTGCACGCAACGGTTCAATGGCGTTGCATTCAGAGGCACTTTTGGGCACGAAGTCGGAGACGAGAACCAATAAACTGTTTTTAATCTTCTTTTACAGCCCGAGGGATCTTTACTACCTCGGGAAAAAAAAATAAAAATAATAATAATAATAATAATAATAATAATAATAATAATAATAATAATAATAATAATTACAGCGACCCACTCAACCGAGCGAGACTGGGAGCGGTGGCAGCGCCACACGCCGGTGACTGGCTACTGACCGTTCCAATTGCGTCATGCGGACTAGGCCTGAGCAACGAGGCGGTCCGAGTGGCGATTGGTCTCCGCCTTGGCCTAAACCTGTGCGCCCCACATCAATGCCAGTGTGGCGAGACAGTGGATCCAGGAGGCCACCACGGGCTGGCGTGCAGGCAGTCGGGTGGCAGGGCAAGTCGCCACTTGCAATGAATGACACCATCTGGAGAGCCCTCCTAAGAGCCGATATTCCCAGCTCCAAAGAACCGCCAGGCCTCCTTCGCAGCGACGGCAAAAGACCAGACGGATCGACGCTCGTTCCATGGGCTAAGGGAAAATACATCACATGGGACGCTACCAGCATAGGCGTAGGGGAAATTTCAGCGGCGGGGGGTCAAGATTTTATTTCTGCCCGAAAAAATCCGAGTAATTGCCGCGTCGTGCATTTATAGTCAATGTAGACCGTCTTCCTAGAATAGCCCAAAAAGTCCTGGGCCCTGAACTTGATATCTTCATCCAAAGTATTGTTGAAACTTATTGAGAACAGAACATGCGCAAATGACAGTTATCGTAATTAGCCTCCTCTGCCCCCCTTTCGGTGGGCCTGCTCTTGAACCATTCAGGATTAAAATCCCTTCGAGTTCCTTCACGTCCGATTCTTTTTGGACAATGCTCTTTGAGCATTGGTTCGTTTGGGCAAGGCTGGCCATCCTTCATTACATCATCGCTAGAGGGAGTGTTGAAGTTCTCATTCTCAGACTCAGGTTGGTCAGCATCCTCTTCATCAAAACTTGAACTTTCACTATGGTCGTTTTCATCAAACAGCTCGTTTTACGCAACTGTCGTCTGTCGATAAGCTTACACCAGGTGTGTCCGGTGCAGACAGCAGACTGAGCATAGGTCTATCTGAGGCAGATTGTGAGACTGCGGTTTACTTTGGTTGCACGATAAAAGTCCGCTGCTTTTGGGACTTTTCACGCACAGCGATGAACTTAACATTTTTACTCTGATGATATTTACCATGCTGATCTGCGTAGTCTGAATCCTTACCACATTTACTGCACGTAACACGCTGTCGATACCTTCGTTTTCGCGAAGGTTCGGCCATTACAAAGTTAAAATTCTAACTTGATAACTGATGCTAACAATTAACACTTAGTTTTGAGTCACAAATTCACAACTAAGTAAATATCAAACATGAGAGAAATGTCTGCACACAACGCTGACTTCCCGACCTGCACGCCGAAAAGTGGAGTGCAACAGAACTTGAATTTATTTCTTTTCTGAAGTTGGTATCCAGCCCACATGTTGGATGCTATAAGTAGGTAAGTAACTAAGTAGCTAATTATTTAGTAAATCATTGAATAAAGCTGTAAATTCTGTCGCGTCTCTCTAAACCCTGTCGTGGCCTATAGAGAGCGCGACGTATTCAATCTCGGACCAAAGGAAGTTTTTAGAGTTTTAATGTAACAACCTACATATGTCATGTCATGTCAAACACCGACGTCGCTGCGCGACGGTTGGTCACATGCATGGACTAGGGTTCTCCACTGGCGCCTGTTGCGTGCAGCAGCGAGAAGATAAGATCCAGATTACATATACATACCGCAATCTCTATCGTTTCTATCTATCCCAGTTACCCTTCCAAGTCAGTCTGACCCGTGTTCCCTGTCCCATAACCTCTGTGTTCCCCTCCCCACCTCCACGATCCCTTGTCTTGCTAAGCTGACTAAAGTCCGGTAGGGTGAAACGCAGGCAGGCAGGTAGGCAGGCAGGCAGGCAGGTGCCCAGCTTATACACCAGTCGGCCTCGCCTCTGGGGTGATTACGGCGAAGGGTGGATGGAGGGTACTCTTCGGTTGATGTGGCCTCCTGTGAGATGTGATATAGTTTGAGGCATCTGCTGTTCTTCCATCACCAGGCTGTGCAGGTCGTTTCTGTCATAGGCCAAGTGGGGAGACGAAGCCGTGACAACTGCTATAGTGGTTTGCCAGCTATAACTGCTAATAGTCTAATACTATTCCGATTCGGGCAAATTGTTCAGCATATTTCCCGGTGCCAACTTGCCCGAAAAACAGGAATGCCCGAAATTTGGGGGGTGCGCTTGCCCCCCTTGACCCCCCGCCTCCTACGCCTATGGCTACCAGCATCCATACTTGTGCGGCATCGTACGTACAAACGTCGTCGACGACCCCTGGAAGCGCTGCGGAACTTGCTGCCTCGCGGAAAATCACTAAATACGCAGACCTTCCGGCAACGCACAACTTCGTCCCCATAGCCTTAGAATCACTGGGTCCCATAAATAGAGAAGGCTGTGAATTCCTAACAGAACTGGGGCGTAGGATGACCACCGCCACCGGCGACCCTCGCGAGACCGCACATTTATTCCAGCGCCTTTCAATCTGCACACAACGTTACAATGCAATTGCATTCAGAGGCACATTCACGCACAACACCGGGGACGAGGACCACGAGCCCCAGTAGCACAGTAATTCTTCGGAATTGCTTCTAGGCGCCTGAGGGATTATCCTACCTCGGGAAAAAATAAATAAAAAAAAATTAAAAAATAACAATAACAATAACAATAACAACAACAACAACAACAATAATAATAATAATAATAATAATAATAATAATAATGATGATGATGATGATGATGATGATGATGATGATGATGATGATGATGATGATGATGATGATGATGATGATGATGATGATGATGATGATGATGATGATGATGATGATGATGATGATGATGATGATGATGATGATGATGATGATGATGATGATGATGATGATGATGATAATAATAATAATAATAATAATAATAATAATAATAATAATAATAATAATAATAATAATAATAATAACAATAAATATAAGTAGGCCTACCTAGGCTTGGGCAAAACAATTATAATTATAATGATGATAATAATCATAATGAGTATCATTAATAGCAGTGTAGGCCTATAATAGTCTGAAAAAATTGGTACCTGACGTGTTAGACTAAAGTTGCGCTTCAGCGGGTTATCATTCTTCGGTGTTAGTAGGTGTAAGTAGTAATCGTTTCACACTAGGACAGAGGAGCCAGGACTTACTACAGTAGTTGATGCTCCGCTGCTGTAGCTATAGCCTCTCGGACTTGAGATGAATATGCATTCTTCGTATGGAACAGCCGGAAATTTTCGGCTTTGATTTGCATTGACACTGAGCCGTTTGGTCTACGGAATCGCCAACGAAGTATATTGCAATTTTCCACACAACGCTCTTTAGGTTCTTTACCTTAGACGCTAATTAGTTTAATTAAAGAATACATTAGTGAATTCAAAAATTGATATAAAAATTCCGATGCGACAAGAACAGCGTTCGGCACAAGTAAAACGTCATAATTATGCTTATGACGTCACCAACAAACAAATGTCATGAACGGTGGATTAAAACAATTATTACGTAACCCTTTAGTATGTTCATAAGAGAGATGGTTTGTTGCACGGAGAGGAGTAAGTTCAAGAAAATTTTGAGGTTTTTGTCTTCTGTTCCAGTGGATTCCACCGTAGCAGTAAAGTGGATAAATCCAGTCCCGATAAGTAAATCCTTCGATGCGTAACTACCGGTACTAAGCGTCATTAGTTCCTTGGTGGAGGATCAGTGTTATCACCTCCTCATAAACACTGTCTTCGTTCGATTAATTATCTGCCCCGCTGTCTCTCAACAGAGCTATTTACATTTTATGACTATAGTGCCCAATTATTATTCGCAGTGCTTTTATTCAGCCGGGACGCGCCGGAACGTCGTTCCGGCACCTTTTTTCAGGTACTAAAAACAATTTCTTTATTTTGATAATAAAAACAATAATTTAGTTATTTTAATTTAATTTCAGTGTTTTGAACTGTTTTCAGTGTTTATTGAGACCCTTCCCAACCCCAATCCCGTTTCTCTCGGGATTTTAGCCCGCCCATAATTATTCCGTTCCGAACCTATTGTTCCGTTCCGGAACCTTTTTTTTCAAGAAAAAAGGGCTGATTATTCGTAATGGTGCCGTTTAATTAACTTCACTTATTCTAACTGTAGAATAAAATATGAAACCAAAGCAAGCTATTTGATTGAGATGAAATAGCTGTGTGCCTAATATGGAGAATAATGCAATTCTCTCCTTTTTGCACAGTATTGCAAAACTGTGTAAGAAAGGGTTTTGGGCTATCATGCAGGCACTGTGTTCACTTCATTCCAGCCGTGTGATTTTATAGAAGAAAGGCGAGACACAATTTTATAGACTTTTAAAACAAAACAAAACCCTCTTTAATGTAGGCCTAATTTGCTTTAATTTCCTACACTCACGAGGGTTAAGCATAACGCTACACTCCAATACCTAGTAGGCCCTAGTGGTAGTAGTAAAATAATAGTAATGATTGTTGAAGCGTGGTGGTGGTGGCAGTAGTAGTATCAGTAGCAGTAGTAGTAGTAGGCCTAGTAGTAGTAGTAGTAGTAGTAGTAGTAGTAGTAGTAGTAGTAGTAGTAGTAGTAGTAGTAGTAGTAGTAGACTAGTAGTAGTAGTAGTAGTAGTAGTAGTAGTAGTAGTAGTAGTAGTAGTAGTAGTAGAAGTAGTAGTAGTAGTAGTAGTAGTAGTAGTAGTAGTAGTAGTAGTAGTAGTAGTAGTAGTAGTAGTAGTAGTAGTAGTAGTAGTAGTAGTAGTAGTAGTAGTAGTAGTAGTAGTAGTAGTAGTAGTAGTAGTAGTAGTAGTAGTAGTAGTAGTAGTAGTAGTAGTAGTAGTAGTAGTAGTAGTAGTAGTAGTAGTAGTAGCAGTAACAATAATAATAATAATTACTTTTTTACTCCTAACATAATTTTTTTCCTGAGGAATCTTTTCTACTTAGGGTAAAAAAATATTATTATTATTATTATATATTTATTAATATTATTATTTTTATTATCGTCATCATATAAAATGCACTGCCATTTTGTCATCATACTGCTTTGATCCCTTGATCTTTGAACCTCTGGGCCCAGTATATCACGATGGCCTTGCTCTTACCATCCTCCTTACTTACCAGTTATTGAAGACTTATGTTACTTAACAATAGGCCTTTTTCTCTAGAGTGAAACCTAATAACAATAGACTTTTTAATAATTTAAGTGATGTAAGAAAGGCCTTTATTCTCTAAATCTAAAATAACAAACAATAGACTGCGTGTTTCACAATTGAAATGACGTACGTGACACTATAGTCTTTGTTCTATAGGCCATATTTAAACTAAAAAACATTAATAGACTTTTTCAGAATTGAAGTGACGTAACAAAGGCCTTTATTTTCTAAATCTGTGAAATAATAGACGTCTTCCATAATCGCAATGACGTACCTAAGTAACCTAACAATTGCTAGTCTTAAACTTTATAACAATAGACTTTTTCATAATTTAGGTAATGTAACCAAGGCCTTTATTCTCTAAATCTGAGATTAAAAATAATAGACGTTTTAACAATTAGAACGACGTAACAATAAGCATTTATTTTCTAAATTGAAACTTAATAACAGTAGACTTTCATAACTGAAGCGACATAGGCCTAACAAGGCCTTTATGAATGTAAACTCATAATTACAATGCACTTCTCCATTTGAGATGACGTAAGAAAGGCCTTTACTCTATAAATCAAAAAATTACTAAATAATGTGTTTCATAATTAAAGTGACGTAACAATAGGCCTTTGGTTTCTAAATTAAAATCTATAGAGCCTACATTAGACGTGTTTCATAATAATATTAAAGTGACGCAAAAGGACCTTTGTTCTTAAAATTTAAATTTAGAAAAAAACGTGTAACATAATTGAAATGACATAACAATATGCCTTTATTCCAGGGTTGTAACTTTGGTCTAGAAAGAGGGGAGTACCACATTTCTCATTGTTTCAACTTCGCGACTGTTAAATAATTAAAACGGCATCGTTAGCTTACAAGCATAATGACACTTATAGGCTTGATGATGATGATGATGATGATGATGATGATGATGATGATGATGATGATGATGATGATGATGATGATGATGATGATGATGATGATAATAATAATAGCATTAATAATAATTAATTAAAATAACAATAATAATGATAGTAATAGCGACAATAATAATAATAACAATGACAGTGATGATGATGGTGATCACACTGATGATAATGCTGAGTAATTGTTTTGAATCTTGAGGGCGTCCTCAAATAAAATAATAATGGGCAAAAACAATGGGCATGAAAAGTGGGTACGGAACTAGAGAGTGACACGGGGACAACATTTCTCTCCATCCCCACCCCATTCCCGTGGGTCTGTCTCCATCCCCACCCTATCCCCATCAGGTCTGTCCCATCCCCACCCCATCCCCATCCGGTCTGTCCCCATCCCCACCCCATCTGGTCTGTCCCCATTCGAAAACAGATAATGCTCACAGCTGAAACAGTAACAGCTTTTAAAACAGAGCATAGGCTACTTCAAATTCAAATTATGATACACGTGCTCACTCTTAAACAGTCAAGGCGGACTGGAAGGTGGACAGAAATCGAATATTCAAGTTTTCTATGATATAGAGCAATGCAAAGACATTGAAGAAGCAGACCCATTTAGAGTAAAATGCTAATTACATGTATTTCATGCAGTGGACAATGTTAAAACCGTTACCGCGGTAATTACCGTGATATTATTTCCATCCCACGGTATTACCGTAAGCCTTTATACCATCCCCACAGTATTACCGTCGGTTCTGACATGATCACCGCGGTTTTTACCAAGGTAACCGCGGTAATAACGTTTTCCCAATTACCGTGTCACTCTCTATACGGTACCCTCCAGTCCATAAAGTGGGGGAACGGGTACCCTTCGTACCCCCACAAATGAAATTACGCCTATGCCTTTTACTTTTCGTTTCTTCTTCTCTTTCTCACTACTCTTCCTTTCAGAATCTGCGCGCTAGTTCAGCAGAATGCTCCGTATCTGTCGCTTCCTATTTTCCTTTATCTCTCCTCTCCCTGCTACAACTCAACCCCTTCCAAATCTATCCTATATTTGCACCTTCTCTCCCAATTGTCCTCCACACTTTCCCCTCCTCTCAAAATAATAAGCCTCTCCCTAACGTTTATGAAATCTCCTTTTACTTTCCGTTTCTTCCTCTCGTTCTCTCTACTCTTCCTTTCCTCTCCGATCCCCAATTACGCTGTCAGAAAGGTGAATGTTAAAATAATGGCCAGAAAGATCCATACCACTGTCAATTATAAATCTCAGATGACTGAACTTTATCAAATAGTGCTTCATCAACGAAGAGGTGATCAATACGAATAAATTACCTAGAGTTGATCGCCTCAGATTGGTATGTGAACCAGCGCCGTCTTAACAGCATTGTTGGCCTTGGGGGAAGCAATGCACTGGGGCCTCTGCCTTTATAGGTAATTTATTATTTATGTGCCACAATTTCTGTTTCACCTCTTTTCCTTTTCTACTTTCTCCTATTTTTATTCTTGTGAGTTTATACATATATAGAGGCAGGGTAAGACTTGGCATATTTATACTTCATTTGCTTTTGTTTTATGAGCCTTAACACCTTCGAAAGGCACTATATAAATGTTTATTCATAATAATGCATGCATTTTCATCATGCTTACTTATACACTATGTAAAAGTTATAATATTATGGCTTTAGAACTGCTATAGAAGCACTGCTCTGCAGTGTTTATCACTGCTGCAGTCAGCCTCTTCTTGAAATGGGCTGGTAACAGTTAACATTCCATTGTTATTTCGATCTTCATGCCTCTACCCACCCACGGGGATAAAATTTAAACGGTCGATAAAATTGAACCTATATTTTATTGGTACTTTCAACATTAACTTTGTAAATATAGGCCTACTGTAAAGCGAAGATTAATCAACACAAACTTTTGAACAATAGGGGCCTATATAACATAAGCCTCGAAAAACTCAAATATTTCAACATAATATAGGCCCTAAATGCTAATTAAATGCCAATTAAATGCTTATTAATTGGTACACCGTACATACAGAGCTGGTAACGTATGAATTATTACTTAATCAACACTAACGTTTGCGAAATTTCTTTACAGAGAATTGATTTATTATTGGCTTGAAGTCAATGGTTTTCAAGGTGTCATTTTCTATGGTCTTTTAATTTGGGGGTACTAGAATCGTGGGGCCCCTAGCGACTGCGCAGCGTGCTCATGCCCTAAGACGGTCTGATGTCAACCTCGTGGGACTAACCACTATATAGAGGCACAGCTTCAGCCTAAAGATCTACCAAAGTCATTAAAAACTGCACGTCATGACATAACTACAACTATAGCCTACTCGACGCTCCCAATTCACGGACATCCGATTTCGTTTTCCACTACATAGCTCCCCACATACACTGAACACTCTTTCACAATTCTGATGATGAGGGGTAGCGCATTTTCACATTATCATGTTTGTCGATATAATGCACTTTTTACTTTTTTAACGAAAATAACAATGAATTTTCGTTAGTGGTATTTTCGTTATACTCATAGTTGAGTCATTTTCCGGTAAATGCATAAATTGACAATTCAGCTGTCCCCTGTCATTTCTAAGAAAACAATGCCTAGTCTGATCATGCTAAGTGATTAGATTAAAACGTTATTGATCAGTCAACAATTTAAGACCTTTGAAAGTAATTCAGAGCAATAAAATAATTTATTACAATTTATTTTGAATTTAAAATGTTCCACTCCGTTACCGTCCCTAGGCTATAGTACATAATTGCTTTCGTCTACAATTTCAAAATGATTTGCATTAAACCAAAAAATGTGACTGTTTCTTTTATAATAAACATAATTGCATATTTCTAAATACAACTTAGAAACTTACAACTTCAGTATAATTTTTAAAAATATATTTTAACTTGTCCCCGGAAAATTATGTCCGCTCCGTTAAAATGTAAAAATTATCTCGTATCTCACAACCCTTTCAGTTCTTTGGTCCCGCAACTTAACACATCTCTTCTGTGAAGATCTATGTAAGTAAGTATGTCTTAATACAGGATCTGAATGCTAAGACAAATTTCTTACAAATTTTCATTTATTACGTACCTCATGTGTTTTTTCATAATACATCCACTCCGTTACTGCATTTTTGCAATGATTATGAATAAATATAATTTAAATAATATTTTTAATATAACGTTTATAAGCTATATAATGAGTGTACCGACGATTAATGTGGACGCATGAGAGATAATATGATATTTACCGTGCTGATACACAATTTGTCCACTCCGTTAACTGTCCACTCAGTTACCATAAATGTGACCCTTGAGGTACTAAAATTTATTCCACTGTCAGGATAAGTCGTCTACTTAAATTATCATTTCTAATACAACTTATATAACAATATATGACATTTTAAATAAATTTTTGCTTCGGCAGACTTTTTTTTAAAGTTCACTTTTCACATTCTGTGCTCAATTCTCGACAAATGGTAACGGAGCGGAACTTTTTATGGTAATTTTTTATGTAATTTTGATGTTATGAGCAGATTTTTAAGACAACATCATAAATATTTTAATGTTTTTTTGTTCATTTGATCACTGGTAATGATTAGCTGAAGTGATTTTGATTTTGTTATTTGGCCAAAAAAAATACAGTCAACTTTACGTTGATTAGATTCCCTATTTTTCTTTCGGTAACGGAGTGGAACTTCTTAACAAAATTTAAAATGTGATGGAATTAAATAATCATTTGTATTGTAATTTCTTTTATATTTATTTTATAAACATTAATACTAAGAACATATTGGCATGTCAAACTACGCAGTAGGAAGCTGTCTACTATATATAAATAGCTCATATGTTTTGGTAACGGAGTAACGGAGTGGACAAACATTCCACTCCGTTTTTCGTAGGGCTATTTTCTTTCTGCTAAAAACTTCATAATTTTACATATTAGTGCAAAACCAAATATATATTAGTGAAATAGAAATATTCAAGATTTGCTTCAAACAAAAATCAATGTAATTTGCCCCCAAAAATTTTTTGCTTCTTCAATTAGTGAATGTGACATATTACCGGAAAATGACTCAGTTATTGATTTTTTAGTTACAGTGTTATACTTAGCTAACTAAATCATTTTATTTTCGTTAACGACATTATTGTTACCGCAGGCCTAATCGTTAACGAGAATCACACTGTTGTGACTAAGCTTCCTTTTCGGGGTTAGACCTGAATATCAACAATGTTTGCACAACGGCAAAAAGCGTAGAAGCGCCGACCGGTCATGCACCGATTAGTCGTATGCAACGCACGCTCGTAAAACAATATCTACTTATATACATATGGGCCACATCCTTTGGGCTTTCCGTACTCAGCGTAACTACTACGCTAGACCTTAATGAGCCTAAACTTCTTGAGGGACGGTGAAGATCTATGTGATCGAACTAATACTTGATCTGCTTGCCGGATGATCCCGTGTTCTCAGAAGTTGAGGGAGTGCTCTTATTAATCCGATTTAATTATAATAACGGGTTTTACGCCATGAACATCCGCTACATCTTCGAATGGGACGATCCTGTTGCCGCAACCGTGGTAGGTGTGATGGTGATGCTAATGCAGGTTATCAATCCATTGATCATCTTTTGTGTTATTCATTGCGTATCAGTTGCACGTGCAATAAAGGTCGAGCACGAGGATGACGAAGAGTTGCAGAATCTGAATAGAAACTTCCAGACGAGTTTGGACATCTTTAGACAAAATAATCCACAACCGGATGAAGAATACGGCGCAGTTGCTGCCAGCGAACTCAGCAGGATCCACGACGATTACCAGAGACGCTTAAACGAAATCAAGGAGCGGAAGGAGGTGCATATCCACAGAAGCAAAGGAAGGGTAAAGTTCTGTCGAATCTTTTCGCTCTACGCATACTTTACCTTCTGGATATTTCTGGTCTACGTAATTCTCTGGTCCACAACGCGTCTCTTTGGCGGAAGTGTGTTTACCCTTCTGTTTATAATATCGGCCATCTTAGCTTTCGTTACCTACCTCATCGTCCTTCTCGAGTACATTTGGTCTTCCGAAAGACAGTACATAAACAACTTATCTTCGAGTGTGTTTGCCGTTGAACGCATCGACGCAATTCGTGCCACTCAACCGTCCATCTCCTTTCGGGCCGAGTGCTATCACTACGAGACGAAAATTCGAACGGTCACCTACACAGACGCCTACGGCAACGTGAGGACCGGAGTACAGACGTACCGGGTGAAAATAGTCACGAACCTGATCCTCGAACCGTTCAGGTTCGAATGCTGGAGGGACACGTCACTACCTGAGCTGGTTGGAATTAACGACAAGGGTATCACTAAGATCAAGATGACGCTCAGCGTTGAGCCTGGAGACGAAGAAACAGCGGCCGCAATCCTTGAAAAGTACTCTGCATTCCAGAACGCACACAAAAATCTGGATGTGTCCGTCGACTTCTGCATGGAGAAAGTCGTGCCGGGCTTCGAGAAGCGATTGGCCGCATATACGGACTATGGCCAGAGGCGGACCTGGGTGTCGAGCGCCTTCTACATGATTGCGACATTGCTGTGTCTCAACTGGCCCTACAGATGTGCCTTCAACTCGATCAGCAGTAAAACGCAATTCGCCGTCAGCAAACTCGTTTACATTCGTCGTCCGGAGCGAGTCTACAACGTCCCCGGTGTAAATTCTTAAGCAGCAACTACCGAGAGCTCCGCCTTCACAATCGACAGTGATAGAGCCCAAACAGAGTGGGTCTACATGAATTTTAAATTCGACGCTGCAAGCTGCAGGTCATCCAACTTTCTGCCCTCCGGTTCAGGCTGTTTATCCAAAGTACTTTAGGTCAAAAATAATTGCGGCATAATAGTAGCCAAGCCAGGCGAAAACAAATAGGGCATATACGAAAAGAAATATGAGCTTATATATATATAATTTATATATATATATGTATATTCTCAGATGAGCTTCACTCGATCACCCGTAAAACGGAATTTGCCGTCAGCAAACTCTTCTACATTTGTCTTGCGGAGCGAGACTACAACGTCCTTGGTGTAATTGTTGTCGCTATAGGCTATCGATTGTGACAGAGGTGCTACTGTGTGGTACTAGGTATGGCACGTAACTATGAACCCATATACCCATATGACAACATTCCCATATTGACTTCCTATGTTCTACTATATTTAGGACATATTATTACATTGTTAATAACTGAGGTAAAAATTCGATAGTGTTCTCTGAAACACACACACACACACACACACACACACACCTTCACACCTAAACGCACACACACACACACACACACACACACACACACACACACACACACACACACACACACACACACACACACACACATACACATTGCTAATTAAGGATATCCCCATTACCCAGGTTCAGTCCACTTAGTACCTTTGGGTGTTTTTTTATCAGGAGTCAGGACTTAACATCGAAGGAACACATTAATCACATCTCAACCAAAGTTGCGAAGAACGTAGACATCTTATTCAGAACCTCTTACATATACTCCCCAAATCTATAAGGTCGCAATTGTATTACTCCCTGGTCTATCCTTACTTAACTTACCGCAATATGATCCGGGCATCCACTTACGAATCTAGACTTCGTCAATTAGTAATGCTACAAAAGAGGGCAGTTCGTATGATTGCCGGTATCCGTAGGGGCGAACACACCAGTGAGTACAAGTTATTGAAAATCGATCAGTTCAGGATACTTGAAATAGGTGCAGTTATCTACCGCTTCGAACATGACTTACTTCTTTCCCTTTAGGCTGGAATTAATCCTTCGCTGGGTAGGGGTCAGCCACTCGGATCCTCTGTCTCCATCCTGCTCGATCTCAAGTATCTTCTTTTTTCAAGCCGAGAAGCCTGAGGAACATGACTTACTTCATCTGATCTTTAAGGACTACTCTCTGGGGTCAGATGTACACGCTCACTACACAAGGAATTCTACTGCTGATATATCGCCCTGTCAAGGCTCGCACTAACTCATGTCGGTTCGCTGTTAAATACTCAAGCGCTTCGATATGGAAGAAGTTCCCTCTGGAAATCCGAGTCTCCACTAAGCCGCGGCAATTTAAAAATAAACTAAGAACCTTCCTCATTAACGGTAAATCTATTATAATGGTTAATTCTATTATAACGGTTAATTCTATTATAATTACTGGCGCACCTGTCAGCTTGTAGCTAAGGTTTTAGTTAAGATAATTATATAGTGATGCTAATGAGTGTAGTTCAGTAATTGTATTGTGTTGTCAATATGAACAATTCCAGATTTGCTTTCTTTTAATCATAGTAGCTTGTAGTTAAGTTTTTAGTTAAGATAATTATATACTGATTCTAATAAGTGTAGTTCAGTATTTGTATTATGTTATCAACCTTTAATGGCTTCACTTTAAATTTGTGATTATCGCTACCTGGGTGTCCCTCCATCGCGTCATCTCAATGCCTTCTGGGCCTCCCTTTGTGGCCAATCTTCTGCTCATCTTGATTGACCGTTTGACTGTTTATCATAATTGGTTGCAATAAAAAAATTACTGATACTGATACAGACACTGACTAAATGGGACTAAATATATCGAGGGAATTCCCTTAATCAGAATTCCAGTCCATGTTTGTGATCCAAGAACAATCCGTAATTTTACTAAATATTTTCGTTGTTTACGCATCATTGCGTCGATCAGTCATTGGTTGCTAAAGGTAGACCTGATGCTGCGATGAGGGATCAGGTTATGGTTAGGCCTACATGTTGCGAGAGAATTTTGTTTTCGGTGAATTTGAAAACTTCATTCTTAGAGCATTATTAATTTTAAAATGAAGAGGCAAAGTTTCATCAGCTTGCATAAATTTAGCACATCGAGGACTGAGAATTATAAGCTTCTACGTCCATTTAACACCAGACAATGATCTAGAGTTTGAGAGTTTGACTTAGCGTGGGAGCATGAAACAAAGAGCTTTTTAAATTCTCAATGCGTTTTACGGCTAAAACATCGTTTGACCCATGTTTTAGCGGACATTCAGATAATGAACATAATTTATAATTCTTGGCTTGATTTGCTTTATTTGGCCCACTTTTGGATATAGAGCCAAATAATTCTCAATGTTGTTAATGCAACATTGTCATAGGACCCAACTGATTTAGATTTTTCCTGTGGTTAATTTATCGTGATGCTGTTTTTAATAGCAGCTCGTAATTACATTACATTCATAGAACGATTTGGAGCTTTGAAGGAAAATTATTATATATGTGAATGTTATCATGTTGTTCTTTCACAGTACTCTTACTATTTGACCAATATGTTGCTCCTGAATGTTTTCCTTTGCTATTTTTTAGTGTCATCCTGTTTCTGCTGCTTTCCTTTCTTGCTAATTTTTCGGTTATCTCGTTTGACCGATGTTGCTACTGAATTTTTCCTTTCCTATTTTTGTTACTGTCATCCTGCTTGCAGGGGTGTCTATCCCCCTAAGTCATTGGAGCAACGTCCCTTTTCCCCCTCTTCTTCCCCCCTTCCCGTTCCTGCCCCCCTAAAATGGTGGCATACACACTGACAAATCCCCCCCCTATTTCTTGGATGGAGCATTTGCTCCAAGGTTCTATGGTGTAGACGCCCCTGCCTGCTTGGCTGGTGTTGCTGCTGGGTGCTTTCATTCTTTGCTTTTTGGGTATTAATAGTTCATTTGCTGTCAATATCTAATGTCTTTAGATAAAAATTCTTTGCACGTATAATTGTGTCGGTAGCGTTTTCTTGTCCTTTCCCTTGTTCCTGTTTTCATGCATAATCGTTGTTCTACGTGTTCTTGCTCTATAATTCATCAGTTGTGCAGAAGTAAAAGAACCGTTTATCAATATCAGACATGGCCCAATTATCCCTGTTAAGTAATTGTCTGTCTTCATCATTTATATGAACCGCACATTTATAACGACAATTTTTATGATCCTTCATGCAACATTTTACTGGCTTTGTTGCAGCCTCTTTCCCTTTAGATGCTTTGTAGGCTTTACCACTGTGACGCTGCCTCTTTCTTTTTCCTGTCTCCAATTATGTTGGTTGTGGTTGCGCTTGCCTATCATGGGTTGTCCTGTTCGTGTATGCTTTCTTGTGGTCGATTGTAATCCATAGTTATGATCACCAGAAGGCCCATTTGTATCACCAGACTTTCTAGTTTCGCACGGACATCCCTGGAATTGACCGCATGTCTCGCATAACACGAGATCTGACCTAAATGCATCTCCTTCAAAATTAAATGTTTCATCCGTTGGTGTAAGTGACAGAGCAACTGGAGGTCCATTGATCATTGTCAAACGGTCATCATCATATTTTATAGCAACAGATGCAAAGTGGTAGTCTGAAGTCGGATCAACCTCATTTTGCAGTGTAACCGTTTCACTGAAATCGGCTGTTTCAAAGTATTCTTCCACTATATATGAAGTCTTCGTGACTACTGTGATCATACCTTAAACAATGCACTAGGTTTAGGCTTGCAGTCACTGGCGGCGATCTTGTTTGACAGGTGGGGTGGGGGCGACAATTTAGAATTGATCGGGTCAAAAGGAGTTTTGAACTGATCTGGTCAAAAAAGAGGTAAAAAAACTTTTGCCCTTGTTTTGGGAAGGTTTCTCTGCACACAGTAGCATAGCTAAAGCAACAGTTGTGGCACCACCTCTTGACTTTGTAAAATCCAGTCTTGTTGTCAAGACCTTAAACCTCGAGACCAAGACCAAGACTTTGAACCTCGAGACCAAGACCAAGACTTTGAACCTCGAAACCAAGACCAAGACTTTGAACCACGAGACCGAGATAGGGTTGCCAACCGTCCAGATTTTTTCTGGATCGTCCAGAAATTGCAGTCAGTGTACAGAAACCAGAGGAGGGTCGTTCTGGACAATGCAGTGTCCAGAAAAAATAAGAGCACGAAAAAATGTGCAGAATTTTGCTCACCAGTGCAATTAATGCTCCAAATAACGGTGCCGTCACAACGGTCACAACCATCGACGCATTTATAAACCTCTATGGTCACAACTCACAACTACTTGTTTTGTATCGTTGTTTTACCGGATCCGAAAGTACGTATCTGCTGTGAAATACAATCATCGACATATATTCATGGACGGAGCAAAAGCGATTTAAGTTGAAGCCTGCCATCGATATCTATATTTAGACCCTGGCCTGTTGCTTGCCTGTGACGTCATTCATGGTCAAAATGCATGACGGGAAAGGTCATGGGTCACCGTTCAGATACTAACCGGTCTAAATATAGATATTGATGTTTCGTCCATGAATGACGTCAGGCAGAGCTAATTAGCATATTATGTAAAGGCATCAGAATCTAAAAGGCAATGTACTACTGGCCTATGCTCCGTCCATGAATAGGCCTATATTTCGATGGTGAAATACGTTTTAAAATTTGAAAAAAAATCAATAAATAATTTATCAAGTCTATCAAGTAATTTATCAAGTTCAAACTCAGTAAAGAATTGAATTATTGAATACAAGTCTAGAAATATTTCTAAGAGTAAGTATAAGTAATGCCTACTAACTAAACTAAAGGAAACTAAACTGACGGAGTCTAAAACTATGAATAAGCCTACGGACACCAGCGAAAGTGAAGACTGAAAAAGATTATTCAGAATCACTTCCATCTACAAGTAGGCCTACTACAACGCCGCCAAAGAAAAAGAGAAGGATATGTTGTTTTCGAGACGAATGGCTGAATGATCCGGAATTCAAATTATGGATTGCACTAGATAGTACTGATCCGTCAATGGTGAGATGCAAAAGTATTGCATCTTAAGACAAGTTCTTCCAAAACTGAAGACAAAGACAAAAATTGATGAACGTTGGATAGAATTTTTTATAAACTGTGATGCTCCAAATTTTAAAAAAAAACTGGTTGGATACGTCTTAGCAATTCCGATCAGAAATTCCCAAGTTGAACGTATTTTCTCATTGATGAAAAATCTGTGGACCGATGAACACAACAGGATGAGGCCTGAATTGGTGAAAGCTGAACTGTGTGTGAAAGTCAATTTCGATCAATCTTGTGGTGATTTCTTACATTACGTTGGGGGACAGAAATGTTTGCTCAAAACAAGCCAAAGTGAACAGAAGTATAGCTTTAAAAGAAAATAAGGTCGGATTATACTTCACATGAGAACGTTTCGAACCCTGTTATTGTAGTGGATTAAATAATATTCTTTGATTGTTCTTTATCCTCTTGTATTTTGCCAGACCCTAATCGCCAAAAATCGTGGGGTGGTTGGATATCAAAGGGTCTCGCGCCTTGTCCAGAAATGTCATAATCAAAAGTTGGCATCCCTAGACCGAGACCAAGACCAAGACTTTGAACCTCGAGACCAAGACCAAGACCAAGACTTTGAACCTCGAGACCAAGACCGAGACCAAGACCCAAAAAATCACATTCAGAAAATCAAAATCATTTTATTTCGCTAACGAAGATTTTCGTTACCGGTACCGTTATCGTTGAGGAGAATCACAATGCTTGGACTAAGCTTCCTTTTCGGACTTTGCCTGAATATCGACAATGTTTGCACAAGGACAATAAGCGCCGACCGGTCACGTACCGTTCAGTCGCATGCAACGTAGGCTCGTAAAACAGCATCTACTTAAATATGCATGCACCACACCCTTCTGGCTCTCCGTATTCAGCGTAACAACCATGCTAGAATTTAACGAGCTTAAACTACATGACGGACGGTGAAGGTCTGTGTGATCGAACTAATAATTATTAATTAATCGTCTGCTTGCCGGATTTTTAACGGCTTTTACGCCATGAACGACGGCGAATTCCGTTTCGAATGGGATGATCCTGTTGCCGCAATCGTGATAGTCGCGATGGTGATGCTAATGCAGGTTATCAATCCATTGATCATATTTTGTGTTATTCATTGTGTCGGTGCAAATATGGATGAGGAGGAGGATAACGTCGAGTTGCAGAATCTCCACAGAAACTTGCAGATGAATGTGGACATCCTTAGACAAAATAATCCACTATCGGGCGAAGAATACGACGAAGCTGCTACCAGCGAACGCAGCAGGATCCACGACGATTACCAGAGAAGCGTAAATGAAATCACGGAGCGGAAGGAGGCGCATATCCACAGAAGCAAAGGAAAGGTGAAGTTCTGTCGAATCTTTTCGCTCTACGCATACTTTACTTTCTGGATATTTCTGTTCTATGTCATTCTCTACCGTACAACGCTTCTCTTTGGCGGAAGAGTGTTTTTCAATCTCTTTATAATATCGGCCATCTTAGCTTTCGTTAACTATCTCATCGTCCTTCTCGAGTACATTTGGTCTTCCGAAAGACAGTACATAAACAACTTATCTTCGAGTGTGTTCGCCGTTGAACGCATCGAGTCAATTCGTGCCACTCAACCGTCCATCTTCTTTCGGGCCGAGTGCTATCACTACGAGACTAGAACGCGTACGGTCACCCATACAGACATCCACGGCAAAAGGGAGACCAGACTGGAGACGTACCAGGAGAAAGTAGTCACGAACACTATCATCGAATCTTTAATGTTCCAATGTTGGAGGGACACGTCTACATCTGAGCTGGTTGGAATTAGCCACAAGGGTATCACTAAGATCAAGATGACGCTCAGCGTTGAGCCTGGAGACCAAGAAACAGCGGCGGCCATCTTTCGAAGGTACTCTGTATTCCAGAACAACTACAGATATTTTGATGAGTTCGTGAAGTTCAGCATGGAGAAAGTTGTGCCAGGCTTCGAAAAGCGATTGGCCGCCTATACGGACAATCGCGAGAAGCCGACCTGGGTGACGAGCGCGTTCTTCATTGCCGCGACATTGCTTTGCCTCAGCTGGCCCTACAGATGGGCTTTCAACTCGATCACCTGTAAAACGGAATTCGCCGTCAGCAAACTCGTGTACATCCGTCGTCCAGGGCGAGACTACAATGACCCTGGTGTAAATTCTTAAGCAGCAACTACCCTCGAGAGACCGCCGTCACAATCGACCGTGGGTCTATATGAATTCTACATTCGACGCTGCCAGATGCAGGTCATCCAACTCCATGCCTCCGGTACAGGCTGTTTATCCAAAGAACGTTAGGTAAAAATAATTGCGGCATAATCCAAATCCAGGCGACAGCAAATAGGGCATATATGAAAAGAAAAACACGTATTTCTGAGCGCTGCGTTGGGCCTTTCAGCCTTTTAGACTTTTCAGCGCTTATGAATAAGCTATGGCTATAGAGCCCTACGCTTAACCTTTGAGTATCGCTTTAGAAATTTGAAGTTAAAGATTACGATTACGATTTAAAGATTACGATTACGATTAAAACAGGCGAAAAGTTAGGACACAACCTAGTTTACGTTTTTGGCCATGTGGTCTTCATAATTATGTCGTACCATATGGGACTATATATATATAAAGCCCACGTGACAATACTCCCATATTGGCTTCATATGTCCTGTTAAATGTGACCATCTGGAGATAATATAAAATTATATGAAGCCCACGTGACAATATTCCAATGTGAGCTTTACTCGATCACCGGTAAAACGGAATTTTTCGTCAGCAAACTCGTCTACATTTGTCTTGTGGACAGAGGTTAAAGTGGAGTGGGAACGCGTGGGAACGGCGTTCCCACTGCTCTCGAAATTTAACCACTGCTTGTGGATCGAGACTATGACGTCCTTGGTGCAATTGTTGTCGCTATAATAGTATAACAGGTTAAATTAAAGTATTGTAATGAACTATAAATCCATTACATGTAAAGTCCACACTTACCGTACAGTACTATGTATTAATCATAGGCAGGGGCGTAACTTTGGTCTCAAAAAGTGGGGGTACCAATTCCTTACATACACGAAGCAGGGCTGAGTCTGCGATCTCTGAGAAGGCACAAAAATTAAATATTGATTGGCACTGTTCAAAAAGTGGGTGGTACGGTACCCCAGTCCAAAAAGTGGGGGGTGTACGGGTACCCCTCGTACCCCCCCACAAATTACTCATTTGAGTGGATGAATAAATAAATAACTGCTATTCGTTTCTGTTTGTTGTACAGCAATGAATGTCAGAAGAATACAATGCTTCCCGTAACTGTTAATTGATTACTTAATCTAGGTATAAAAACCGTTCTTAGCAGACATAAAAAGAAGAACTTCTGTGTCAGCATCTGTGCCTCGTTTGGTTTCTGAGTAGCGGTTGTGAACTAGCAGCTGTCCGTTCGTTGATGATTAGGGATTTGATTCCACATCTGTAACTTCTTCCTTCTGATCTAGTCTTCTATCATCCTCCTTCTTATCCCTCGGCTCACTGGGCAACGACATTAAAGAACAAACAACAACGATAATACATAAACAAAAAACAAAGACAATAAGCAACAAACCAATAAACAACAAAAAATTACAATAAACAACAAAAAACAGCGAAATTAAAAAAACAAAAAACAATGACACTAAGCAACAAACAACACCGACAATAAGTAAAAACAATGACAATAAAGAACAAAAAACAACGACAATAAACAACGAAAACAATGACAATAAACAACAAAAAACGAAAATAAACAGCAACAAACGAAAAAATAATAAAAATAAAGATAATAAACAATAAAATACGAAAATAAACAACAACAAGAAACGAAAAAAATAATAAAAATAATAATATAAAAATAATAAAGTTAAAAAAATGACAATAAACAACAATAAACAACAAACCTACAAAATGTGGGCTTACGGGATTTTAAGCCACGCCAGAGGCCCCCTGCCTTAATGAGCTTACGGGATTTTAAGCCGCGCCAGAGGCCCAGCAGTACTACAACTACAAAAAAAACAATAAACAAAAATAATAAAAAATAAATAAATGAAAAAAATAAACAAAACAGAAACCAATAAACAAAAAACAATAAACTAAATAAAACAATAACTAAAAAATAAACAAAGAATACAAAACGAATACAAATACAAAACGAATACAAATACAAAGCAAAACCAAATACATAAACGAACAAGCAAACCCCACACACAGACAAATCGCCCTCGTCGCCAAATCCACAAGCACCTATTGAAAAAACACATAAAAATAACGAAGGTTATTTATTACACGTTATGACAGATAAATAGTAACATGAAATTAAGAAAAACGCGTCTTTTTCTGGAGCGAGCCCTGTTGGTCGGCATCGCACTGAAATAACATAACATAACATAACAGAGATTTACGGTGGTTCAGTAGACTAAAGCCTGTGTGAGAACCACCACTATACACATGTCCTAATATCCTATTTGCCCAAGCTTAGCCTTGAAGTTGTTGAGCGACTCCACTGAAACCGAGAAAAGTGGGTTTCTTAGATTCTTCCAAGGGTGAAGGTGACATTTCTAATTTCTTCAAATCCGCTCGACTGTGAACTTGACGTAGAATGTCCAGTTCCGTTAGTTTGATACATCTCCCATTGCTTCACATTGTGAGGTTTTTTCTTCGTTCACTTTCTTCACATTTTTTCACAGTTTTCACATTTTTTTCACATTGTGAAGGTTCTTTGGTTTTGTCGGTTAGACTGTAGCAGCGCCAGTTCCCACACCACGTGAAGGTTGAATAACACCAGGCACCTGGGGTCATAATCTATAGCCGAGTTTGACACCACTCCTTGTTGTCAGTGGATGCGAAACACCAGGAAGACGTGGTAGTGGTCGAACCAATCGACCGGATACTGTCCGCTGTCAATGGCGGAAGAACTCCAGGCGGTTGTGGAGCAGGGCTTTCTTTGGATGCGGCTGCAACTGGGAGGCAGTTGCCATTCTGCGAATATGCCATGAAGGTGATGCAAGCATCTGTGTGCTCGCAGTTGGCTGTGAATTCCAGCTCTTTGCATGCTATAAGAATCTTACGTGCCCATGGACTTCCCAGTAATGCAATTCACGAGGTGATCCGTGCTACAATAATTAGGAAACTACTCTATGCCTCTCCAGCATGGCGTGGTCTTGCCTTGATAAGTGATTACAACAGATTACCGCGGTTCCTACATAGAATGCAGAGAATGGACTTTATCTCGATGCAACAACCCGACTTGGACCAAATGATGGATGAGGCCGACGGCAGACTCTTACAGGCGGCTATACGTAACCCCAGCCACGTTCTTCGCTCTCTATATTCCCAGATATTGTACCTAGGACCCAAGGCCTACGCCCTAGACTTCATGATTTTGAACTTCCCTGCAAGGACAATCACTACTTTATACCTAGAGTTTTGTTCCGACATGTTCTAGGAACTAAAATTAATAGTATTCTACCTTTCGTAGACTAATCTAGATTAATGCTTTTTTTAACTGTAACATACTCTTTCTGTAAGAAGTTGCGGTTTTTCAACTTTGATTCATAATAAACGAAATTATATATTTGGATAAGTAATTTGTGGCACAATTCGCTGAGCATAAACACTGTTAAAATGCACAAAACCAAGCCAAGGTTCAGCCAAATTCAAATGAAATAAATAAATAATCACCGAAGATTGATCTTCAACCAGTCAATGAATCAATCGTTTTACTGACAAACCACATAAAGCAGTCATAGTAACAAACATTGTAACATTCATAGTGACACGCTAAGGATATGGCTGGCTTATTTACTGTTTTAATTTTAATATTAAGGTGGTAGAAGTTCTGCTATTGCCATCAAAATAACCCACATACATGCAGCTAACCATTCATTTCTATAACAAAGTCATCAGCTTTTAGAATAGAATAGAATATTCTTTAATAATAATAATAATAATAATAATAATAATAATAATAATAATAATAATAATAATAATAATAATAATAATAATAATAGTAATGATGATGATGATGATGATGATGATGATGATGATAATAATAATAATAATAATAATAATAATAATAATAATAATAATAATAATAATAATAATAATAATAATAATAATAATAAACTTTATTGAACCAATTGCGAACCGCATTTTGGTGTACCTAAACATATAAAAACAGTCGCAAATACCCAGCCCTGCAAAACTAGCAATAGGCCAAACCTATAGGCCTATAAATAGTGTTAATGAGAGAGTCATTCATCAAGTTATGAGTACAACATCTTAGTTAAGAATGTTTTCCTCACCGTCTCGCCGTCTTGACTCCTGCCGGTTCGTTTCCATCGAAAATTTCGATAACAATTGATTTAATACCTTGTGTTATCGATCACCTTGTTGATCGTCTTATTTCTGAACATGAGGCTTGTCATTTCGGCCAAAAAATACGACGAAAATGAATCTCAAATGATCAAATCGACCTTTTCGAGTGCATATTATTATATTTTCAGAAGAAACCAGATATTAGCGCGCATCTATAATGCGTTACTATGACAACAGATTTTTACGTCATCAAAACCTTTGTTTACAAGATCGCGTCATCGATTATCCAATCACGGAACCGATGTTGATCACGTGCAGTTTGTGTCCAATCATTTTCGGTCTCCCCTAGGCGTATAGGCGCCGACTCCTTAATTGGGCCTTGGGTGCGAATGCACTCAGAAAGAAAGTTTGGGGCCTTGGGTGCGAATGCACTCAGAGAGAAAGTTCACAGAAGAATTTGGACCTTAAATTCAAATGTTTTACAAATTACACCTAAGTAATCTCACAACTTGTCATCTTGAGAACTACAACTACAACACAAATACCCAACATCGCATGATCTCACAGTCACAGCCAGTACATAAATTATTTATTTAATTATTATTATTTGAAATAATAAATAATAATACTGGAACGTCCGAACGTCACCGGCGTCAATACTTCTCTAACTTCGTAACTCTTGACAAGAAAACAAGTTTCTTTATCCGAAAATCCACTGACGCTCACCTACCTAAGGGGAGGGGGAGGGAAAAGGGGTACGGGGAAGGGAGGGAAGACTCATGCACACTGGTGTAAACTTGTCCAATATATTGGAGGGGGCATTTGGTTATTTATTCGACACTTGTTGCATTAGGTGTACAGTCCATCCCACTTATTGGGGGCACGTGCCCCGGCTCCCTCCCCCCAGAGTCTACGCCTATGCCCATGCACCCAGAGACTAAAGCAAAATCATCATCATCGTCATCATCATCATCATTATTGTAAACAGTGTCATTAGTATTATTATTAGACTTGGTGTATCAACGGCGCTATTGTCAATCAATCAATCTTTCTTGAACCATGAACACTGCAAGTGACAGCAAAGAAAAGTACTAAACCATATTTTGTTATAGTCAGAGCAGGTAAAAACAAGGAAAACATTAAACCAGAGGTCTCAAACTCAAAGTACCCCGAGGGCCAAAGGAAGACCAGTATGTGAGCTGGCGGGCCGCATAAAGTGAATGATCCTATTCATTCAGTGACACAAGTGACAAAATTAAGCAGAAATGGTGAAATCAAGAGTTGCACTGCATTTTGTTTAAAGTTAATTTATTATCTTTTCTAAAAACTAAAAATTACTAAATAAGGAATTCCTTTTAGTAGTTTAGTCAATGTCTTTGGATACTTAACTGGCAGTGTTTTGCCTCAAACAGAGCATAAATATTAGGATTGATATCCTGAGATGAAAGCAATCTAAGAGGCAGAAAAAGTGAATAAATTGGGAAATTCTTCTCGTAAAGAAATTTGTAGAATTCCAACACCCTTATACTTTTACTAGAAACGAAGTGAATTCCCTGTGTTTCATTCCTCGTGCACGTGTAAAATTGACGGATTTAACAACATACATATTGCTGGACATTTTCACCTCTGGCGGTATAACATGATACCATTGTCCAAGGATTTCAAGATGCAACAAGATGATCTAATGATGACGAAAGTGCGAATCTAGGGAGCGCAAGGGGTTCTGATCTATCCACGGGTAAAACAACGAAAAGTTCCTATACCCCTACCATGTTAAAATCCATCGGCGTCTTAAATTTGTTTTTAGTTGCGGTGATAATTGTAGGTGTTATTAAAATGATCCAAAACGAGAACATTCAACGCGGTTGATTTGACAAGCATCAAAAATATCTAAATTTGGAATAAAGTACTACCAATAAAAATTCTATATGATTTGGCAATTACGATACTTTTCATATAAAACGACTCTTAACTGATGGGTTTAACATGGTAGGTATAGGATATTTTCGTTGTTTTACCCATAAATAGACCAGACGCCCTTGTGGTCATACCAGAATGCATCACCCGCCTTAGATTCGAACTGCTCAAGCCAAATTTCTGTAAATGGGCCATGGATCTTGTTCACTAAAAATCTTTGCCATTATCACGAGAGAGACCACCGAGCTTATTTTTTAGACAGACACGGAATAAGTCAAAAACATAACATAGAGCTTTATGATTATTATTATTAAAAAGTAGACCTATAGACTTTCATTGTGAAATATTTAAGAAATTCTGAAGGCCGTCGCGGGCCACAAAAAAGGACTTCGCGGGCCGCATGCGGCCCAAGGGCCGCGTGTTTGAGACCACTGCATTAAACCATTGTCATAGTCAGCACTGAACAAAGGAACAAGGGCGACCCACATAGGCATAGGCCCGCTAACATAAGGTTAACCCATATTCAAATTACATAATGATGGCGGGTATAATATTATTAGCGATAACACAGTTAAGATCATAAAACGAAAAAGAAGAACAGTAATGCGCATATTCACATACCCAAGCCTAATTGTAAGCCCAATTAGATAAGAGTCGCGAAGGGGAAACGATGCGAAATTTGGTAACCCCCACTTTCTAGACCAAAGTTACGCCTCTGTCTGTACATAGGTTAACTCAGTCGCGCACTGTATTAGGCTATAGGCCTATGCTCAGCAGATATGCGTAAAATGTTTAGTATAATACATATGGGCCTAATTATAGGTCTATGCATAGGCTAACTCGGTGCATTGTACTTACCATAATACCATGTTTCCATCGAATATTTCGATGACAAATGATTTAATACCTTGTGTTAGGGGCAGAGGCGTAACTTTGGTCTAAACAGTGGGGGTCAGTTTTCGCGTTCTGTCGTGAAGTTTCCCGTCGTAATCATAATCTCCAAACTTCTAAAGCGCCACTCGAAGACCAAGCGCAGGGCACCAGCCCATTCACGAGTGCTACGTCAAATTAGAGGGGTGTTCCAAGAGTATAGTTCAAAAGAGACGAGTCCCGTTTCCAGGGGGCCGGATCAAGAGAGGAGGCAGACCAGATGTCAAGGCGGGAGTCGTTTAGGGTGAGAAGAATTGGGAGGCGAAGGATCAGATGAGTCAGGGAAACTTGAGACTTCAGTTTTGGGTGGAAAGCCCAAAGTTAAATAATTGGGAGCAGAGTAAAGTAAAGTATAGTAAAGAGAAGTAGACCGATGGGGATGGGTGATCTGATATTAAGTGTTGAACAGATATAACAAATACAACACAGCCCTGCTGGCTGCTTGCAATTATAATGATATCCTAATGCAATAGAAATTACCCAATACAATAGACCTACACTATACAACACAATACAGGCACGGATTTACGATCTGCAGTGCATGGCTAGGGAGTGTCTATGACTTAATCATAATTAGGACTCACATAATTATAACACAGGTGTAGAGTGCACAAGGTATAAAACGATGTCGCACCAAAACTACAGACATGAAATTATATAGAGCCGCCGATTAAGGTGCTCTCCTTGACGTAGCTTTCATGTGGCGTTGAGAGCCTTGGGATATTTATTTACATTAAATCTATATAAATAAAGCGAGAATTCTGTGTGTCTGTGTGTCTGTCTGTCTCTCTGTCTGTTTGAGCGGGCTTAACTTCTACAATTTTGCACCTTTTCACTCGAAACTTCACTACTGTGTCGGCCTCGGCATCGGACACCCAGTGGAGGGGTTCGCGTACCCCCTTTTCACCACTAACATGGTGAAAATCCCCCAAAACTCTACCCAACCGACCGTCCTTCACGCCCCAGGTCGCCTCTTCCACTGCAAAGCGGTTCTATTTATGGCGCCGGTATTCCCCAACGTCATTAATAATGCGCATAACGACGTTGTTTACTTTCGCACAAAATTAAATTACGATCGATTCGAACTATATTCATCGTTTTACAGCAAAATTGTATGTTCAAAGACTTCTTTACTAAGGGCAGTGAGGGCTAGATTTATGGCGTTTTCTTTAATCCGCCAATACAACGCCGGGTTCACCCTCTTCGACTGCGAAGCAGTCAGTCCACGGGAGACTGCGAAGCAGTCGTCGCCAGAGGGCGACTGCGAAGCAGTCAGTCCACGGCAGAGGTCGGAAGACTGCGAAGCAGTCTCCCCCACACGTCGCCTAAATTTCTTCCTTATTCGCTACACGGATTTAAACTTATACCTAAATTTGTTGCTTATTCGCTACAGGGATTGAAACTTATAACCCCGGACAACGCCGGGTAAACCAGCTAGGTGGTGGTGGTGGTGGTGGTGGTGGTGGTGGTGGTGGTGGTGGCTTATAACCCCGGGCAACGCCGGGTAAACCTGCTATAGTTATATATATATATATATATATATATATACATACATATGTATATATACATACATATGTATGTATATATATACATATATAATGTAAAGGGCAGACTTAGACCAGTCACGTACCATTTTAGTCGCACACAAGGTATATATACATATATATAGGCCATATAATATATATACATATATATATAGGCAGTGCGTCTGATTTGAAAATAGTAGGCGGGTTGTAAATCGATCGCGCTGGATCGGGTAGGCGAGCGATACGCGGTCGACCTCGGGAGCTCTTAATTGTGTACAGCGTATTTTGTGTATCGTATTCTTAATTTTTCGTATCGCTGCATAGGCTATATATATAGTACTCATTTAGTAACATACCTCGCCTCAGTTCCGTTATCTGAGTAGGTCTCTTTAAGAGGCGCTATATTAATTCTCAGAATGAATGAACATTCACTTGAAACCTACCTGCCTACCACTGACGTAAGATGACGTGTGACGTACAAAATTGAAGTGATCAGTCAGCAGTAGGCTAATTAATTAGGACAGGTCACGGCACGCATTCACCGCTGCCGAACATAAATAAATTAAAGTAGGCCCTAACCTCAATTAGGTAAATAAAATAATGGTCAGGAGTGGCTCCAGGTTCGTCTATCGTCTTGAAGTCTAACTCAAACTGCGAGCGACGACCGACTGTCACCGACGGTGAGAAGCCCTCGGCTAGGCGAGCGGTAAATCGCTCGCCGGTACCTTTGCTAGGCGCGAGCGACCAAGAAGAGCGATCGATCGCTCGCCTTAAATCAGACGCTCTGTTTATAGGCCATATAGCGCATGTAGTAATTAACATCCGAGAAATATATAGGTCTAATATATATGGGTCTAATATTCAATGTCAGGTCGTCGAGTATAAGGACTTCTAGGCAATCACTGGATTTTGTCTTCAGTTATTGGCAGCAGTATTCCTTTAGTCAGCCTGCCTAATAGCGAAGGGACGTCGTATAGGCCGTATGCATAACACAGGATATCGTTCGGTCCAAACGCGGAATCGGGTGCACAAAAATTGTTTTAATTATTGCAGACTAAATTGAACAATCACACACACGAGTCACAAGTATACGCCGATACTCAGTAGACCCATATAGGCTACAACCAACCATGTCGCATTTCCGCACTACAAGATTAATGTCACGTAGGCCTGGATCTAAAGACGTGTAAAAGCGGATGTAGGCACAGTTAGGTCCATGCCTATATTTAGGCCTATTGCTGTCTTCTGTGGTCTTTCTCGGATGCTAATTGGAAAAATTTCCCGTTGCGCCAAACTGTATTGCGAGAAGAAGTGTCTAGTTCCAGCAACATCAGCCGATTACAAACATTAATGTGGTCCTTAACACGTACACGCTCAGACGTTCAGTGACGTGAAACAATTTAAGACTATCTAAAAAGTTATATATATGTATGTATGTATGTACGTATGTACGTACGTATGTATGTATGTATGTATGTATGTATGTATGTATGTATGTATGTATGTATGTATGTATGTATGTATGTATGTACAGGGGCGGATCCAGGGGGGCCAATCCGGCCATGGCCCCCCATTTGAAATTTTTCTTTATGTACACAGGCGTTTTATGGGCGTTTTATGATGGTTACACAGGCGTGCCCCCCCCCCCGTAGGCGTGGATGAGTCAAATGTACAGGACGTGGGTACTGAAGACAGTAAAAAGGTCAATGACTAAAAAAAAGGTCATCAACTTTTTTGGGAGATGGTAGGTATGTAAAAAATTTTGGCCCTCCCCCTGACAGACCTTCTGGATCCGCCCCTGTGTATGTATGTATGTATGTATAAAAGCCCAGTCCACATTGATTATACATCTAAATAAAGACGGTTTAGAATTCTATGTAGAAATCAATCATGCTCTGCCAATGATGCTGCCAATCACATTCAGTCAATCAAAATCATTCAATCATGACAGACCAGTTAATCAATCAAGAACCAATGAATCAACCAACGATCACTGTAGGCCATATCTACACAGTTTAAAAGTTTAGCACCTGTGACTAAGCTTCCTTTTCGGGGCTAGTCCTGAATCGACAATGTTTGCAAAATGGGTAAAAGCGCAGACAGACCAGTCACGTACCGTTTAGTCGCACACAAGGTATATATATATATATATATATATATATATATATATATATATATATATACACATATACATATACATATATATATATACTCGTAAAACAATATTTACTGAAATATGGGCCACATCCTTCAGGCTCTCCGGGTTCAGCGTAATTACTACGCTAGACCTTAATGAGCCTAAACCACTTGAGGGACGGTGAAGGTCTGCGTGACCGAACTAATAATTATTAATCAGCTTGCCGGATGATCCTACATGTTCTCAGAAGTTAAGGGAGTTCCCTGATTCATCCGATTCAATTATATTCACGGGTTTTACGCCAGGAACATCCGCACAAGAAGGATCTAAGGCGGCAGATAAAAAGCCTGGGCCTAGAAAACTTACAGTTCAAGCGCAACGAAGACGTTTGCAGATCACTGCAAGAAGTGAAGTTTGAGTTATTAGTGCACTGCTGTATTTGAACGTTGAATGACCTAGCTGTAGTGTAGGCTGGGTTCACGAACTGTTCTGACGTCGAGCAAAAGTTTAGTTTAACACTTTAGCGACGACCCGCTTTATTTGCAGTCGCTTTTAGTAATCCTACATTCTCATCGTTAAAGCGTCTTTAAAAAACCACGGAGGGGTTGTTTGCTTGTGCATTCCCAGCCGTTTGAAGAATATTAGGATGAAGGCTAGAAGACAGAAGCCTGTTCCCGCAGTGTCAGCAGCTGAGAATGAGAAGAGTACGAGGAAGATGGAGAATGGAAATGGGCTTAGGTCTATGATGACCGTATTGACCTTCGTCTGTGTCCAGCTCCTCTGCAGTTCTTCTGTCGAGGCTCAGCTAACAACCATCCGCCCAACCACAGTTCCATGCAGTCGGTTGCTGATGAAGGGCATCGACAACGACAACTTGCCGTGGTTGCAGATGGCTGGCATCTATCACCTGGCCAATTTCACGGTTGATTTGTTCCCGGTTTACAGGTACGATCCGATTGACGCGTATTTCTACTACAACCGCTCAATGAAGGAGCTGCGATTCGGAGACCCCTACCAGAACACCAGCATTCTGGTGGGGGCCTTCACCAACGGCCGTACCGAGACTATCAAAGACTACTACACCAAACCCTACAATCCCTTCTACTACATGATAACCGGGTGGTACAATTATGACCCTACCAGTGGACAGTCCGTGGCCTTGTCAGGGGGTAAGCAACGCATCGAACCAACCTGTATACCCGATCATGTCGTCACCTGTTCCTCTGGGATGGTCGAATTTGACGATAATTTGAAACAGGTAAGTGATCAACGTTATAGTAATTAAATAAAACTTCAGTGGCTTCCGTGTCTAATGAGCAAGGTATCAATCGATGAAATCCATGAATCAATTCACACACACACACACACACACACACACACACACACACACACACACACACACACACACACACACACACACACACACACACACACACACACACACACACACACACACACACACACACACACACACACACACACACACACACACACACACACACACACACACACACACACACACACACACACACACACACACACACACACACACACACACACACACACACACACACACACACACACACACACACACACACACACACACACACACACACACACACACACACACACACACACACACACACACACAAATAGGAAGCCTATATTATATATATATATATGATATATATACACTGTGAGCCATAAAAAACCGGGCCACTTTATGTTTAGCTATATCGCGGTCGGTATTTTAAATTTTTTATAGTTTTTGTGTCGTTTGAAAGAAAAATTAAATCTCTACGATTTACTTATTTACTTGCGCGGATGACGTCATATCCGTTTCGCAGCATAATGTAAATATAGTTGATGGTTGAAAATTTGAGTTAAAATTTTAAAATGTTGAGTTTTGACTGGGATTAAGATTACTAAAAGGGATATGAAGCGGCAACGCGTCAGCCAATGAGAGTTCGTCTTTTCTGATTCATCGCAGGCGATGTCTGTGGCCATCTATTTTTAGAAAAGTGACATCCGGGCTTTTTGGAGAGGGGCGACTTGGCTCAGAGCAGAAGTAAACACTCTCGGAATCGCTCTAGATTCTTTTAGCGATTTATTTATTAATAAGGACATAATTATGCGATTAAAGTAAATTACGGACAGTCTAAATAAATAAATAGTCTGAAACTAAGTAACAGACAGGATGCCAAAATCCTGCAGCTATTGATAAGTGTTTTTATTTAGTTAAGCCAGCTATAACCGACCCATGTTTGACTAGCCGGTGTTACTAAGGTCCCGGATGTGAGCCACACACATAGTCTAGATAAAAGATCCTATATTCATCGGCTTCATATCCCTTAGTAATCTTAATCCCAGGTTTTGAGGATAAAATTTTAATTAAAAATCTGCGGGAATGCAAAAATTATTCTTCTAGACGATTAATTAAGGAGTTTCCGAACAAGAATTGGAAAAGAAAAACATTAGATGACTTTCTGCGAAAGTTGAGAACTACCGGTTCAGTTGAACGCGCTGCGGGAAGTGGTCGGCCAAAATCGTCGCGAACTGAAGATAATATCGCCGCCGTCAATGAATTGGTTCAGAGCCAGGAAGACAAGCCTAAAACACATCTTTCAACCAGACAAATCGCGAGAGAGCTGAATCTTACACAAACGACGGTCAGACGCATTATTCATAACGATTTGGAACTGAAATGCTTAAAAAGACGACGGGCTCAGGAACTGACCACCGCTAATCGTCAATCTCGTTTGGTACGAGCTAGACAATTGCTGCAGCGTTTCTCAGTATCGGATGTCGGTTTCATTTTCTTCACTGATGAAAAGTTATTTACAGTTGCTGCGCCGTCAAACACTCAAAACGATCGTCTTTATGTGCCTCGTTCAGTGTCAAAGAAACAGATTTCATCAGACCGTCTGTTGCGTACCAAGACAACATTCAGCAAGTCGCTCATGGTTTCCGTGGGAATTTCGAAACTCGGTCGCACAGAGGTTATATTCGTTGACCCGGGAGCCAAAATCAATGGCCAATATTATCGAGACGTGATGCTAGCACAACATTTGTTGCCACAAATGCGCCACATTGCTGGCGACATGTTCATTTTCCAACAAGATTCAGCTCCGGCGCATCGGGCTCGTGAAACAATTGAGTATCTGTCTCGCAATGCACCATACTTCATAGGGCCAGAGATGTGGCCACCCAATTCGCCTGACCTAAATCCACTCGATTATTCCATCTGGTCCATTATGGAACAGCGCGTGTACCAACAGCGCATTCAGAACACTGATGAACTTCGGCAGTGTCTCGTATCCGTCTGGAACGATCTGGAACAACATCTTATTGACACTGCAATTGATCAGTGGCGACGTCGCTTGGCAAAATGTGTACGTGAAAAAGGAAGTCATTTTGAACACAAACTTTAAACAAATAAAGGCACTGAAGAATTGTTTGCATTTAAGTAGTAAAAATGCAGCATTTATCGATTCTCACGTGTTTTTTAGTGTCTTCAGTTTCGCAAGACAAGTTTAGCATACATGTAGGACTAAATCGATAATGTTTATTTCTGCTCTTTAGAGTATTGATTCCTGTTTAAAATAATGCAAAAAGTGTAAAAATCGATAAAGAAATGACAGAGATATAGCTAAACATAAAGTGGCCCAGTTTTTTATGGCTCACAGTGTATAATATATATGTAGGCCTATATATAACGTGCCTTTTCTTTGCTTCCCTCAGCCTCTGATTTTCTTTGCAGATCGATGCAGCCACCGGAGTTGTCACCGATTTCAACATTCTCGGACTTGACTATTACAAACATATCCCCGGACTCTACCTTAATAACCGTCCCGTCTACACCCGCATGCGCGGTGATGTCGACACCCAGACATACCTCTGCTATAGGGAAGGCCATTGGCTAATCGCTAGGATCAATTTGGGGATTGACTTCGACACTTGGAGCAGCGCGATGAGACCGGAGCACGTCCTTAGCGAATGGAAGTTCAACACCAACGGCAAATTCATCACTGTTGACGTTAAACTGAGATGCAGAGGTATTTATACATAAATTACAGGGACACGGTTAGCTGGCTCTTACTTTACTGCGCTGGTAGAATTTTGTATAGCGCCTATTTCAGGTTGCATGCTCACAGATGCGCACAATCTTTCCTGCATTTGGTGAGGCATTGGCTAAACCCACAAGTTCTAACTTATCAAATTACAGATCTACAACGGTTCTTATAATTATCTTCCCTCGATTCGCTCCATCAGATCTTCTGCGTGATACTGCTTAAGAACAGAACTAACACTTGATCATTCCATGAGTTTAAGTTTACAAACTCATGTTGTTCCTCTTTACTTCAGAGGCATAGCTAGGGCGTGTAAGGGGACATGTTCTCCGGGCGTAAAAGGGAGTGGTGCAAAAATGAGGGTTAAAATTGATCATTTTAATTTTACTCTTAACTTTGATGCGATTTTAACTAATTTACCCCAAATAAATTTATCAGATTTAATTTTGGCACCCCAAAAATCCAGTTATATCCTCATTACCTAGAAACCAGTTGTCAGGTATGATTTTTGCACCCCAATGAGCATCTAGCGCGGCATCATATGGTCATTACAATTTACGACATTTAGAAAATGTGAAATGAATAAAACAGGGAGGGGACACCAATTTCATAGTTCGTCCCCAGGCGCAAAATATCCTATCTATGCCGCTGGTTCACATCCATTCTTATTCATTCATTCAAAGGATTTATATAGCGCCGCTCCCAACCCAGCACGGCGATAAAGAACAGATTTTAGATGCTTGTATTATGTTGCTTCTTGCTGCTTTTGTCTTGTGAGGTCGGACATGGTTTCATGTGGCATCATAAAACATTTTAGTGCATTTGTGTTGCTGTAGCCCTAACAGTTGACAAAGCCTGCGATGGAAGTTCCGCTACTCAGTGCCTCAACGGAGGAACCTGTCTGACGAGTTCCGACGGTTTGAGGAAATACTGCGGATGCGCTCCTGGATATCGCGGACTCTACTGTGAAGAACAGTTACCGTCATGTCCACGACCAACCAAACTAATAGATCTCTTAGACTCCATTGAAGGCAATCACCCGTATTTCGTTACTTCGTTGTACGAGGGAAGCGTTTTGACCATATTCCGCAGTGTCGGTTTACGACCAAGCTACTGGTTTTCGACCTGTGATGGCAGTACATGGTCTAACACTAGCATAAGTATTCTACAACCCACCACTACATCAACTACACGTACCATATCAAGTACAACTACGAGATCGACCACGACGAGCTACTGGTACTACGACTACACGACTCCAGGCTACATCTTCAAATGGAATGATCCTGTTGCCGCAACCGTGATAGCCGTGGTGGTGATGGTAATGCAGGTAATCAATCCACTCATCATCTTTTGTGTAATTCAATGCGTATCAGTTGCACGCGCAAACAAGGCTGAGCAGGAGGATGACGCCGAGTTGCAGAATCTCCACAGCAACTTACAGAAGAATTTGGCCATCTTTAGACAAAATAATCCACAACCGGATGAAGAATACGACGCAGTTGCTGCCAGCAGTATCCACGCCGATTACCAGAAAAGCGTAAACGAAATCACGGAGCGGAAGGAGGCGCGCAAAAGCAAGTCCAAAATAAAGGTGAAGCTCGGTCGACTCTTTTCGCTCTACGCATACATCACCTTCTGGATCTTTCTGGTGTATATCATTCTCTTCTGCACAACACGTCTCTTCGGCGGAATCGTGTTTATTGTTCTGTGTATCATTGCGGCCTCTTTGAGTTTCACTATCTATCTCTTCGGTCTTTGTGAGTACAAGTGGTGTGCCGAAAGACAGTACATAAGAAACTTATCATCGACAGTGTTTGCCGTTGAACGCATCGAGACGATCCGCGCCGCACAACCGTCCATCTTCTTTCAAGCCGAGTGCTATCACTACGAGACGAGAACACGGACGGTCACCTATTACATCAACGGCAACAGGCAGACCAACCTGGAGACGTACCAGGAGAAAGTAGTCACGAACCTTATCCTCGAACCGGTCACCTTCCAATACTGGAGGGACACGTCACCACCTCAGCTGGTTGGAATTAACGACAAGCGTATCACGAGGATCAAGATGACGCTCAGCGTTGAGCCTGGAGATGATGATACAAGGATAGAGTTCGAAAACCAATACAGAGCATTCCAGAACGCCCACGGAAATCTGGATGTTTTCGTCGACTTCAGCATAGAGAAACGTGTTCCGGGCTTCGAAAAGAGATTGGCCGCATATACGGACAATCGCGGGAAGCCGGTCTGGGTGTCGGACGCCTTCTTCATGGCCGCAACATTCCTGTTCCTCAACTGGCCCTACAGATGGGCCTTCAACTCGTTCACCAGTAAAACGGAATTCGCCGTCAGCAAACTCGTCTACTTTAGCCGTCCAGCGGAAGAGAACAACCTGCCTGGTGTAAATTCTTACTTAACGACAGGTACCGATCACACTGCGATGGGTTTAAGCCAGAAGGTCGAATGTACGATTTTTTCAAAAATGGAGATTTTGACAGAAATTAAATTGACTAACGTCAATGCAGGTTCTGACAGAAGGTCGTAGCTACAAGTCTCCATTAAAGTCTAGTTGTGAGACATTACTTAATGTGCCTTTTATAAGCCTTAAACGTTACGCAGTCGCTGTGAATCTGTTGAAATAGATAGACTAAGTAAGTATCGAGAAAGTTGATTCCGTGATTGACTAAATTTTATGCCTCAGCTGGAGATCGCCCTATAATCCCACCCACGTATAGGGTCTTTGAAGACTACTGCTTCATATTACGCACCCCCTATGGCAAAATCCAAGCTACGTCACTGATCATAGCCCGTACCATGTACGCAACTCCGACATGGTGGGTCTTGCGAGTGAAAGAGACAAAACCAGCTCTGAGGGCTTAATGAGCAGGCTCAGGCGAGCTGGTGACCTTCACCCTGCAACTCTGGCAGCTGAGAAGCTCGCACAGGAGGCAGATGACGCTCCGTTCGGTGCCATCCAGGGCAAATTAAGAGCTCCATGTTCTCCGTGGTCTTTGCCCCAGCAGCGAGAGACAGTATAACTTTCGGGAAAGGCCACATAATTTCTCCCTCCCCGACAAGGACTCAATGAACTTTATCTCACGAATGCTATACAAAAACATTTATATAAATCCTAACATAAGCGGATACTCCGTCTACTGTAAATGTTCACTTAACACCGTTTGCCTGTTGTTTATGAAATAAATGAAATATAGATATACATAATTTCTTCCTGAAGCTTTCGACAGAAAGTTCCGGCAGGGCCGTAGCCAGGATTTTGTTTCGGGGGGTGTTTTCTGTTTCGGGGGGTGTTTTCTCGTCCTTGAGCAAGCCGACAAGCAACCAAGTCAACCGACCTAGGGGTTTGGAGTTAGTAAATGCATTATTTCATTTTTACATTATTTAATTTCGGGGGGTGTTTAAACACCAAAAACAACCCCCTAGCTACGGCCTTGAGTTCCGGAACACGGAGTTCGACGGGCAGCAAATTCCAAACCGTTCGGCCGGATGTACCGAATGTTCTTCAGTAGCCTTTCCGGAACATACTAAGTCGACCCTCTTTCCGGAACGCAATCGAGTCTGACCAGGAGCTGAAGATGCTGGCACACAGTCTTTGCCTAAGTCTGGTGACGCCTTTCCGTGAAGATAATTGTAAACAATTCGTGTCGCTACCTTGAAGGTGATCCTCTTACGAACGGGCAGCCAGTGGCGTTCTCGAAGTACAACGGTGCTATGGTCGAACCTCCGAACCCCTATAATAAACCTGCCTGCAGCGTTTCGAACACTCTGCAGCTTCTTGAGCAGCACCGCGCTCACTCCGTTCAGCAAGCTGTTACAGCTGCAGTCCTGTCGACTACTGATAAGAGCCAGACTCCTTCTTGAGTCGAGTGGCAGCGATGTTCGTAGCTGTCTGCGCTGGCCCAGTTCAAAGTTGCATTTTTGCAGAGGTTGGCCACACGTCATATAATAATAATAACAATAATAATAATAATAATAATAACAATAATAATAATAACAATAATAATAATAATAATAACAATAATAATAATAACAATAATAATAATAATAATAATAATAATAATAATAATAATAATATTAATAATAATAATAATAATAATCTTTTCTTTATTTAAGCGCCTGCAAACCGCACTGCGCTGTACAGTGAACATAGGCTACATATAGTAGAAACGGCAGCCACGCAGGGCGCCTTGCATACATGTATACAGTAGAAGCACCTAAAGCCCATGATAACAGTTTTACAGGAGTCTAATACAACTGTTTTATACGGCAGCCAACAGGGCGCCAATCACGGCCTACTATTCATTTAACTACCGCCGCCACATAGCGAGTGGAAGGCTGAATAAACCTAACTGGGTCTACGGGAATCGATCTCGGTACTTACTGCTCTTCACGCCAGTGTGTTATCCATTACTCCCAAATTCGAATCAGCCCAATGATTGGGCTCGAAGTGGGACGGTATGAAACGGTATGCCATACCGGCACCCCTCCTGGTCTGCCGAAAGCATACCGGAACTTCTCCAGATAAAAATCCATACCGGTATGGCCTAAAGGGGAGGGGAGGGAGGGAAGGGAATGGTTCTTTCAGCCATACCGGCACCTCTTGTTTCCCACTTCGAGCCCAATCAATTGATCAATCAGCCTCAGTCAACCAAATGTAATCACTTAAGCAATCAACATCAATCAACCAAAGAACCATTGAAATAATAAAACGAACAATCAACACTGTATCCCCACAATCAACATAAAACATTTCAACAAGCTTCCTTGTTTCAATAAATGAGGCCTAGCTACCAGATAAAAGACGGAAATGCGGATCTCAGCCATGTTAATATCCTTACGTCGCTCATATCAAGTTTGCAACAATGGTTAGACCCTACTTAAATTTGGGTCACACTTGTTAGCCTCTCGAACCGGACCCATCGTAACACACGCTTAAACTTAAATGGAACTATTGTCAAGGCCTGTGTATCTGTATCTGCGCGGAAGCAATTAGAGTTCTTAGAACACGGCGATGGCTGGAAGCACAAAGGTGCTAAGCGCACTTTTTTGGGTTTTTCAAAAAAGTAGTGCATAATATGCCTGGAAGAAATATACATCGGAGCACAAAGGTACTAACGTTTACGATGTTAATTTGGATCACTTGGCACCAAAAACACAATTGGGCTAAGTCTCATTGGCTGAAATCCATAGAGCGCAAATAGCTCAAGCGCACTTAATACCTATGTGCACCCTCTTTTTTTAACGCCTTGTCTTTGTTGTTGACTTCCACGCCATTCGCCATTACTGTTTATCGTCGTCCCCGTTACAAAAATAATAAAAGTTACATTAAAAATAACAGAAACAATATCTCGAAATCTTTATTATTGAAATGCATAAACGAGTGCATCGTTTCAGTTCTGCAAAAGCGCTTCAGATGATCATGGACCTTAATGATTCAATCGAGGAATCCAGTGATGATGGTAAGCTTATGAATAGGAACCTTAGAAAATGCTGTAAAATTATGGAAAATAAATGTTGATGTTTGGGAAATTAAGTGATTTAAAGCTCGAAATCGGCTTATGTGGTAAAATTGTAAAAATTATGCGGTATTATGCAGTAAGGTTTGTGCTGCATCGAAAGGCAATGTCATGGACGTCTCATCGGTATTATTAAGCAACTACAGGTGGGATCGTGACCACCAGAACACACCTGCAGACGCATAGACCGGTATTGCTTGCCATAGTGAATATTAAAACCAGCGATGCATCCCTCCGTGTTTCTTTACATTGTTTAACTTGGGTATGCATTTTGTCTGTCTTAGGAACATCTACTGAACATCTGGCAACTGATTTGCCTGCAACTATGCTTCCTCTGGACCTCGAGATTTCTTCTCCGCTTAATCGTACACCTGCTATGACAGTTGAAGGGCTTGATCCTACACTTCCTCTAGTCTTGGAGCCTTTTTGCAGAGAGGTTTCTGCAGTAGAAGTGCTCGACCATTCACACCCGCTGGCAACTGATTTGCCTGCAACTATGCTTCCTCTGGACCTCGAGGTTTCTTCTCCGCTTAATCGTACACCTGCTATGACAGTTGAAGGGCTTGATCCTACACTTCCTCTATTCTTGGAGCCTTTTTGCAGAGAGGTTTCTGCAGTAGAAGTGCTCGACCATTCACACCCGCTGGCAACTGATTTGCCTGCAACTATGCTTCCTCTGGACCTCGAGGTTTCTTCTCCGCTTAATCGTACACCTGCTATGACAGTTGAAGGGCTTGATCCTACACTTCCTCTAGTCTTGGAGCCTTTTTGCAGAGAGGTTTCTGCAGTAGAAGTGCTCGACCATTCACACCTGCTGACGTCCGAGCCTTTCAACCTTCATGTTGCAAGTATGGCCACTCCGATGGAAAGAACTCGTACCCGTAAAGTTATCATCATTACTCGCCTAAGGTAGTTCTTTGTACTATCATTTCAAATGTGGTTTCAATTATTATTTTAAGATGTAGGTCTAATAGTCATTGTCTCTATGGAGTAGTCATTTTCTTGTATTTCTGCCATTATAATTGATGAATTAATTTACTTAAACTACTCTTATGATGAAAATACAAAAGTTAAATTAAACTTCTGTTAAACTTGTCATCAGTTACTACAGTGTACTATGATTATGAATGTTTCATTGTAATCGCAATGCATTCTGTGAATGTGAACTTCAATAAAGGAAGATTATTAAATTATTAAAAATGAGTGTTTAATTGGCATTTATTTTTATTTTACATGTCATGTAGGCCATCAATCTTGCAACCTTTGCAAGTTCCAGTCGGGGTTATTTCTTCTCAACAGATGTCACCTGATTCAGTGCTTCCAACAACAGTTGATGTAGTTAATCCTCCACATCCAACAGAAGTTACAGTGTCTACTCGTTCAACTTCTCTCTCTAACGAAGAGCCTGGTCCCTCAGGAAGTCTTCCTCTCAGCGACGATGCATCTACACCTTGCCTACCACCATCAGATATGGAGGAGCGTTCACGAAAGCGTAAACGAAATACACAAGGTTGGAAACGAAATGTTAGGCAGCTATCTCGAGCTAATGGAAAGGAGTATGTTTCGAGGAAAGGGAAACTAGTGGCGGGAAAAAAACCATGTGGGGGTTGCGAAGAAGGATGTCGTTTTAAGTGTGGGGTCATGATTTCGGAAGATAAGCAAGTGCAATTATGCAACGAGTATTACTCGTTGCAAGACATTCAGTGCAAGTCTCAGTTCCTCTGCAGCGCAGTCACTGAAGTTGCTGTCCGCAGGCGTAGCATAGATGCTGCAACTGGAGAGGCTGTAAGCACAAAGCGCAAGAAAAGTCGAGAGTATTATTTGATGTCCGATGATGATCGAATGCGTGTCTGTAGAAACTTCTTTTGCAGTACTCTTGCTATTTCAATCAAGATTGTTAACAGGGCTTTAAAAGGTAAATCAGATACTGGTTTATTTGTTGGAAAAGATGGTCGGAAAGGAAAGGTTCCTGCAAATAAAACTTCAGATGAGAATATCCAGAAGATCGTCGATCACATAAACAGCTTTCCGCAGGTTGAATCGCATTACACTCGCAAAGACTCACGTAAACGGTATTTGGCACCTGATCTTAATATTCAACAGCTTTACCGTTTGTACAGTGAGGATTACTGTCAAAGGCTTGGAGTAGCACCTGTTAAGCAAGAAATCTATCGAAGAGTCTTCAATACCCAATTTAATCTTGGCTTCTTTATTCCTAAGAAAGATCAGTGCTCCACTTGTAATAGCTACAGAAATGCTGTGGATACAGAGAAGACGAACTTGCATGATGCATGGGAAGCACATAAAAGGCGAGAAAAAGAGTCTATGGAGGAGAAGAGTCGCGATAAAGTAAAAGCTTGCAGTGACCAATCGTATCGAGCCATAACATTTGATCTTGAAGCAGTTCTCTCTACTCCACATGCAGGTGATTCACAAATATATTATAGAAGGAAGCTTGCTGTGTACAACTTTACGATACTGGAATCGGCATCCCAACAAGGATTCAATTACATATGGGACGAGACAGAAGGTGGTAGGGGAGCAAATGATATAGGGTCCGCCCTTCTGGATTACTTGCGAAAACTTCCAGCAACCGTCACGCACGTCACATCATTCTCAGATACTTGCGGTGGACAAAATCGCAACCAGTTTATCTGTGCAGTCATGTTGTACGCCATTAGAACATTGCCTTCTCTACAAACTGTTGATCTAAAGTATATGGAGAGTGGCCACTCGTATTTAGATGTAGATCTAATGCACTCCCTGATTGAGCGAGCTACAAAGCATCTCAAAATTTATACAACTCGTGATTGGGAAGTGGCGATAGCCGGTGCACGAAAGAAAGCTCCTCCATTTATCGTTCAGCGAATGATGCACACAGACTTCAGTGACTTGAAGATGCTGGCTTCTACTCTTCTACTAAATCGCAGCAAGAATATGGAGGGGGATACGGTGAATTGGCTACGTGTTAAGTGGCTGCGCTTCAGTAAACTTCACCCATTTGTCATTGAGTACAAATACCAGATTAGTGATGAGAATTTCCTTCGCCTCAACATATCCAGCAAACGCGGCAGGCCAAACACACTGATAGGGGACCTTACACCAGCCTATCTCTCTCGAATCCCAATCTCGACGGCCAAAAAAGCTGACCTCCTTGCGCTACTGAAGAGCAGAGTAATTCCGGCAGAGCATGCGGTTTTCTACAATGACTTGCCTTCAAATGCTAGAGCTCGAGACTGTCTTCCGGAGCCCTGTGCTGACGAGGAAGAAGACTGAATTCAAACTTAATGTTATTCTTTTCTTATCTGAAACTAATGGCTTGAATGCAGAGCATTATTTTATAATTACTGTTGCATTTTATTGTTTTACTTCTTCAACGTGTGAAATGTGGATAAATTATGGAGGAAGATGCATTTTGGTGCTTCTTGATTTTCATTATAATATTTTTTTCTTAAATCTTTATTGGATGTTAATTATAATGATAAGTATGACAGCTATGATTATCACATTAATTTGAAGGAAAACTCGGCGTAAGAGTCGCTCATACTTGAATTAAATTATTTTTGGTTATTTTCCTGATATTATTAGGAGTTTTTTTGCTTAAAAGACATTTTAAAATTAAATAATATAATCATGTGGTGCTTAATAAATTAACAAATGCTTAAAGGCTAGTTAGAACAGTATTTATTAAGGGTCTTCTAAAACAATTGTCAAAACAGTTGACATGAATTAGTATTTCAGGTGTCCCAGCATCAGCGCACAAAAGTCCTAAGTGCATATATTTCCTTACAGTAATTTTACAAAGTCATTTTTTTTTTACAAACAGAATTATTTGTGCAAAAATAAAAATACTTGTAACACTGCAATAAGCTCTTCTTTTGGAAAAGTCATTGCAAATCGAATTATTTTGAATAATGAATTTTAGCAACACATAACAAAACTTCAACTTCAGTTTTCTTAGAATTAAGAAAAGTGCGCTTAGCACCTTTGTGCTTCCAGCCATCGACGGGCTCCCCCAGCGTTCCAATAAGCGTGCCATTCTTTTATTCACGCGACTAAACCATATACACGTATTTTACACAAAAAATCCCGCGCAAGAAGGATCTAAAGCACAATTAAATAGTCTGCGGCCGGACTGCAAAGGATACAGCTTAAGCGCAAAGAGCAGCGTGCTCACGGATACTCAGATGAGTCTACGCTCATGTTAAAACTGCAATACAATAATTGTTGATTAAGCGTATTGTAGTCTATACAGGGACTCAGTTTGGTATAGTAGGCCTACTCGAAGGGTCGAGCGATACCAATTTGTATGCTTAAAGGTATTGATGTCATACCCGACAGTTAATAAAATGAACAGGATGGAGACAGCAGTGGATGAGCCTGTTTCTTCGGTGCAAGCAGATGAAAGTAAGAATATTATGGAGAAGAATGGAAAGGGGCTTGGGTCCATGATGACCGTAGTGGTCTTTATCTGTGTCCAGCTCCTCTGCAGTTCTTCTGTCGAGGCTCAGCTAACAACCATCCGTCCAACCACAGTTCCATGCAGTCGGTTGCTGATGAAGGGCATCGACAACGACAACTTGCCGTGGTTGCAGATGGCTGGCATCTTCCACCTGGTCAATTTCACGGTTGATTTGTTCCCGGTTTACAAGCACGAGTCGATTGACATGTATTTCTATTACAACCGCTCAATGAAGCAGCTGCGATTCGGTCGACCATAGCAGAACACCAGCATCATGGTGGGGGCCTTCACCAACGGCCGTACCGAGACTGTCACAGACAACTACACCAAACCCTTCAACCCCTTCTACTCCATGATAACTGGGTGGTACCAGCATGACCCTACTAGTTTACAGTACGATGTTCTGTCAGGGGGTAAGCAACGCATAGAGCCAAACTGTCTGCCTAATAATATCCTCACTTGCTCCTCCGGGATGGTCGAATTTGACGATAATTTGAAGCAGGTAAGATGTGATCATATTATAGTAATTAAAAGTAAAAACTTCAGTGGCTTCGGTTTCTGATAAACAGGGTATCAATCGATGGCGTCCCTAAATCAATTCAGAGGTATCAGTAGACTGCTCACACTCCCACGGTATCACAGTAGCTTATGTTCCACAAAAATAAGGAGTTTATGATAATTCAAAACAGTTACAAGGTAGAATTCGCTTAACCTTCAAAATCTTTGCGGCTTATAACTACTGATACAAAAAGGAATGTCATAGCCAATTTGACACGCACTTGAAGCCTCTGTTTAGTAAAGTAAGATAAAGCAAGGTAATGTTATTACTATTACTACTAGGCCTACTTCTGCTACTACGACTAGGCCTACTAACACAAACTATTTCACGAAAGATCCCGGCAATGTGAATCTGAAGCGCTGGTCCATTGCCTTCTAGATAGGCTACAGTCTGTCGCAAAGTTCTCCACCTCTAGACTCAACTCCTGAATCTGTCTCCACTAGCAACCATCAGCCTGTTACCCCTTAGGGTTACTCTAGCAGCTTTACTACAAATTGTCAATGTCGTTTGACGCACCTGAATTCTAATTTCGCACTCAGCATTGACAGGTAAACACATTAAAATAAGTAAGTAAGTATGTCCTTAATTATACCACCTGCAAACGCACTGTGGCTTACAAACAGGTTATGCAGAGAGGTGGAAGAAACTAAATTATAACATGAGGTGCGCAACAGCTGGCACTGTGGCAGATAAAAATTAATAATGACGAATATTTTATTTGAATCTCTCAAACATGCATCTCTTTTCCCCTACAGGTCAATAAATTCACCAGAACCGTCACCGATGTCAATATCCTCGGACGTGACTACTACAAACAGCTTCCTGGACTTTATCGTAATAACCGTCCCATATACACCAGAATGCGCGGCGACCTCGACACCCAGACCTATCTCTTCCACATGGACGGCTACTGGCATATCGGTTCCAACTACACAGAAGCAAGGTCTGCCATCAGCGCTGAAGGCGACGCGACAAGACCGGAACACATCCTTGGCATTTGGAAGCTCTACACCAACGGAAAATTAAGCCCTGTTGAGGCTAAACTGAGATGCAGAGGTTTGTAATCTATTGACTTCCATAGCGGCATTAATCATGATAAAGAACAAAAAGGCGTCAACGATGGTCGCTTCGATTGAAATAGTAGGCAAGAGTCAGAATCATGAATAAGTGTTTATAATGACGTCACCTGGCGTTCGTACAGTACTGTCAAATGAGACATGTGATCGCTCCTCACAAAGGTAGGAAGCCAGCCACTCAAGGGGCTTTTCAGATAGACCGAAGGATATAGATAAACGGATGAGGAGGGCCTTAGCCAGAAATAAAGAGTTGGGCGTCCAAAAGCATTCAAAGTCGTGACCACCCGATGCCGCGACCGTATGAATTCGCGACCGCCCGATGCCGCGACCATACGAGTCCGACTGCAAAAGTCTGCAATGCCCCTACAATGAATGACTTTTGGGTTTTGATCACAATTGCAACAGTTTTTTACATACAATGATACAAACAACAATCTGTTAACTTCAGATTGTAACTTTTAATTCCCTTATTTGATTATTATAGCCTAGGGAACAGATATTGAGCACATGTCCCGTTACAAGTTATAAATCCAAGCCCTTATAATTATTCATAAGGTCAAGGTATTCATATAGTCAAATCAGTTACCAATTACCATGAAACAACCTCATCTAATTGGCACTTAATTACACCTATCCTAGGTCATAAATAACTGCTAGAGAAGTGTCTTGTGTGGGAAAAGGAACATCGTAACACAGATGAAGGGGAATGGATTATACATTATAATTTAGGACATCACGTCAAATGCCGTCCATGCACAATTTATGCCCGTCCAAAGTGATTTTCAGCCGTCCAAAGTGATTTTCAGCCGTCCAAAGGACGGCTGGACGGGTGGCTGGCTAAGGGTCTGATGGTCGAGCAAGTCAAAGGCAGCGTTGATATCTAAGAGTGCAAGAACGGGGATCTGGTAGCGACAATGGCGCAATAGAAATCAGAGAGAAGGCGAAGGAGAAGGGTTTCCGTAGAGTGACCTTTGCGGATAGACAGGAAGTACGTTATTAGCGTCAAGGTAAGCCAATAATTGCTGAGCGACTCATTTCTCGATGATTTTAGAAATAAATGAGACGTTCGCAATGGGCCTAATGTGTGCATGATCCAAAGAGTCGAGACCGGCTTGCTTGAAGATAGGAGTGACGATCGATCTCTTCTGCGAAGCTGGAAGAGTACCGTCTCGGAGCGAGGAGTTGCATAGAAGGGTCATGAAAGGGAGAAGGACATCGATGTAATCCTGGAGCAGGAAAGGAGGAAGGGGGTCAAGCTCGCAGGATTTCGCTGCTGAAGCCAAGATGATACTGCGCAGCTCGAGACTGGATATCTCGTGAAGAACTGAGAGCCGATGGTCGATAGGAGGAAAGTCGGGAGGTGGAGCACCAGCTGTGTGGTTGCGAAACGATTGGACGCACTAGTTCGAGAAGCAGGCTGCAGTAAAGGAGGCGATGGTGCTGATCGGTGACGGCCGAGAAGGTCATTGAAAGTCGACCAAGCCGCCGAGGGTTGCTGGCGTTGAATGACGCTCCCAGTGATTCTTTTCTTTCTCACGATGACGTTGGCGCATCACTCGGACAAACGGGATCCATGCTGACCGGTCTGGTGGCGAGTGCGTGCGCTGGTAGACGCCGAAGAGAATGGCATTCGACGGATGCCGGCGATGTCTGAGCGGACGGGTTGGAAGACGGTCGATGATGGATGTCATAGAGCTCTCATAAATGTCAAATAGTTCGTTAGTACATGAGCCAACGAAGTGGCCCGAGTCTAAGAAGGCCGGAACAGCAAGGAGGGCCAACTTGAAAGTTTCACGGTCCAGGCACTTCCAGCCACGCTGCTGACCAAGAATGCAGATAGCTCATTAAGCAATCAACTAATAATATTCAAGATTATACATACGTTGTACTACTTTGGAGGCTGAAAGATATTTCCTTTTTTATCTTCTAGCTTTAGCAGCTGACAAAGCCTGCGATGCGAATCCCACTACTCAGTGCCTTAACGGAGGAACCTGTCTGACGCGTTCCGACGATTTGAAGAAATACTGCGGATGCGCTCCTGGATATCGCGGACTCTACTGCGAAGAACAGATACCATCCTGTCCACAACCAATCGAACTAATAGCCCACTTAGACTCCATTGAAGGCAATCACCAGTATTTCGTTCCTTCATTATACGAGGGAAGCGTTTTGACCATATTCCGCAGTTTCGGTTTACGACCAAGCTACTGGTTCTCGACCTGCGACGGCAGTACATGGTCTACGACAAGCATAACTATTCTGCAACCCACAACTACGAGACCGACCACAACTACATACGAATCCTACAACAACACGACTCTAAACTACATCTTCGAATGGAACGACACTGTTGCCACAATCGTGATATCTGTGACGGTGGTGATAACGCAGGTTCTCAATCCACTGATCATCTGCTGCGTTATTCACTGTGTATCGCGTGCACGAGCGAATAAGGTTGAGCAGAAAGAGGAGGAGGACGAATTGCAGAATCTCCACAGAAATTACCAGACGAGTTTGGATATCTTTAGACAAAATCATCCGGAGCTGAACGAAAAATACGATGCATTTAGTGCCAGCCAACTCAGCAGGATCCACGACGATTACCAGAGAAGCGTAAATGAAATCACGAAGCGAATGGAGGCGCATAAACACAGAAGCAAAGGAAAGGTGAAGTTCTGTCGAATCTTTTCCCTCTACGCATACATGACCTTCTGGATCTACCTGGTCTATGTCATTCTCTACCTTACAACGCATCTCTTCGGCGGAACCGTATTTTTCATTCTCTTTATAATATCGGCCATCTTAGTTTTCGTTACCTATCTCATCGTCCTTCTCGAGTACAACTCGGCTTCCGAAAGACAGTACATAAGAGTCTTATCGTCGAGTGTGTTTGCCGTTCAACGCATCGAGGTGATTCGTATCGCTCAGCCGTCCATCTTATTTCGGGCCCAGAGCTACCATTACGAGGAGAAAACGCGGAAGATCACTCACCCAGACGCCAAGGGCAATCTGAAGACCACAGAGATGACGTACCAGGAGAAAGTAGTCACGAACCTTATTCTCGAACCATTCAGCTTTCAGTACTGGAAAGACACATCTACATCTGAGCTGGTTGGAATTAACGGCAAAGGTATCACGAAGATCAAGATGACGCTCAGCATTGAGCCTGGAGACCAAGAAACAGCAGCCGCAATCTTTGAAAAGTACTATGCATTCCAGAACGCACACAGAAATCTGGATGTGTTCGTCGACTTCAGCATGGAGAAACACGTTCCGGGCTTCGAGAAGCGATTGGCCGCCTACACGAAAAATCGCGAGAAGCCGACCTGGGTATCGAGCGCCTTCTTCGTGGCCGCGACATTGCTTTGCCTCAACTGGCCTTACAGATGGGCCTTCAAATCGATCACCAGTAAAACGCAATTCGCCGTCAGGAAACTCGTTTACATTCGTGGTCCGGAGCAAGACTACAACGTGCCTGATGTAAATTCTTCCACAGCAACAACTGAGAGCACCGCTGTCGCTATCCAATCCGATCAAGTGCCAACTACGACAACCGAGATGGTCTACATGAATCCAACATTCTACGCACCCAACTGCAGGTCTAATAACTCTGTGCCCTCTGGTTCCACTGTGGCCACTGGATTTCCGGCTGTTCACCCAGACAACGTTAGGTCACAAGAAGAGCTAATTCCAATCTAAAACAGGGTATTTTTTAACATGTTAACTGGTGGGGAAATATCCCAGCGGCCTTCTCAAATTCACCACCAGTCCTAGCCCTTTTCTTGACCAGTTAATTTTGCCCTTTTTAGTCCCACCAGTCACCACCAATATTGAAATCATTTTATTATGACCTTAGGGCTTGAAGTTGAAATCCTCATTAATAATAAGTTCATTTTGATAATTTGACAGTTCAAATATTTAAAATATCTGTATCCCAAGTTTCTCTGATTCAGTGCTTTCTGACTTCACAAAAAATGTCCTTTTTCAAAATATCCCCACTCGTGGAAATTTCTTAAAATATCCCCTCTAAAATAAACACACTGGGACAATGAGAAAAGAAACTTGTGTCTCGTCTCTTCATCTTAAAACGGACAAGCAAGGGTAAACCCAGAGGCTCTGGGTAAACCTAGCTTAGGGAATTTCCAAGGATTCTATGTTGTATAAAAATTTCTTGGGGAATTTCCGTGTAGGATAATAGGACATACAACAGAAGCCCATATGACAGTTTTCCCAAATTGGTTTCATATGTCCTACATATGATGTTGCTGTACATAGGAAGAATGGCTGCATTTCTGTCCAAATGTTTTGCCAATTTCATTTTTGCTATTGAAGAGATAAGGCATTGGGAAATGATGGATGTGCATGTCCTGGACACCAACTCAAACAAAGGACACAAGTAATCATTTATAAAAAAAACGAAACTATTACACTGCACGAGTTAGAAAGAAAAATGTCGACTCTGGAACACTGTGTTTTCTAGGTTGAGTAATTGCATTGCTAATGAGATCATTTCAGCGCTTTTCAGTTTATTTCATTCTCTGGAAATAATCATTTCCTGAAACCTTCCTAATTGTTTTCCTAAGTTAACATCTATTTGCTGCAGTCTGTCATTTTAAGTATGTGCATGCGGCATCTATGAATTGTTTCAAAATCTCCGAGATTAGCAGACTACAGAATACTTTCCTAGTTGAGAATACCTAAAGCAGATCTTGGCTGTGGCAGCTAGACTCAATGCCTTGCCGATAGGAGGTGTCGTGGTTGGCAGGCTGACAAGCGACAGAATTTGGCAATGTTCCTTTCTCTCCTCCTTCTTCTTCTTCTCCTTCTCCTCCTCCTGGTCTTTCACTGCCGACTACCAGCTTGCTTTCACTCATAATTTCATGTTCGATGAGCGCTTCGTTCAATCTCTGTAAATAAAGAGCACAAAACATATTCAGCCGGAGATTTTTATAACGTAAAAGGTGAAGTTAAGACACAATAAAATGAAATTAAAGCGAAGGGAAGAACTAGAGGAAGCACAACTGTTCCCGTGAAACTATAGAAACTACTCAGAAGCATTGTACGCAGGGTTTAAGGGTCATTTGCCTCAGGCACAAACAAGACCACAGCAATCCAAAAACTGGATACCTCAAACTTGCATTAGTACTTACTCAACAGAGTGATGACTGTGAAAGAGTGATGACTATGACATCAGTTTAGGAGCTGTTTACTATAAGGATGACACAGAGAAGGGCGATGCAAAGGCGTAGCCAGGAAACAATTTCGGAGGGGGTTTCCAATTGGGGGTTCTATTGTACATGGTTGCACAGTACAGCCCGCAGTTTAATCAACTGAAATTCAACGAGAGTACACAGGTATGGCCTAAGAAGCACCTTCGAGGCCTTAGTTAAATATAATGTTACTATTACATACCTAATGATATGCTATCGAGTCTTTAGTTAAGTATACTGTTACCACTGCATATATAATGATGAACTATCGAGTCTTTAGTTAAGTTTAATCTTACAATTGGTGCATATCTAATAATGATCTATCAAGTCTTTAGTTAAGTATAATGTTACAACTGCATATCTCATGATGAACTATCGAGTCTTTAGTCAAGTATAATGTTATATTTGCTTATCTCATGACGAACTATCGAATCTTTAGTTAAGTATCATGTTACAATTGCATATCTAATGATGAACTATGGAATCTTTAATTAAGTATAATGTTACCACTGCATATCGAATGATGTCAGATCGACTGCTTTTCATCAAATTGTATTACTACCCAGGTGGCCCTGGCAGCGGGGTCTACGACCCTTTTGGGTTTCTTGTGTAGCAGATTATGTTAACTAATTATAAGCATTATATGTTTTTTAAACCTTGCAATGTTTGGTTACCTAAATAAAATACCATACTATACTATACAGGGTCAGTTATGAAAAGTTCAGTGTTTTTGAATTTTGCAATTTATTTGGAGGGTTTAAACCCATAAACCCCGTAAATACGCCCATGGGGAGGTGTGTCACTCAAATGTAGAGAAGGGGAAGGAGAGCTATGCCCAATATGGATGTCCACATCTAGATTTGATTATGGTTTTATCTGAGCTTGTGCCTTAAATACCAGCTTCAGTGAGACAGCAATCTGCATTGCATTGGCGTCAAAGTACCCCTTCCTGTGACATAGTTAGCCCGGCAAGATCAACAAGGTAGCTTAAGGGACATCTGCAAAGAATGGTAATGTCAAATGTGGACAAGTTGGGGAGAGAGGGGTTCCGTGGTCATTTTTGCAGACGTCCTTTATAGACGAGCCCTTAAAATTTCCAGATTCAAACGCAGTGGTTACTTAAACTTACAGTACGCTTCCTTTTTTCAGCAGTGATAAAATTCACATCATGTTTTCAGTACTCTGTGCAGTAAAAAACCGTTCACTAAACTATCACAGACAACAATATTATAATAGCGGCTTTAAAGTGTAACTGTGTCAGTTTGCACATATGTATCGTCTTAACCAACTGAAACGAAAAGGAAAGCCTCCTACCGTTTGTTGAGCATTCTGCCTTCGCAGGTCGGATCTGATGAGTACTAAAACAATTGATGCATAGTATTATAAACTGTGCAAGCAACAAAGAAATCGTAATCTGTAATGGCTACCAACAATCTGGTAATTTATGGCTACCATGGTCAGTTCAATTTATGGTCACCATGGTCAGTTCAATTTCTTCCTATTATTTCAGTCTCCTGTTTCACCCTATTGAAGTCATGGTCATGTTTATGAACTGATATTCAAAGAGTTGTTCCAACCTTTATCAGAGCAAGGCACCCTTACCAAAAGTCATTCAGTCAACAGCACCTGGCCTTAATTTGATTTATTTTTCTTCAGTTAGTTCCTTATTTCATCAATGAGCAACTCTCCCTGTGTTACAACTATTTATACACTATTTTAAGTTTGATAAATAGTTTGAAGAATGCCGGTCAGTAGTGATAATCAGTATAGTTTTTCACATTTTTTATCCATCCTGCCATCCAGCCATGGCACCCCCAGAGCGGGTTCACGTCACACTAGAGTGCCATGGCACCCAGGCTGGGAAACACTATTAAATTTTCTTAATACCGAGCAACCAGAAATGTTTTAGTAGTTCACACCACCTACTTGTACCAACCACTCCAAGCAGAAGCACTGACGTGATTGCCAAGTTCCCAGCCAGCATTCCGTTTGCCAGTTTCAGCGTCAGAGCCCGTATTCCGAGAGTCAGCATAATTCCAAAAATCTTTAAACCACAGCGAAACGAAACAGCTCAAAACCACAACAGACATCTAACCATAGCACATACTCGCTTACTCACTCATCAGGCTCCAGTCACAAACTTTGAGCACACACTTTTAGAAATGCTGTCATTTGGTAGGTGCTCAGGATATAACTTTCTCTGGAGTAAATAATCTAATAACTTCTATAGTGCCGTTATAATAATGTACATGACATCAGTCGAAGGTCGCTTTGAGTGAAATTGCAATCAAGACTTTTTTTCAAGACCGGGAGAAATGATCAGAGAAACCGCCATAAGGTAGATTCGCAGGTTGATGGGAGAAAGGAAGGAGGATGGAAGATGACAAAATGCAGTCCCCTAAGCTAACCATGAGAAGCAGTCATAGGTATGAAGCATTATCAACTTTATTCTCTTGGCATAGGCCAGTCCTTTCCCTCAGTATCTGATCTGCTGTCGTCAATCACGTAATAGCCGACTTCCTAGAAAGTGCAATTGGGGCAGAAATCCTTAATAGCTTTCTGGCCAGGTAGGGGTTTGAACCTCCCAACCTCTGGGACAAATCCAGCATGCTAACCCCCAGACTATCGCAAGACAGCAAATAAGGGCAGATGCATTTGTTGCAGTTAATACTCAATACAGTTGGCTCTTATATCTCTTACATGCCAAACGACAATTTTCTAACGGATAGCATTGGTGAAGGAGTCAACTGAATAAGAAAATCACTGAATAGCGGTACGGTCGAGGCTAAAATATTACGAAATAGTATAAACAGTATACATACCTGTGCTGAGGCGTTGAGAAGACCAGTTGAAGTTCCTTCAGGCTCTGGATAAGTAAGTTCGGCACTAAATTCAAATCCCACGGGGAGATAACCGGTCATGAAGAACCTAGACCAGAAGGAAATTGCCTTAACATTGCCCAAGTATCCAAACTCATCATAACACAGCCTAAGCTGTAAGTCGATCAGAAGACATTCAATTTCTGTCAGAATCAATGCAAATTACTAGCCAATCGTTTCTAGCTTCTTATTAGATAGGACAGTTTCCACTGAGAAAACAAAAAACATTCCACAAATATACAACTCTTCTACTGAACAATTTCTGCAGCAAAGTAACTTTCGGTTTCATAAACAGAGATGACAAGCAATCACTGGATATACTATGCATTAATAATAATAATAATAATAATAATAATAATAATAATAATAATAATAATAATAATAATAATAATAATAATAATAATAATAACATTGGCTCATCAAGTCTTCTTACATTCTTGAGCCAAAAGCAGCATCATGTTGACAAACGGACAATAGTTTGCCAGATGATTAAACAATTAATTTCATATGAATATGGTACATCTGCAAAAGAATCATAATCTCAGAAATTTCTAAAGTGCTATTTAAAGCCAAGTGCAGGTAAACAGCAAATTCATGAGCACTGCATTGCCAGATGGATTGTCCAAAGATAGCAAAAACAAAATCCAGATCCCAGAAGACCAGACAGAGGAGATCTTATGGTGGACAGATCTGCCCACTTTATAGCAGTATTGGATCCAACATAAGAGACGTGGAAGAAGAAAATCAGATGCATGAGCCAGAACGAAAACAAGAAAATAACTAGTCTTTCCCATACAGAGCATCAGCGCGTTAGTTCAGTAAAATGTTCCCTCTGGGGAAAACCCGTGTTTATCCACTGTCCCTGTCCCTCTCCATCTTGCTCTTGCCTCCCTTTCTAATACCACTCCCCTTGCTGCCCAAATGCAAAGTAATTACTTTTTTCTGCGAAAGCATCTTTTTGGTCACCGAGGGTCAGACAATTATTGTCGATTTTAAGACAAAGAAACAGTAATAGGAAGTGAAAACAAGATACGAGGGTCAACCTTAACACCCACAGACATAAGAACAAGAAGGATAGCTTATGATAAAAATATTTAAGCTTCATTTTCAGCATGCAGTTAGCCTTGATTTTGTCAAAATATCTAACCCAAGTATTCCACTGCATAGAAATACGATCCAAATCCTGTTCAGACCAAGCGTCAACGTAAAGCACAACATTCCTGCACAAGAAAAAGTGTAGATCAGGACGGTCGTCAGCCTACAAAAACATCACAAGATCTATTTTCAGTCTCACATTTCATCCTAATCATGGCATTAAGTCTAACTCATAGAATATTCATAATTCTACCATCCACATATTGTCTGGAACTAAAATGGCCAAGTTACATGATGCAGTTTATACAGTCATATATGTATATCAAAATAAAGACAGATTGGGTCAGGTCAAAATTGAAAGGTCAGGTAACTAAACAGAAGGCCATATGGTGTTTGTAGTTGCAACTTGCACCTATGAGCAGAACAAGCCAGACGATAAAAAACAAACTGAAAAATTTGGAGCATTGGTTTTACGAGAAAATAAACTCAGGTCATGGTCAGTCATTAAGTTCCTATGGTTCACAAAGATCATTCCACAGTGCGTGGCTCACTTCGGCTCTTGAAAAATTACAGAATATGTGACTAGTGCTATTTAGTAGGGTGGTCCACGAGACAATGGTAAAAATTCACCTTTAGCAGAACTAGTCTCCACAAGTTTAAATCTGTTCTACCTCACCTAAGTAAGATGTGGTCCAAATCTGAAGCAGCTTGGAGCACTTTTAGAGGTGGCTCAAGGCCCCCAACATTTTCTTCCTAATACCACGTACGGCCTAGTGGAAATCGTTGACTGTTATTTACTAGTCTAGCCAATTTACAGTTAGACCTGAGCCAAATTGCTTCTGAAGCTTTTTAAACGGTTTCCTGCTCAGAAAACCATTGCTGAATAACATATCCAAAATCCAACAAAATCTGACCGCGGGAACACCCCCAAAAATGAATTTCAAAATGGCGGATTGGCTGTGTCCTAAGAAATACCAGTATTACTACCAATACTTTGCAGTTAGACCTGGACAATATTGCTTCTGAAGCTTTTTAAACGGCTTCCAGCTCAGGAAGCATTGCTGAATAGCATATCCAGAATCCGACAAAATCGGACCACAGGAAAACCCCGAAAAATGAATTTCAAAATGGCGGATTGGCTGTTTCCTTAGAAATACCAATAATACTACCAATAATTTGCAGTTAGACCTGGACAATGTTGCTACTGAGACTTTTTAAACGGTTTCCTGCTCAGGAAATATTTCTGAATAACATATCCAGAATCCGACAAAATCGGACCACAGGAACACCCCCAAAAATGAATTTCAAAATGGCGGATTGGCTGTTTCCTAAGAAATACCAGTAATACTACCAATAATTTGCAGTTAGACCTGGACAATATTGCTACTGAGACTTTTCAAACGGTTTCCTGCTCAGGAAACATTGCTGAATAACATTTCCAGAATCCAACAAAATTGGACCACGGGAACACCCCAGAAAATGAATTTATAAATTCAGACCCCTTGATAAAGTTCAATGTCATTCGTTTTTTCTTGTTTCTATTTTTAATTTATGAAATGCTATTAAGCCTATTCAAAAATAATGTGAAAAAAGTACTCCACGATGTCCATAGGCATAGTCTCTGGGGCAGCAAGGGCACGTGCCCCCAAAATATGTGTTTTAATTCAACTCAAATTATGTTTTCTGTTCCTCAGTGCAGTTTACCGATTTCATGCTTAAATGGTGAAAACCACCTGACCTTGAGCCACCTCTAAATGCTCATCAATCTCCCTCAAATTTGGTAGAAGTAACAGTGGGCAGCCATAGAACAAAAAGGGGGTTGTGGAGCGCAACTCTGAGACACTTAATTTTTTTGGACCACACTACTATTTAGTTTCACCTGAGCATTTTGTCTTACTTGTAGCACTTAGTCTTGTCAAGCCAAATGCCCGACAGAATGGATCCAGCGACACCGGCCAAGACAAGGGTCAAACCAATTCTACCTGCGTTCAAGTGATCATCCTGTCGAAAGCAGTTTCAAACACAACAGATTATTTCCACAGAATAGGAAGGAGACACACTCAGTCAGTCACCGTCAGCTTGTCTGTCTGTTTGTCTGTCTGCTTGAATTTCCTGCTGCTAGTAAATTAGTCAGGGGTCATTGCATAATTACGTAACGCCGAAAATGACCGTTTTTGACCCACCCACCCACCCTGTAACGCTTCGTAACGTTTCCCTAGACCCACCCACCCACCCTCCCCAGCGTTACGTAACGCGCCCGGGTGGCGAATCTCTCTAAAGAAGAATTACACTAAACGGTAGGCCTAACTTCTCAGGTTTATTAACGGTCTCAATTACCTTATCAAACCGATCTACCGTGTAGGCCTAATAATCTATGCCAAAACCAATGGACATCCGGGTTTTGCCCTTCGAATTCATGGTAAGTAATCGAACATTTATTATTTCAGTTATTTAAAAGTTCGGCAAAAGATACAAGAAACCCCCGACGGAATACAATTGTCCGTCCCTTAAAACAACCTGTCAAAGGCAACTCACATCCAGTTTCTTTTTGAAACTGTCAAATTTCTGGTTTTATGCAAATAAAACAACGAAAGTCTTGCCCGAAAAATCAACCAAGAACAACAAGATTGCGTCCTTAATTTTCGCAGACGAAATTTCAGAGAGTCTAACCAGTTTGGTCATTCACCATTGGGCCATATTTATATACAGAAATAGGTCACTCAGTCGCGTTGCTTCATTTTCTCTATGGCTCCCTACGAGAGCCATACAGACAATGAAGGCCCGAACCTTCACAATTTATACTATTGCGTGTTTTTAGTTAAGTTTTAAGTCAATGGCTCGAAGTTTGAACTTCGATCACATCGTGTCTAAAGTGTCATTCGATGTTAATTTAAAGTTCATTATAACTTAACTGTTGGTAAAAGCGTTACGTAACGTTCATCTCCACCCACCCACCCACGTAACGTTTCGTAACGTTTTCAAGGACCGCACCCACCCACCCTCGAGCGTTACGTAATTATGCAATGACCCCTCACTAGTAATAAACAAGTCTAAACTATCAATTGAAATATTTGAATCTGATGGCAATAAGGACTGAAGAACACCTGTGCAGCAAATAAGATCATCAATGAAGATATTAAATTCACAATCATCCTCAGTTTTAATTTGTGATCGCCTTGAAAGCAGTTTCAAACACAACAGATTATTTCTACAGAATAGGTCTCTCTGTCTGTCTGTCTCTCTGTGTCTTTCCCTCTCTCTGTGTCTTTCCCTCTCTCTGTGTCTTTCTCCCTGTGTGTGTGTGTGTGTGTGTCTCTCTCTCTCTCTCTCTCTCTCTCTCTCTCTCTCTCTCTCTCTCTCTCTCTTTGTCTGTCTGTCTGTCACTCTCTCTCTCTCTCTCTCTCTCTCTCTCTCTCTCTCTCTCTCTCTCTCTCTCTCTCTCTCTATCTCTCTCTCTTTGTCTGTCTGTCTGTCTGTCTCTCACTCTCTCTCTCTCTCTCTCTCTCTCTCTCTCTCTCTCTCTCTCTCTCTCTCTCACTCTCACTCTCACTCTCTCTCTCTCTCTCTCTCTCTCTCTCTCTCTCTCTCTCTCTCTCTCTCTCTCTCTCTCTCTCTCTCTCTCTCTCTCTCTCTCTCTCTCTCTCTTCTGTTTGAATCAACCTTCTTTAGCTAGTAATAAATACGTCAAAACTAGCGATATAACTAGTTGAATCTGATGGCAATTAAGGAAATTAATCAAGAACACCTGTGAAGACAATACGATGATTGATGAGGCCATCAATCAGATTCACAATCATCCTTAGTTTTCAAGGTTGATGAAAGCAACTGCAGGTAATCAGTGTCAAACCATGCACAATAAAATTCTTGGTTAAATTAAACAGGATTTAACATTTAAGAAGCAGGATGTCTAAGCCACAATTCCTTTGCAAAAACAATCAATCTAATTATACTCAAACACACTGTTAAGGAAAATGAAGAAGTTTCACGCTAAAGCAACTTGCCTTGAAATAGAAGAGGACAATAGGATTGAGCAGCGTGCCGATAGCATAGTAGGATCCAGTGTTTATGCCTGGAAAACAGGCATTGCAATGTCCAACACTATAAGCAATGGGTCTCATGAAAGTCAACTAAAATTCACCCAAGTCAACTCAATTTCATTAGAAACTTTGAATTCAGTCTTTAAAATGTAAATATTTCATTTGTTAACAAACAAACAAATGTTAACAAATTTAAAATGTAAATATATTAACAAATTTAAAATGCAACTATTAACAAATTTAAAATGCAAATATTAACAAATTTAAAATGCAAATACTAAATATTAACATATTTAAAATGCAAATATTAACAAATTTAAAATGCAAATATTAAAAATGGATAGACACTAAGGACCCAAAAGCGTAAACAATAAACAGACAGTAATTTTTATATAGACGTAGAAGTGTACTTCAGAACCTTGTCCCAGTAACAAATGAGAAGCTGGTTCTTGTTCCCTACTTAAGACTTATCCTTTCAAAATTCCTTATCCACCATACTCTGTCTCTCTCTTGACAGAGTGATCTCCTGGATGTTCACTGCTCTACATTGGTTGTTGCTTTGTGCATTAGACACCAGTACTATCGAAGTTGCTACTTAAAAGTAATTAAAATAACAATAGGTGGGTTTAAACCAAAAGCCGTCTCCCCATATTCACCTTTACTAACAACTACTGAACTAAAACCCAAACTCCAAACCCTAAATCTCAACTGTCATGTCAGATGTTTGGTCACTTGACACAATATGTCTTAGCAGGCAGGCAGGCAGGCAGGCAGGCAGGCAGGCAGGCAGGCAGGCAGGCAGGCAGGCAGGCAGGCAGGCAGGCAGGCAGGCAGGCAGGCAGGCAGGCAGGCAGGCAGGCAGGCAGGCAGGTTTTCTTCTGAACAAGATTCCTTTAGCCCACTTCCCACAATACCAAAGGAAGTGAACAGGGCTGGTGCCCTTAAACCAGATCTTTCTCTTACCGTACGTAATCAGCAGCAGCAGAAAACTAGAATTGTAGAAGAGATTCCTCAATGACGTTAGGTAGTCTCTGCCAGATGACGCACTGGCGGACAACATCTGCGCCTGACTAGGAAGAGTCGGAGGTCGACCTTGAAAGACTAAGACAACAAGCATTATTTCATTCAGTCAGTCATTCATTTGGGTCATTTATACAGCACCTACTGTAGAGATACCCAGAGGGACAATAAGCAGTAAATCGAGATCTAACAAAAATCTCATCCGTAAGTTTCTATAGCACCGTGGTTAGAGCAAAAGGACTCAAGCAAAGGTCTGTATTTCTACAGTATGATCCATTGGACAGATGCCCTGAGGATTGGAAATCAGTAAAGATGGAACTTGGCCCTGGAGAGTTAAGCAAACCAGCTAAAGACATCATCAGACATGTATAATGTCAGTCACACTGGCATACACGCATGTATGTGTAGTTATGCTAGGGTATAACCAAAATCTGGATCGGTATACTGATTTTGCCGATTTTGGGACTATCAGGATTCACCCAGATCCAGAATGTCTAACCCATTGATTAACAACAGTTATTTTTTCGATGATTTTGCTATGGATAAATAACAATTTATAGGCCACTCACATATAATTATAATCTTGATTGTTACTACTTACTAGGGTTGTCAAATGATGATGTGTCATAGCAAAGATAATCAGCATTGCCCTCCTACTCTTTTCAGGATGGAGACTGACACTACCAGAGTACGGGGCAGTGGTGTAGTTCACATGTCCTTATTTTCATTTTCATACAATTACATATCATCATTGTTAAAAACAGTTGGAGGCCTACATAGTACCTAATTACCAGTAGTTAATGTATGGTCATAATGCTACCTATAAACAAATACTGGTCACTAGTCGATGGAGATCGCTATAGTATGTTAACCAACTTTCGGTTAGAGCCAAACCAGTCTCTCTGACAATTGTGTGTGTGTGTGTGTGTGTGCGTGTGTGTGTGTCCATGTTTCAGATAGCCTCCAGGAACAGGATAATGTTGGATGTGACACTAGTGGGAAACAGCAGCGGATTGGTTACAGCGTTCACCTTGTAACACGAAGAGTACCAGTTTGAGCTTTCTCTGAAACGGTTACTGCGTAAGGACCTCGTGCAAGTCCTTGGTCACAATTGCTCAGCACTATCGAATGGTGCTTGGTCTTTAGATCGCAGCACTTAATAAAATAATATGCATAATAATAAGTCAGCTTAGTAGACCAGAATCCATTTAGCTGCCTTTACTCATTGCAAGCACATGTGTATGTGTGTGCGTGTGGGTGTGTGACAGTGTGTGTGACAGTGTGTGTGACAGTGTGTGTGTGTGTGTGTGTGTGTGTGTGCGTGCGTGTGTGCGTGCGTGCGTGCATGTTTTAGTGAAATTTAGAAACAACTCACAGATGAGGATCAGAACAAAGAGGGCGCTGGTCAGTGCTGCTCCTCCATAGAACATCACACTCAGACGCTGTCCGATCACGTCCACGTCATCCGTGTTAATAACGATTTCCGGTGGAATGAGAAAGCCGAGTGCACAGCCAATCTGAAATCCAAACGCCAACCGAAATGTCCAGAAACTTGCGGAAGATGGCGTGCAACATCAGGCTGGAAGCAGTCAGAGGAGACCATTGGTCAAGAGTGTACTGAACTCAGGCGCGGATTTAGAGGGGGGCGGAGCCGGCGTACGCCCCCCCCCCCTAAACCTGCAGCAAATGTTCTCAAACTAAACTGACCTAAAACTAATATAACTGCAATTTGGGAATAGGATGTTTGAAGTAGCTGGACCGGCAGAATGGAGCTTTCTTACCGGAGCTCTCTTACCTACTTACCTGAGTTGCTAGCAGACGTTGCCCACGTGACCAATGACTTTTGCCGTGACGTCATTCACAAAGTTCATGTACAGACAAAATTTACGTAAATAGAAATTGGTCAATTTAAAAATATGTCGAGTGGTCCGCCGTCAAAACGGCTTAAACAAGCAGTTTTATCATTCATTGAAGCAGATTGGGACAGTAAGACGAGCACTGCTGCTTACGGACTTTTGAAGAGCATTACAGATCATGCATTTATCGTAAGCTTTCATATCGTTCGCCATTTCTTTGGCTACGTCAAAGGACTCAGCGCAAAGTTGCAAGGCTCAACTTTAGACGTGATCCAAGGATATGAAATGGTGACGAGTGTTAGAGCAGCACTAAACAATGCCCGACAGGATGACAGCGAATGGGAGCATGTTTTCCAGAAAGCTACTAAAATGGCAGAGACAGCTGGCGCTGGACCAATTACTGCACCAAGAATATGCTCAAAACAGATTCACCGAAGCAACACACCCGCTGCAACGCCATATGAACATTTCAAACGAACATTTATCTTCCATTTCTGGACAGTCTACTTCAGCAGTTTAGCCTACGATTTGGAGATCTTGCGAAACAAGCAATTCGTGGTCTAAGTCTCATTCCATCTAATGTTTCAAACATCGACGCACTCACTGCTGATGGTATACTTCATTACTATCATGATGACCTGCCTTCGCCGGATTCGTTTCATCAAGAGTTAAAGCTTTGGCACAGTGGCGTCACTAGGGGGTGCGGGGGGTGCGGACCGCACCGGGTGACACCCTAGGAGGGGGGTGACACCCAAGATGAGAAAATGAAATTTTTTTAAAGATTAGGTCTTTAAAAAAGGTAAAGAGGAAAGAGGTAATGGCATTATGGTAGGAGACCGGAAAAAGAAGGATGCAAGAAGTAAAAAAACAGGCGGATGACTAAAAAAAAAAAGTTTTTTTGGGAGACGAATTCCCAAAAAAAGGGTCATCTTTTTTTTGTGAGGGTGACACCATGACTTACCGCACCGGGTGACACCAGCCCTAGTGACGCCACTGCTTTGGCAGCAGATGTGGAGAAACGCTGACCAAGCACCCTGTCGGACACCCTCGCTGACAGCCGCTCCTGTCGTATTATGTATCCAAATATTACCACAATAATTCACATTTTGCTGCTCACTTCTGTCACGGCTTGCAGTGTTGAACGAGCAAATTCTAATCTGCGATTTGTGAAGTCGTGTTTCCGAAGTACAATGACCGAGGACAGATTTAATGCACTCATTTTATTGTTTGTCCACAAGGACATCAAGTTAGACATTGATGACATTATCAATGCCTACGCCAGAAAGCTTAATCCACTGGCATGTGACACTTAATTATTTTCTTTTTGGATCAAGGGTTGCATGATCAAAACCGATAACTGATTTATAATCGTTTCACTGTTAACCTTCAGTGGAGACCAGTTGTTTTATATGAGAAACTATATACTTTTTTAAAGTTCCATAACATTTTCTATAAAAAGGATCATTATAGTTTTGCGTGATCTAATTTCATATATATATATATATATATATATATATATATATATTAGGGTGGTCCAAAATCAATTTTTGTTTCAAGGCCAAAGTTAGAACCCACCATTGCGGTCCATCTATTGAAAAACTACTATGCTGAAAATTTGAACCAATTTGAACCATATTTAGGGGTTGCACAAGTCAACCAAAGTATGTTATGCATACTTCAAATCCACACGATGCATTAATGGCAAACAAACATCGGTACAAAAGCGTTACAATGTATTCATGGTTTCAGCAATTAAACTTTGTGATTAAATAGCATTTTATGTTCGCAAGCATCAAGTTTTAGACTAAAAATAACGTCAGAAGTGTTTCGATATGTCATCATTGTGTAGCAGTCGTTTCCATACTGGCAGCGGCACTATCCAACCATGCAATGTCTTCGGGTCAGGTAATTGACGGCGATGTGCATTAAAAACTAATGGCAAATACTGTTTCATTTGTCAGGATTGAGTTTTAATCCTGGATTAGCTCTACACCTCTCTCTGCTGTGTCGTTGACTACTTTGAGTGTCATCACGACTTCATGTGATTCAAGATAATCTTCATAATCATTCCAGCTTTTCATTGTAAACTGAATCCTTTGGTGCCAGGATATGAAAAATTGTACTGTATTGGTGGTGATGAAAGAACTGAGTGACCGTTTGTTAACATCAACCGATGTCAGCATGGGAAGTTTGTGCTTCGATCCATGCTGCTGACATAAATTGTCTACCATTCTTTCTTTCTCAGCAAACTCAATTATTGACTGTGACCTCACTCAGGTACCACAGATTTCTATGGAATGCTGTAGTATAGTGGCCCGACGAATTTCTTGGTTTCTGTATTCAGCCAATTGTTGAAGAAAGCGAAGATCGTTTGCAGGAGCCGAGACAGGACAGGGAGCTTGAAACCATGCCTGGATTTACACATCACAGATAAATAGAAGGACATTGAAGATACCCGTTTCATCAACTGGCTTCAGTTTGAATTGAGATCGACACATCCACATCTTGAATGAATATATTATTCTCGCCATCCAACGAGCCTGATGTAAAGTTCCAGGTGCTATAAAGTGAATTCCTCGAATTGGTGCTCCACCAAGAAAAATGATTAGTAAAAATTCAAGAAGCTCCTTGTAGTCATCTCTTTGATGATTAGCCTCCAGCTTTGTTTCATAACGCAGTTAAATAACTTGCCCTCTGAATTTAGACAGCAGTGGATCTACCAGGTCCACTGCTGTCTCAAATCTACTTGAGTCAGTTCGACGCCAATGGTCACGAAAACGGCAATATATTAGAATATCTGGACCAGTGGAGGGAGTAATTTTTATGACACTGAATGCCTTTTCAGCAACGATTTCCATCAAATGGTGACGATCTGCTAGATGAAGTAAGTTCCAGCCAGGTCCCTTTTTCTATCAAAGTGCATGCACGAGCAGTATTGCTCGCTGTGGTGTTAAAGCACATCCCCATAATCTTCGTTCTCAGATTCCAGTGATCAAGACATTCCTGAGCTTCTCCAGTGCCTGAGTTAACTTTCGGGACACCAAGGAGTTCTATTCCAATACTAGACACAATAACAGGCAGGCGATCTACCTTCTCGCAGCCAGTGATGTCGGGCAACAGCTTACCGTCCCAATGTACAATCTGAAGAGAATTCATTTTTCATCGTACTGGTGAGCTCCTCTCGGTATAATCTTCTGGCTTGGCGAAGAGAACTGCGACTCAAAGCCAAGCCTCGAACATCATGACCTAGAGATTGAGCAGTTACTAGTAGCCAATATAGATGTGGTGCTTTCCTGTCAGTGATTTAGTCCGATCCAAGGCTACAGCTACCCGATAAATCACAAAGGGTCTCTTGCTTAGCTGTTTATTACATGGTTGTTCTTATTTCATCCTTTTTGATAGACTACCACAACCTGAGTCACTGTTTTCCTCAGACGTGTCCTTATCACTGCTGCTCGACTCCAGATCTACTGTGCTTGTCAGAACCTCCATATCATTCTTTAATCTCTCATGCCGCTCTTCTGCAGCTTTCGCTTTAACAAGTTTCTTATCCATTTTAAGAATCAAGATTCTACCCTCTCCTGCCATATAACCCCTTCGACCTTCTCTCTGAGCAACTATAGGAAAGCCCAGTTAATAAAAGTAAGCACTAATCACATATTAGTAGATAAACAGTAAACGCGTGCAAGAAGAAATAAGTATACAGAATTTTACAGATGCATGCTCATCGAATAGAAGGGTATGTGAAACTTTCAGTCACTTGTGCAACCCCTAAATATTCTCAAATTTAGATGAAATTGCACCTGAGTTATTTTTTTATATAATGGACTAAATTGGCACCTTCTAATATTAAGAAACTGAAACTTTATTTTTTGCCATGTAGTCGTGGACCACACTAATATATATATATATATATATATATATATATATATATATATATATACGGGATTGGATTGGTAGTATTTACGCCCCCCCTAACCAGAAATCCTGGATCCGCCCCTGGAACTGGGGGAGCAAATGTATCCAAGTCATGACATTCACTGTAAACCAATCTGCTTCTCAAAACAATCTACTTAGAAAATGGTGTTCAAGAAACCAATCAAAATGAGAAAATAAGATGCAATATCGGACCCTCAACAGGGTCTTCCAGTTAGAGAGTGAAACAGTAATGGGGAAAGCGGTAATACTGCGGTTACCACGGTAAAATCCACGGCAATGGTGTCAGAAGAGGCGGAAAAGCCATGGGGATGGTAGCAAATCCTGCAGTATTATCAAGGGGATGGAAATATCAGTGTGGCATTTACCATGGTAACGGTTGTAACTTTGTCCACTGTAGTAATTTACTATCTGTTAAGCTAACTGGGTCTGCATTCAATGTTAAGTTATTGCGCTACATAACTGAAATCCTTGAATATTCGACATCTTTTCAACTTCAATTGAGTATTCTGTATTTATAAACTTAAGATTTTAACATAACTGTTTATATGTGCAGCAACATTTTCATCTTGTTCTTTTGCTTCATTGGGACAGGAACTGGGATGGGAACACACTTAACTTAATGGGGATGGGGTGGGGATGGGAACAGACCTAATGGGGATGGGGTGGGGATGGGGACAGACCTGATGGGGATAGGAGTAGACTCACGGGAATGGGGTGGAGATGGAGAATAATTTTGTCCCAGTGTTACTCCCTACTTCCAATTAACCGGCAGTACAAGAATTTAGTATAAGGAAGGTTTCTGATCTCAAGATACAAACTGGAGCAGTACCACAGCAGTGCTCTGAACAATCTGGCATTCGCTTAGCATCTTCTCTCCTCCCCTTAACTTACTAATTAAATTAATTATTATTACTGTCACTGGTTACTGCAATTGTTATTATTGACTGCCCTTTTGTCCGATTCTTAGATCCCAATTTTAAATTAAACTTTAAATTATTACCCGGTATTGTCACTGCTGTGGAATGCAGTGGTGTAGCGGAATGTTCTGAGCCTTGTAACCGAAGGGTCACAGGTTCAAATCTACCTCAAGCCACTGCGTAGCAACTTTGGACAAGTAGCTCACCCACAATTGTCTGTGAGGAAGGCAACAGGAAGCCACCTCAGTCATCTCATCCCCAAGTGGTAAAAAAAGCCAATGGGCAGAGAACTCATCATCATTGTCAGTGCTAATTGCTATATCATTACTGTCATTTTAATTGTCCTGATTTTAGGATAATACATATGAAGCAGTCACTCTAAATAAGAAACAGGGACCAAGTCTTGTTAAAAAAGCTTATAACCACTGCTTGGGCACTCTTGCACTAAATGACGTTTCTGATGCGACATAATTGCTAGTCAACGGATGCTGAATGGATTGACTACTGTAATTACAACATAAGCGGAAATTGGAAATACATGAAGTTGAATGGACTGACTGTTGTAAATTACATCCTACGCGGAAATACAGATAATGACTAAATACCAGTCCGCCCAATTGGCAAATAACAGATCAACCGGAAATGCTAGATTTTTCTAGTGAGAAAATTGGCATCATTTACCTGATTGCCAAAGACACCAATGGCTGTTGCAGTAGACACTTCATTTGGTCCAAACCACACAGCAGCCAACAAAGTAGGTAAACCGAGTATGAAGACTTGCGCAATGGCACAAATGGTCTGTGCAAAGACGACCAGTGCAAAGCGATCGGGATGGACAGCAGCGCACTTAAGCCAGGCGCCAAGTGCGTTAAGGAACGATCCAATTATTGCGACGAGCCTCAGTCCTCTGCGGTCAAGCAGCCACGTTAGAGGTAGGATCAGTGGGATATAAGCCAGCATGTAGACCATCGATAGCCAGTCCAGTGCCACTTCTTGCATGTACTGCGAATCCGGCATACTAGCGTTGTAGAAGACGAGAACTTTATCGCCGATTATATTCAAGTGGATCCACTGATAGGCATTGCTCATGGAATACGCAGCAAATAGAAAGACCATCAACCAGCGTCGTCTGTATAGGTGAGCAACAAACTTTGGATGCTGCTGCTGCGGAGGCTGAGGTTCGACAAGGTGTGCATCTGGTGATGTTGAACTCAGAAGGGATGCCTCGGAGACGAGAGCCGAGGTCGAATGATTGCTGTTTGGAATGCAGTTGGTCTGATAATTGTCATGGTACAAGTTAACATCCGAGCATGAAGAAGGTGCTGAGGAGGCCTGCATTTCAGCTGCTGCTGCTGGTGAGGATGCGGAAACCAACTGCTGCTCTGTGATCAGTTTCCCGCTCGATTCCACATCCTCGGCACCATCATTGTCCCTTGCCCTTGAGTCACTTCCGTTCATTTCTGTGAAATCGCCACAAAACATCAAATACAGTTAATGTTGCCAGCAATGGACATAAAGACCTCCTTATTCGTGTAATGAATGACAAGTAGCAAGTTTCCTCATGAACAGAAGCAGAGGCCATTTCGCTCCCTCCCCTCCCTCCCTCTCTCCATCTTCTCTATCTCCCATAAATGAAATCCCTTCAAGCATTCATCAAACCAGCGATAAATTTTCTTCTCATTGAATTTTTCATCTGCAAAGTATCTGATTTCTGATCTGTGATTGTTAAAACCTGATGTATGTGCAATATAAATGTAAATGTAAACGCTTTTAAATAGCAACCATATGGCCTTGACCATGCTCATTTTTCAATGAATTGATTGATGATTGAAGCCTTGTCATTCAATAAATAATCAGACAGCGGAAACTAATCGATTAATAAATCAAAGGAATCAATCACTGGTTGCAATAAAACAACCTGTCTAAGCATTATCAGAACAATTGAATAGAATTACAGTATACATCCATCAAATCCTGGCTCCACTGCAATGCATCAGCGGAAGAGTTGGCATCAGTGTGATATTGTGGACATCCCATAGCCAGCCAAGTTCAGCAGGACCATAGTAGATCCACACTGTGCCACTGGTAGCAACTGGTGTTACATGGACAGTGGTGAAATTGTTCACCCAGAGCCAGAGGTGGTGGATCTCCAATTCTAAAACCTAAGTTTATCCGGCAAATCTATTTATAACCGATACTCGCTGTTTGAATAGACATAAAATGCATGACACATAATGGATATAATCGATTTTTGTAATAAAAAACAGTTAGGTGACAGGTCTTCTCTTTTAGGTGGTGGATCTCATATGTCAGATCTATGGCTGATCTTCAGTCGTGGGATCCGGCTGAATTTAACCTATAATTACGAGGCTGGGGCCGAATTGAACGTGGCCGTCAGGGATCGCTTGGAGGACATCACAGTTCAATCACATCACTTATCCACCACAGACTGTCTTTCTGATTAAGTGAACTGACTTCTCAGTATTGGCCTGACAGTGGCTTGTTTATTATTGCACCATAAGTTGATGCTTTGTGTAGACATTAGACCCCAGTGCTATAGAAGCTGCTAATCAGCACTTACCTTGTCAGCATTTCCATGGACAACAGATGGGACCCAAATGGGCTCCATATGGGTCCCATATGGAAATATAGGTCCTGTATGGGCTCCATATGGGCATGCTGGCAGGGATAGTAATTAGTCTCCAGCGTGTCGATTTGTAATCGTAATCTAAAAAGCAGTCTTGTTGTCCTCGAGACCAAGGTCTTGGTCTCGAGTGCACTCGAGTTCGTTTTTAAAAGTCTTGGTCTTGGTCTTGGTCTTGAGGTTCAAGGTCTTGGTCTTGAGGTTCAAGATCTTGGTCTTGGTCTTGAGGTTCAAAGTCTTGGTCTTGGTCTCGCAAGACCAAGACCAAGACCGGCTGTTAATATGAACAGTCATTTAACAGAACTCAAGAATTCTGTATCAAGCCTGCTTGCATCATACGACCAATATCTATGGATGGATACAAGTCTTGTTGGTCAGCAAAACCCATTGGCAGCAGCAACAGTTATTCTGTATCAGACGGTATGATAAACCATGGGAAGATTTCAAAAGGACTCACTATCTGTACATTTACAGCCAGTGCTTGAAAGCTATTCTGTGGGTGTCAGCGACTTCAGCACCTGTAGAACGTATTTTTTCACATGGCGGAATTTTTATGAGGCCCACCAGGCACGTCTTGGTCAGAAAATTCTGAGCGAATTGGTTTTTATAAAATACAATAGGCATTTGGTATAAGAGTTTGCATGAAGGACTTTTGAATACAAATTCGGATTTCTCTGCAGTTTGCATTTAAAGTTAATTTGCTTGAATAAAATAAAAGACTCATGATGTTTTCATTAAAATAGCGAATATTCTGACTTTACAATTTTTACAAGTCTTGACCTGATTTCGATTTTTTGGGTCTTGGTCTTGGTCTTGGTCTTGGTCTTGAGGTTCAAGGTCTTGGTCTTGGTCTCGAGGTTCAAAGTCTTGGTCTTGGTCTCGAGGTTCAAGGTCTTGGTCTTGAGGTTCAAGGTCTTGGTCTTGGTCTTGGTCTTGAGGTTTAAGGTCTTGACAACAAGACTGCTAAAAATTTCTACAGCGCCCAAAAAAGCAATGTTGCGGGAGCCAGCTTATTCACAGTAATCACAGGTGCTTCGTCAAAACATAATCAGTAGGCAAGGGGTGAAATCGATTCGAGGTTCCAAAGGGGCCAGGATGAGATTCTGGTCGTGATGTTTAGTGGCACTGGCGGTTGAGTTACATGTGAAGGCGATAAACTGTAGTAGGGACCTGCGAAGCTTCGATATTCGATTCGAAAACGAATCGGATGGCGGTATTCGATTCGATTCGAAAATGAAGTCATGATTCGAAACATTTTCGAATCGTTTTTCGGAAAAATTATAACGACTTTGTTGTAAGCTAGTTGTTTAAAAATTAGGGCTGCTGATTAATCGCCGTTAACTCGATGACAGCAAACCCTCTGCAAGAAAAAGGTTTATAGGCCTAATTAGAAAGTTATGCTCTGCTCAGATGTATGTACACCAAAGTTCGGTTATGCAATTGGTACAATACAGAATATACTAAGTCTTACTTACTTACTTAACTCATAAATTATTTGTGCTATTTTTAATTCTTTTAATTAGTTTAATGTTTAGTTTAATTGATTTTAAACTGCAGAAAAGTTATTGATATATTGATACTGTGGTACGCCTGTGCTATCAAGCTTCATGAATATCAAACTGGTACCCGCCGATTCGATTCGAGATTCGATTCGAATTCGAATCTTTACCCCCGATTCGATTCGAGATTCGATTCGACTGAAAATTTGTGATTCGCAGGTCCCTAAACTGTAGTTACCGTATATCACATGGTCACCAAAACCAGGCATGTTCCTGTCATGTCACGAGCTTCCCGATTTGAAATCAGCGAAGGGCGACCTACTGTGCAGCATAAACACGTGATTGATTTCCGGCGAAAGACCGACAAAACAATAAGAGATTTCGGTTACCTCGCTTCCTTACGCTGGCGACTATCGACAGTTGCTGTGTAGTCTCTGAGACTGTATCGATTGGACTGGTGTTGCGGATGGTGGAGATGCTGCTTCTCGAGGCTCTGCCGGCAGAAAACAAAGGTGGTTTAAAGTGTATTCATCGTATCACATGCTCGCCGAAACCGTTGATCGTTTCAAACATATGCCGCTCTTTCAACGGATCGAATAGGGTTACTTTTTCTTATAGTCCAAGCCGACCGAATAGACATGATTATTAGACATGTGCAGGGCTTATAACATTATCATGAGACCATAGAGTTCACATACACGCGTCGCTCGCCAATTGAGATATCTAGGCATTGAGTGCACCAGAAACAACCAACGGGTGTGCTTGAAAAAAAAAAGACAGATGCCAGATATGGTCCAAATTTCCAACTACACATACGATTCTCACTCACTGAGTAAGCAGTAATAAACGATATGATTATGACCATTTCAGATTCGACACAGAGATAACGGATGCGGGCGTGCCAGGGCAGAAAATGGGAGGAGCGTGGGAGTGAGGGCGGGGCGAGTGGAGGGGAGGGGCGGGGCGAGGGAAGGTTGTTTGCTGGTTCTACTCTTCCGTTGACGAATCACAGGAGTTCTTCATTGCCATGGATACGTGATGAGGACGTCTCTTTTTTCGACTAATTAAGATAAATAGATTCTTCGTTAAAGAATGAACAGAACCAGAGGCCATCTTTCGAGGGCAGTTGACGTTCGATCGTCTCTCGTCTGGGTCAAGGTGCTGCAGCTCGAGTGCATGTTTATTACCCCAGATACACACGTTTTCGCCCTCTGCCCTTTGATCCTTCAGGCTGTTGACTGTTCATTATCTTAGTCCCAGTTTTGCGAGTTTTTTTTTTAGCTTTAACAGTATTATCATGCACGTTTTTAAATTAATTTTAGCAGTTCTGTTGGCAACCCTAATTAAAACCAGTCTGGAAGGATGGCATTCGCTATTATTCCCATGAATCTCAAATGGCCCTCTGGATCCACCCTTGACATCCCTGAGGAGTGAGGATGAAAATGTTAAACAATGAAAAGAAGGTTAAAGGGTATAAACAGATGAAGAGGATGAGGAGTTTTAATAGATTAAAAGCAGGATAAATGGTTTAAAAAGAGCAGATAATGCTGAAGTGATGATCGCTCTCTGGTAACACAGATCTGTGAAAATTCTTGTATATGCCAAGTTCCTGTGTAACAGTTTAATTTGTTGTTTTCATTTGACAGTTGGATGATTTCAGATTTTAAACTGTGACTTTTCTTAACTGTTGTTGCAGGTTGTTGTGGTTGGAAATTGTGGAGTTGGCAAAACAAGCCTTATCAAACGTTTCTGTGAGAATAAGGTTAACAAACAACAATATCAATCTGAGCAACATCTTGTCTTCCTAACTGATATATCAAATCCATTGAAGCAGCATCTCAAATGTTCAATGTTCATTCATTGTGTTAGGTCGAGAGTGCCTCTGACAAGTCTCTCTTGAAGTGGTGCTATATAAATTTGAAATTACCATTATTGTAGTTTGGAGGAGGTAAGGGTCTTGGGCTAGGCCTAGTTCTTTTAGCACACTAGTATTATCCAGGATTCAAACCTAGGTCACAGACGTGAACAGCTTACATGTTAGCCACTTTGCCACTTCATCAGTGGGTATGCTTCTGCCTAGGCTGGCACGGTGGCAATTCCCAAGGTGGCATGATGATGAGGAATGTCACCATGCCATCTTAGGCAGAAGTACACCTACAGACTAAACGGCTCCAAAATGTGAATAATAATCCGAAAATTGCCACCAATTATCCTCTTCAGAGGACAGTTTATGGCAAAAATTACCACCAATTATCATCTTCATGGGACAGCTGATGGCAATTGCCTCATAGAATCAGAATTGGTCAGAAGAGTACTCTAAACAGTGATGGACACTAAACTATTTTTTTAGCGAAACTAAAACTTTTTCCAACTAAAAAATTAGTTTAACTAAAGTTGGCAACTAATTTTGGAAATTAGTTAACTATATTAAAAAAAGTAGTTAAACTTTTTCCAACTTTTTTCCAACTTTTTACGACAAAAAGTTTCACAATAACAGACGTTAAGTGAGCGTCAATGACAATTTCACCTTCAAACTATGCGATGTGTACTGTTCTAGCATACAGATACAGGCGTACTGTAAGTAGTGTATGAATTTGAAAACACAGGCTGTTAATGCTAAGTAAAAGTCATGTTGAATTGTTGACAGTGTTCAATGTTCATTGCGGCAAAAATAGTTGCATATTGCTGATTTTTTTGGTTAAACTTTTTAGTTAGCAACTGAATTTTTTTAGTTAAACTATGGTTTTAACTGAACTATTTTTTAAAGTTAAACTTCTTCCATAACTAAAATTTTTTAGTTAAACTAAAAGTTAGTAACTTTTTAGTTAATTATTACCCATCACTGACTAAACATGTCGCAGTGCAGAACTTGGAAGCCATAGCCAGTACCACCTTGTAATGATGACAATGTTACATTGTAATTTTAATCACAAATTTACACAATGGCACTTAAGAAAAACTCATTAGAGGCACCCTCAACCTGAGATTGAAATCGATGAGATCTGTATCATTCTCATCCATTGCTGGTTGTAGATTTCTTCGCTTTGCCGCATTAAGGTATTAGTTGTTATTAATTACTTACATTCGTTAAATTAATAGATGGTGCATTGTATATTCGTTTGCTGCTTTGTTACTGTACAGCTTGCCCTGTATCGTGCTTCTGTTTTCAGTTCAGTCAAAGTTATCAGCCGACAGTTGGAGTTGATTATGGATTTAAGGTGCACACCGCAGCCGATAAAATAGAGCGTATGTATATTTAGTGAAGATGGTAATTATGTCTTACTTTATTTCTTCTCAGGGAGTGCATGTTAGTCTAATGGTTAGCATACGGGACTGTCAGCTGAGAGGTTAGCGGTGCAAATCCCAGCCAGGACCCATTTTGGAGAGTATTAACTCGGCTATAAAATGATTCCCGTTACACTGACCATACATTTTTCTTGGTAGATCGATCAGGCAGCAAGATAAAGTACTGGCAACCTAACCTTACATGCCAATGCTAAAGTCATTACTTCGAAAGTATTACTCTCTTAGTTAGCTAGCTCCTTTCACTCTTATCTCACTTCCACCTCACAGTTCAGCATATTAATTTCTGATACTTTTATGCGTTGTTTCCACATAACTGAAGATTTCTGTAGCAGTTTTAAACTATTTTCTCAGCATGTACAGCAGCTAGCAGCTTGGTAGTCACCATTCAAAGTTCACGCCATTAGCAGGCTCAAACCTTCAACTATCAGACTCAAATTAGCACAATTTGTACATGGGGACCTTAAATGGAATGCACCCATTCAAACAATAGCAGTGGTGAAGGATATCACGGTCCCGATCAATTCATAGAATAATGAGCGGGGTCTAGGTTAAACATTTGCTATAGAAAAATGTGTACATTTACATATTAGATCCTACACATGTTATGTTTAGATTTGGCTCAATCTAGGTCTTTTGCCTCCATTGGCCCTGCTCTTTGGAATGAGCTTCCTCCGTTCGTTCGTTCTTCTATTCTCTCAGGTAACGTCTCTTCCTCTTTTACCTTTCTTAAAACTTGCTTTTTCTCTCGGGGTCTCTCGCACTGGGAGCGCTTCTGAATGGCCCTCCCGCTAGAAGCGCTTTATAAATATCCAAATACAATACAATACAATACAATTAGGACAATATATTCATAGGTTGTTATTGTTTTGTGGATATGCACAAATGTCAAGTTCTATTTTCAGTGCGTACTCATCTCTGGGATTTGTCAGGCGCCTCTGAATATTTGGATGTTCGTAATGAGCTTTACATTGGAGCCGACGTTGTCCTGATTGTCTTTGACGTGACGGACCTCAGCTCTTTCGAAGGTCTCACCCAGTGGCTGCACGAAGTCAAGAAGTTTGGACCAAGCGACGTTCAACTGTGTATAGTTGCAAACAAGGTAAAACCGGTTTCAAAATGTTTAGAAACGTCGTTCAGTGACTTTATCCCTAGTACTAGGTACTGCTGTTAAAAGTTATGACTTTAGCTCAAGTACTAGGCACTGCTATTTAAGTTCTGTGACTTTATTCCAAGTACTAGGTACTGCTATTAAAAGTTCTGTGACTTTATCTCAAGTACTAGGCACTGCTCTTAAGAGTTCTGTGACTCTATCCCAAGTACTAGGCACTGCTATTCTGTGACTTTATCCAAATTACTAGGCAGTGCTATTAATAGTTCTATGATTTTATCCCAAGTACTAGGCACTGCTATTAAAAGTACTCTGACTTTATCTAAAGTACTAGGTACTGCTGTTAACAGTTCTATGACTTTATCCCAAGTACTAGGCACTAATAGTAAAAGTTTGCAGCAAGGTCCCATAAATGTATGCCACAGGCTGCTGTAAATGCAACTGACACAATGCAGTGACAAGAGACTGAATGGTTGTTTGACTTGGGATCAGTCAATAAAATTTCCTGTGCTGCTTACATCCTATATAAGACACCCATTAGGCGTGTGTTTCATGCAGGCCCACATTAAGGGGGGGGGGGTTTCTAGGGGTACTGCACCACCCGGGCCCGCAGTTATGAGGGGCCCACATTTTCGGAAGTACATTAATTTGATTGTACTTGTAATTGGGCCCCACGCTGATGGCTATATAGGTAATCACTGCACCCGGGACTGCACTAGCCTTAATGCGGCCCTGGTTTCATGAAACGCATCAGCATTTGATCTGTTCTTTATTTTATCAGACGGATCAAAGAGACAAAAGAGTCGTATCTGTCGGCGATGCCAGCAAATGGACAACCACTCGAAAACTCAGGTAGGCTGCCCACCAATGGATCCATTCAATGCATTGTGAGAAGAGAGCAGATTGAAAGGTTGGTTGGCCAGGCAGATAATGGGAGCAAATAAATCAAGTGGTCCAGAGTTTATTGGTAATCAATGAGATGCCAGTCTCTTTACTAAACTGGCCTTACAATACAAAGGAAACATGCTGAATTCAACCTAAATTCTAAGGATATGAAGGTGCATTATTAAATAAACTATGAAATATTTATTATTATTATAATGCATTTATTAAGCATCACTGTCTAATGACCAAGTATCAATCGATGGCGCTGAACAATTGTGAGTGAAAGGACTTGCTCAAGGTCCCTACACAGTAACCATCTGAGGGAAGACTCGAACCCATACTCTGCATTACAAGGCAAGCACTCTAACCAATCGGCTACCATGTCCTGTACGACTTACTAAAGCATCAGCCTTTCAACCTGTGTTCAAATGAAGGCATGTCCTGTGATTTAAACATACAAGGAAAACTGCAGTAGCCATTGTCTTATACGCAATTGTCTTATAATTCCAAAATATGCGCCTAAGCCATCACCGACGTTGTTTTGTTTCAGTATCTGCGAGACGTCTTGTTCCAATGGCGAAGGCATTGATGCACTCTTTTCTACGCAGCTTGAATTAGTCGTTAAGAGAAGAAAACTAAAACCCATGAACCAGTCATCCATCAACGACGCCCAGTTGTAAATCATCAGGAAGACTGCTGATATGTAATGTCTATTGTCAAACATAATTGGCTACTGTTTCAGATGTGTCTAATGTTACTTGGACATCTAGCTCACGCTTTTACTGCAACTTTACCATGGATTATGATTTTACACTAACATCTAACTAACATTCAACCGATGCCTTGTGCAATATGACAACGGTGCTATAGAAGTTGGAAGAAGTCGTTGATTAGATTATATTGCGTCTGGATGTCGAAGTCCAATGCGCTAGAGAAATGAAGTTCAGCCAGTGATTAGGTACTGACTGAACATTAATGAGTTTTGTTGAAATGTCAAATGGACATAAAAGTTAAAACTGTGATCATCATTGTAAAGTTTTGTACATGTGTCATAAAATGTTGTTAAATTAAGGTTATGTTATTGTTTAGGCACTCTTGTAACGGCATGTGCTGTGTTACGGCGCCCTAGAAATTGTCGTTATTATTATCATTATTTAAAAACCGATTCAAATATGAGTTGAACGCGTGCGAATGTTAAATAGAATTTATTTAAACGAAGCAGGTCTCAATTGGGGAATTCCTCTGTATGCACTCCACTGTCAATCATAGTCATCTGTTTCAGCTGGTTGTCGCCTTTGACTAGAAGTGCAGGCCTGCTGGCAATGACGTCTTCAGAAACCAAGTTACGACAAAATTCAATGTTGTCAATAATCGACTTGGAGTCGCAGTGTTTCATAAGTAGCGCATGCACCAAGCGAAAATGGCCGTATCTGATGCGACGCACTTGTGGGCAGACGGCGGTAGATCGAAGCTCCAAACCAATTTCATGAACAAGTTTCATCAGATACGTACACGTTTCGTTTACGCTGTGTACTTCTACAAAAATCAGTCATCTATTCTTATTATCCTCCATATTATTCGTATTATTATTACAGATAAATATATTTCAAGGATAAACTGTAAAATAGAAGACAAGACTTGACACTGAACTGGAAGCAATAAACTAATACTATTATGATTAAACTTAGTAGTATTCTCAAACTTATTATGATTAAATATAGTATTATATTTATTACTACTGTATTACATTTAGTTTCAGTTTTATGAATTCATAAATAACTAATAATAACACTAAGCAACTTCTGTAGTGTAGTTTAATGTGTAGTCAACTTCTATAGTATGGTCTAATGCACAAACGCCAATTGATGGTGCACCAAAACCAAGCCATATCGTGTCAAAACCAGAAAGTCAGTCCACCCATAGACAAGAGGTAACCTATAGTGGATAGGCCAAAGCAGCTGATGGTGTAACAGCAGATGGCCTACAGTGGATACGCCACACTAGCAGTCATCTGACTACTGTCTGGTATTAATGTAGCCTATTCTGAGAGCTCTGATAAATGTTTTGGTGCAGTTAACATAGAAGGCCATGTTAATTATCTCACTGTTGACCAACTTGACCACGCTAGTGTAGGTCACTTCAGTAAGTAAGCAAGTAAGTATATTCTTTATTGACCAACTGCTAATCGCACTTTGGTGTAGACTGTAGACATCCAACAAACACAGTTAAATGGCCTACTCTGTTATTTGCACAGAAATGATGGAAAGCAGCTGTGCTTTTCACCAATAGACAGTTTCGTAAATTTCGTTAACTTCAAATTTATAAAGCAATACTCAAGCTAAGCGCAGAGCACCAGTTTATTCACAATCGCATTTTTATTCATAAGCACCAAACATGTAAGTTAATTTATCAGTAAACTGAGGGGATTACCAAGGGTGAAATCCGGTGGTCGATAATCAATGCATCTGATTCCATAGATGACTGGACCAGCCTTCAGGTCTGTGGGGCGTATTAACCCTGCGACAGCCAGCTCATACGCTTCTTGTGACTGGATATCCACACCAGCAGTGCTGCAGGAGAAAGTACAGTTGCTGTATCACATGCTTACTCAACAGTTATGGGAAGTTTGGTTTACTCTAATCTAATCTAAACTGAATGACTTCTATAGAGCCATTATCACAATGGTCGCCTTAAGTGAAACCATGCTCATAATCTATGTGTTGGATAAACCTGGTTTAAATCCAAAGGGTCAGTGAAACCAAAAGTCAACGTACGGTGGCTAAGCTGAACTATTAAATGCACACGTTAAAATTGTCGTAACCACTGCCAACTTATACCGTTCACTCGTTTCTGCATAGGAATACAGCCTGTAAATGGTACAACTACCGGGGTATTGCAGTAATAACGATAACAATGGTTTGACACTTTACAAATTGCACCCTGCACCCGGGGAATCATTATTGGGTGACAAGATGGGTAAGACAGTTTGGGTCTGTCCTGGAAGAAGGTTGTAAAACAGCTAGACTTATTAAATGATCAGTTGTACCATGGGTAAATATTCAATATTAATAATACAACAGTTATTACTTGGTAGAATTATTACCATCATTATCATTACAGTCAGAGGCCTTACAAAGTGGTTTCAGATATAAGGTTTGATATTCTACTGCTTCTATACCAAGACGTGAATTTATTTCATTTTTCCGGGATCATAAATTATCTGCTAATAATGACACATAAAAACAACCATAGATCACATATAATGCATTAAACAATGCTTAAATAAGAAAACCCATCGAATCACTTACGTGAACATGTGTTTTTGATGTCCAGCTTGAACTGCTGCTATCACTCGATCCAACCTGGCTTTTGTTATGTGATCTGTAATTAACATTTGGTAATCTGACCAATTTTGTTGATTAATATACCAGTTGGTTCAAACTGCACCAAACCTTTATTACATAATAATAGTAATTCTGCTATAACATGTTACAATACCCATTGTCTTATAGTGGAACTTGGTGAAGCACTCATATCCTTTCCTTGGACTATTGAGCAAACAAGTCTCGAAGGTCCCAAGTTTCTGGACTCAGGGCCAGTGTATCAAAGAACTTACAGCTAGAACTGAAGCATTGAGCCCAATGTCGAGGACAGTTTAAAATGAAAATAGCTCAGTAAAAAGTGCCTCAGAGCATAGCATAATTTAAGGCACAGCTTAGTTTAGGGTGCATTAGGTCATTTAATGACAGTTGCAATCAGAAATTTATGCAGCAGTACTCCAACAGAAACTGCTCATAACCTGACAACAAAATTGAGTTTCACATCATAAAGTAGAAGACTTCCAGTGGAGTTCAACATGGCATCTTCGTAATATAATGTAGCCTAGCTGACAACTTATATGGCTCCTTATATTTTTCTGTACATGCAGGGAAAATCAAAAGGTACAAATATGATAAAACAAAACCTGTGACACTTACGGTAAGTTGTTCGTTCAATGACCTTTCCTACAGGTGAGAAGTTCTGTGTTGCCATACCAAGCTGTCCTTTAACATGATAAACCTAGAGATATCAAATGATATTTGATAAGAAAAATCAGTAGAAAGATATTACACAATATGATAAACGTCTGATAAGCTCACAGCTCTAGGTATTATATATAGTTCTAAACTTAAAGCTGTCCAAAGAAGTGAACTTTCCCTAGCCACACTATTAAGAAGTCTCTCTATCTAACTGTCTAACAGTAACAGATGCACGTCAAGCTTGATTATTTTTTTTAACTACCGGTATAACAAATTTAATAAACCTGTTACACAATTTCTGGTCGCAAATAAAAATTTTAATCGGATCTCAAAAGGTTAAAACTAAAAATTGAAAAACGATTTGAAATGCATGAAACGTGGAGGTTTCTGATATCAAAACTAAACTTGGACTCACCCTTATGTAGCCTGCTGTAGCTAAAGTCCTTAACTTCGACAGACCATTTCCAATACCCATTACTGAAAGTCAACAAAATATGGGCAAACACAATATGAAACACAGAGAAATTCAAAACATATCAGTAAAAACTAAAGATACGGCTGAATAAAGTACTGGGTAACACTTCCTCACGAACAAATAAACAAAGATTTCAAAATCAAAAGGAGTGGCGATGTCGGACGTTTTAACCTGCCTGAAGGCAGAGAACCAGAAGAAAGATTGTGTAGCAGATAATGCACTCAAATTCTTTCACACTCACCCTGTGTTAACTAGAGTTACAGACTATTTCGTCACAGACATCTCAATAAACATTTCAAGCCATCCCAAGAAGCACTTTTTTAAAACTGTTACATTGCGATGTTATGTGACGTTCTAACAAGGCGCTTTACAAATAGCCAGACACAATACCTACATTACATAGATACACATATTTAATAACTGTGCCATGGCAAATCAAAGATTCATACACAATTTTGGACTTATTAGTTAAATATTTTGAAAACTGTGCTAATTAAATCACAAAGATTATTAAAACATCACAAAGAAAAGAAATTCTGTTGATTCTGTAGCACAACCTAAAACTCCAGATGAATGCTTTCCAAGATGTCCGACCGAACCAATTCGGAAATCATCTTCGATGTATCGTTCTCCAACCACTAAAACAACAAAAGAAATGAACAGAATATTTAGAAATGTAAACAAGAACAAGAACAAAGAAAACGACAACAACAATACCACACTATACTACAACTATTTCAGAAGCATAGCTTACTTCAAATGTCTGCTCAGTAATAAGCATAGATGTGTCCGTACTTAATCAAGCAGAGGTGACATCTGATGAGGAAACATGAAAACATTTTTGGCAGTTGCTTTATGACCATTGTCTATTGGGTAGCGTGCTGGACTGTCAATCGAGAAGTAGGGCTTCAAATCCCACCAGAGCAGAAATCTGTCTCGAGATTTCTGCTTCACCTGTGCCCCTAGCCAACTCAGCTATGAGTACACTGACCGCACACTGTCAGTGGGAAGATGAGATGGCGAGGAAGAGGACAGGCCACTCACCTTCAAATGCCGAGGATAGTGCTAGCTTAACACTTTAACGACGAGCATGTACTAAAAGTGACTGAGAAACCAATACAGCTTGTCATTGAAGCAGACCCTTAGCCAGAAATACAGAGTTGCCCGTCCAAAAGCAGTGAAGACGTGACTGCCCGACGCTGTGAGTTGTATGAAGTTGCGACCGCCTGAAGTCCCCTGCCATACGAGTCCTACTGCAGTGCCCCTATGATGTTTATAGAGCCTAATATCAACCCCTACTCCTTACGGAACTGTCATCTGAATGCTGGCAGTGGCTTTAGAGAAGAAACTGGATGGCTCTGGAGGAGAATCATGCACAATTTATGCCATGTCCAAAATAATTTTCACCCGTCCAAAATAATTTTCACCCGTCCATAGGACGGGTGGCTGGCTGAGAACCTGCATTGAAGTGTTAACTGACTGCTCTTCTTCTTATGGCCATAGCTAATGAGAGAAGAAGGGGAGGTGCAGGCACACTGGCACAGGGTAGGGTAGAGAAAGGAAAGGAGGAAATGAGAACTATTCACAACAATTATAATTGACGAGTCATTTAAGTAAATATACAGTAATTTCACAACAAAACAACTGCATTCTGTAGATAATTACCAAGTGGATGGTCAGCTATGTCAGGAACCGTGGTGACCATGGGCAAGCCGTTAACCACATTTTCTTCATTAACTATCACTTTTTCTCGCAGCGGCCGACCTGGAATCTTATTCAGTTCTACAAACAATTTATAACCTCTAATAAAACACAATCCTCATCAAAAGCCATATAACTGAAAGTATATCACTTAGATTTATTTACATACACTACAGTGCAAATCATTTAACATAAAACGCAGGGGACTAGCGCGAACAATCCGTATTAACCGAATTTTGTCTTAGCCATTCTTTCAATTCACGTTTCAATAATTGTTAATATAAGCAGGCATTATAAGTGTATACAGTGTCTGCTTTTGAAAGGTTGACAGCACTTTTCGTAGGTTCTTAAAATGCATTCTCTAACAGTGCAGACACACACATACATACACACATACATACATACATACATACATACATGACAATCGTTTGGTATACTACCTGTAATGAAGAATAAGCATTCAAACAAGCTACAGAAACTTCATTTATTCATTAAATTCTTACCTATATGGTAACTAAATTAAAAGCTATTAAATGGTAAACTTTTGAAAAATATAAAGATACTACTCTAAGAATCAAAGTTAATGAAAGTTCAAATCCTACAATGATAACATTGCCATTCTTCAACGAGTCATAAAAAAATAACAATGTAACAGCGATAACAAAGAGTAATGTTATCAGAGGCCCAAAATCCATATACACTGGCCACAACAGGTAGCAAATATCTACTCTAGTAAATGCTACAACTACTTTTTTGTTCTACACTATAAGTATTTTTCCATGAATTCAAACGTTATCATTGGTGCTGCAAGCTGGCAAGGTTAAAATGGTGCCGGTCTAAACATCCCAACATTGTAATTAATGTGTCAACCAGTCCACATGCCCCAAAGTGAACTGAAACAAAATATGATTGTTTCAAATTGGATGAGCAGAGCCAGAAGCTGAAAATAAATCAAGATTTCAAGTTATCCAATGGTTTGCACTGCATCTTCTGAGTACCATAACAATATCAGCTGAATATTACCTCGAGCTAAGTTCATCTTTAGCGTACGGATGACATCTGGTATTGCACGACCAGCAGGTTTATAGATGCAAAAGATCCCATTTAAAGCTCTGAACACAGAGGGTGCATACTCTGTCATCATATTCTAAGCTACAAAAGGATGAGATAATATACAACAACCCTGTACAAAACAGTGTATATATGTAATACCCTTTAGTCTTAAATCAGTTAGTATTTCCATTCTCGTGTCATGCTTTAAACCTTTAAGTCACCATCTGTTCATCAAATAACTCCATAAAAAAGCACGAGACTGAATGATTGAACATCTATAATCATCCTTCAAAGTTGCACCCATTTGCCCCAAGATTAGGAGTGGAAATAGGAATGATGGCAATTCTAACGAGAGAGCCCAATAACTGAATAGTTTAATCCAATAAGTACAGTAAATACTGTAATTGGCCTTGTGTGAAGCAATCACTCTCATTCTTTCAGAGAATTTATATAACGCCCCTCAAAGAAAACTATTCAAAGATTCTCCTGCCTTGCCCTGGCAAAAGAAACCAGTTTTAAAATGCTGTTGAAAGGTGCACGAGGCGCCCCACGTTAAGTGACGCGTCACAGCACTTTGATTTAATGCAATATCTAGTTTGGCAATGCCTTTTGGGCGTGGCACCCACTTTACAGCCCCGTTTCGTCTGACGGTGGTAGTTCCTTTCGCTCGCACAGCTACTATGAAGCGCCAGGTTTTCTCCGTGATTGGCCCATCGACATGGAACGAGCACCCCCTCTCCGTTTTACCAGTTACTCAAGACTACTCTCTTCCGTCTGGCCTGGGTCCGGAGCGCCTCTGAGTAGAGATCTTGAAGGGGCGCTGATTGACTGATTGATCTGACCAATTTCTATGCTATCAACGGCAGGGTGGGTTGCAGGGGTCAACCCGAATCCCCGAAACCCGAATCCCCGAAAGCGCTGAAAATACACAAAAGCCCGATTTCCCGAAAACAGTTTCATAGAAGCGCCAGAACTCCAGAAAACTATTCAAAGTTAAATTCTAAACTTATACGGGACAAATGACCTAGCGTGGCCTTGATGCATCTCGATTTACTGCCTATTCACATGTTTATTTGTAAGTTTAGTCTAAAATCGATTTCGGGGATCCGGGCGAAATTCGTTTCGGGGATTCGGGTTTCGGGGATTCGGGCCACACCCGGGTTGCAGCAGAAGGTCGAGGTTTGGAAATCTCCAAAGTGCATACGACTTGTAAACAGCAGTATATTAAGCTGAACAGAATGAAGCGTACGCAGTTACTTCTACTAAATAAAGTTGGTAAAAAAATCGACTGGTACCTGAAGTTCCTGAACTTACTTATGTTTTACTATTCTTCAGCAACACACGAAAAACACGATTTGGGCGATAATTTAAGTTTATTTTCTGGCACTACCATAGATACGTGGGCACTACCACTGATATGTATTAATAGTTACTATTAATACATATCAGTGAGCTCTAACTAAATTCTACGAGATTCGACACAGAAATAATGACGTAACGGAGTACCAGCGCCTTCTGTCGGCAATTGTAATCTAGGTAATCGATCAGCCAAATGTAATGTCAACCAAAACCCCAGGATTTATAAACTCCACAGAAGTGTCAGTAACTGAATTAAACAATTTGGAAAAGAAATAAAACAAACAGAAATAAAGAGAAGGCAGATTGAAAGAAAGATAAAGGAAATAAAAAAAGCTGTTAGGTTACTATAGGAACCAATAAAAACAAACGGAAAAAAGAAAGAAGGCAGATTGAAAGAAAGATAAAGGCAATTAGAAAGCTATTAGGTTACTATAGGAAATCGTAAAAACAAACAGAAACACAAGAGAAGGCAGATTGATAGAAGGATAAAGGAAATAAGAAAGTTGTTAGGTTACTATAGGAAACCGTAAAAACAAACAGAAAAACGAGAGAAGGCAGATTGAGAGAAGGATAATGAAATAAGAAAGTTGTTAGGTTACTATATGAACCATACAAATTACGTCAGAAATGAATACGAGCGTCACCTAGCAGATATAAAAGACCTACGTTTTGGGAGTTTCTCAACTTTTGCAGGGTGGTGATAAACAAATCATTAGTTTAGACAAGTTCAGGGGCGTCTACACCATAGAAACCTTGGAGCAAATGCTCCATCCAAGAAATAGGGGGGGAAAGATTTGTCAGTGTGTGTGCCACCATTTTAGGGGGGGAAGGAACGGGGAGGGGGCAGGGACGTCATTTCAGCTTTTTTCAGGGGGGCAGACGTCAAAAAAGTGGTAAAAAAAATTTTTCCCGCTCCGCACGAAGAAATTTCACAGTTTTTGGGTCTTTCTTCCAAATTTTCGGGGGGAAAATCCATAATGTGCCCCTCCACCACTGTCAAAGAGGTGTGGTCTTATGAAAAAGCCTTTGCAGACTCTAGTTCTGTTAATAGTATATAATAATTCCATGAATTTGAGTATCATTTTTTTCTTTTTTACCCCTTCTTCTTCCTCCTTTTCTTGTTCCAGCTTTTTCATTTTTTTTCAAAAATCAGGGGGAAAATGCCCCCTTGCCCCCCAAATGACGTCCCTGGGAGGGGGAAGAAGAGGGGGAAAAGGGACGTTGCTCCAACGACTTAGGGGGGATAGACGCCCCTGGACAAGTTTAGATGTGGACTAGCTTTAAATGGCTTATTTTTAAACTATTATAACTCATTCTAATCATACTAAACATAACAGTCATCTACATTTATATATATTGCTTGTTGTCTTTATTATTTATTTGTGAACATGTAGACGTGTATACATGTATATGTATACGAGCATGGCAGTAGCATATACATTATATATAATTGTACTGTATTGTATATGGGCATTTATAAAGCGCCTCTCGCAGTATAAACCACTCAGAGGTGCTCCCAGTGTGCAAGACCCGAGAGAAAAAGCAGGATTTAAGGTGAGAAAAGGAAGAAGCAATGCTACCAGAGAGAATGGTGTTGCAGACAGGAGGCAGTTGGTTCCAAAGCGAGGGACATATGCAGGCAAAGGACCTGGATTGACCCATAGTAGTCCTGACACGAGGAACTAAGAGGTCAAGACGATCAGAAGATCGGAGAGAACGGAGCAAAGAAGCATAATGAGGCCGAAGAATTAGATCATGCAAGTACTGTGGAGCAAGACCCTACTGAGACTTGAGCATATACATATATACAAATATATAATAAAAATAGTATAACATGCTTGCTGTAATATTTATTTTTCATGAAGTACATGTAAATCAGATACATCAGATTTGATTGAAACATTCGTCCATAGATGACAGAACACATAATCAGTCTTGAAAAAACTAGAAATATTTAAATACAATACAATACAATAGGTTGCATAATGATGCTCTTTCAACACATTGATTAGAGTCAACACTTTAAGCACAGCGATATTACTTCAAAGCAGAACTACACCTACATCCAGTTCAGTTTGATCAGTTAGCCACAACCTCATCGATCAGTGAGCCACAAAATCATCGATCAGTTAGCCACAAAATCACCGATCAGTTAGCCACAAAATCATCGATCAGTTAGCCACATAATCATTTATCAGTTAGCCACATAATCATCGATCAGTAAAAGCCAAGTAATCATCGATCAGTAAAAGCCAAGTAATCATCGATCAGTTAAAGTCATCAAATGATCAAAATGTAAAAGCCATAAATCGGTCAGTCACTGAACACCGAGAAAAGATCAATGAGCTAAAGACATAAAAAAGTCAATCACTGAAAGCCATGAAATGATCAGAGTATAACAGCCATAGAAAAGTTGATCAAAGAAAGCCATCATCAATCAGCTGAAAACTGTATAACAAAGAGTACAAAAATGTAGTATTTAAAATATAAACAGTGGAAACAAAGCACTCAAAACACAATGGTCAAAGACAATAAAAGCTACAAAGGCAAAAACAACAATACAAAGAAATCGTTGTAATGCAGAACAGAATCTGTTCCACCTTTCCTCTCTACCTTGTGCATCACTTCTTACGTCGATTCAGTGGATCTCTTCCTTAATGCTACTTGGTTTTCCTAAGAGCTCATTTATCCTGAACAAGCAGCAAATACAACAATATCCCCTGCAGATTGGAGCTCTTAACAAACACTTATGAACAGATATAGCATGTCTGAATCTGGACAACACATCGCATCTTTCAGGAATCTCTCTTGTTTTCCTGGCCTGAGTCCTGTGTCTGTTTATTTTTTCTGCCCAAATGAGAAAATTCAGTAACCGGGAAATCCTTCTTACTGATTTTCACTATAGTTCACAGAAAAAGCCAAACAGCCGACAACACCCCAAATATGTTTTGTGATGATCCAGCAACTGGAAAATCGGTTGTTACTGGCAGCATAGCTCAGTATGGAACTGAAAATCTTGGATGGTTTGAATCCCAGACACAGAGGCAGAATACTGTTGCATTTCCACTTTGCCACTAACTCTTCACAATGGAGGAATCTGCAGTACAATCTTTACAGTTTTGACCACTGTTTATCCTGGCGACTCCTAGTGATGGTTATACAACCTCTCACCAAGTCTCTCATCATCACAAAAGTTACAAACATATATGTCTGTCATCATTTCATGTACTTCACGAGGTGTAACATTACCTAGGTTGAACATTTGCTGATCTTCCTCTAAGGCAGTTAGCAACAACTCTCAACAGGTGTCGCCATCATAGAATGTCGTCTAAACCATAGAGCATATATCACTGCATAGATCCCCACTGAGCTGAGGCTTAAAGGGGCGTGTTATAAGAAGGCTCAACTGTACTTCAGCTACCATGAACATAATTTACACCTATGAGGTATAGAAACAACCGATAAAGACTTGAATGCAAACGGAAACAAGAGGAAATCTTTGTTCGAACAACTTTTCTGTATAGACTGGTTAAGATATAAAAAGAAACAAATGCCAACAAAGTAATAATGCCACAAAATAAGTAAATGCTGAAATATACAGTGCATTTAAACTTCTACCCAACTGGCAATACAAGATCAGCAGAAATATATTTACAAAACAGAAATTATGAGGAATATATTCTAACACCTCAGTCTTCAGAAAAGCAAACAGTGCCATGGAAAGTCTGCAAAATTCAACTACATTCAACCTAGCTTGCACACACTTTGAACACTTCAAACTATCCAATCTTGTTTCTGCAGCCTACTACAACCATTGTTGATATCACTCTTGCTTTCCACCTTAGCACCAAGCAGCCCTCGCAAGCTTAACCCTCCCAAGATTCTTACCTGGCACTGAACAACCTGGCTGTTGCACCTATTTTGATATAACCCTAAAAGCAACATCATATCATGAAGCTAGGCACGTATAATGCTATACGAGAATATTTTCACGTAGGCTTCATAAGTCGTATACATGGGCCCAAAAATATGACACAAGAAAACCCATATGGGAATATTATCTTAATAACATAAACTTATGCAGTTTTAGTTGGAGACGGTGCATTTGTGTGGAGCAAAAAAAGTCAAAGTTACGTTTCAAACAGGTGCAAAATAACAGCTGACCTAACCTTAGAAGGTTAGGCAATGCAGAGTCATTTACAACACCAGTATCATAATCATAATTGCAAATTTATATAGCTCCACTTCAAGAGAAAACCATCAGAGGTGCCACAACCCATCGGAGGCGCTTCACCATCAACAGTCGTTGGAATTCGGGGGACTGCAGCACAAACATGACAACGACAATCCAACATTGGAACCTTCTTTCCAGCTTGTATGATTTGATATTAATTTCTGAACGTCACATCATGCACGCGGAGCTGAACTCTAGATGCAGTGTTACAATGGCAACAACGTGCTGTCACTGACATCAATAAGATGACAACAATAAGACCATAATGACAAGATGACATCAATAAGATGACAATGAAATCAAAATGATGACACCAATAAGATGACAATACATAAGCACAGATGAACAATTTCAGGAATATTTCAAATCTTCACTTAAATACTTAACTCTAGTTTGAGAAAACTCCACACTGGGAATACATACCACAATGCATAGGAGCCAAAAACATCAAACAGTTCTCAGATCAAAGCCTTCATACAAATCTATACGGTAATTGCCAAGTTATTGAAAATACAAGCACTCTTTCCAAACAAGAATGCTTTAACAGTTGCAGTATTAAAAATCGGACTTAGATTCTGAAATAAGTGGTTTCAGAAATCGCTGTGATTTGACAGAACAGTTAACACTGTTGACGCAACAACAACAATGAGGAAAGATAAAAGACAAAAACTGAGTGCTGCTAGCAACGAACTGCAGAACTGCACAAACTAGTACTCTCTGCTGAATTGCACTGTGGGTCAATCTGGGGACACGCTGTAAAGACAGGCAGGTCCCTTGTCGATTCCCGGCTGATGACCTTTACGTAACTCGGCACACGGACCGTGGTAGTTCTCCTTGCAAGGTCCTTGGCAGTGGCTTGACTGTGATCCGACTTCCACAATGTAGTCCGAGCTACAGCATAAGTTTCTAGAAAATAAGTATCCTGACTACACAGAGCCAAACAGCAGTTTCTATAAAAATTAGTACATTCAATATTTCTACAATGAATTCATTAGCAGACATTATTATGTACACACTCGGTTTATTATGTACACACTCAAATAACCACCTTTTCATACTTTAACAACTAGAGTTTCATAAAACGCATGGAAAACTAATCCTTTTCATCTTTAAAGGATTAAGTATGTCATTGTGACTCTTTCAGTTACTGAACATGACAACCTTATGCACGTTGTCCTTAACCAACATTAACATCATCAATAACCTGTTAATAATCTGTGCTTAGCTCTAAAGTGGAAATTAAAAAATGTTGAGAATTTAAAATTTTGGCTAATGAATGCTGCCTTCTCTAGGCACTCGCAAGATTATATAAAAATATACAGTTACATAAAAACTGAAATGATTCTGTCATAATCTTAGACATTTGAAAAATTTCATATTAAGAATTAGGAAACCATTTTTAAACATTAGAAAATCATGTAAAACATTAGGAAAACGTGTTGAAGCATAGAGAAATGATATTCAAACATGAGAAAATGAAACTTACACATAAGAAAATGGTGTTTAAACAAGAGAAAATGGAACCTACACGTGAAAAAAATGGACTTAAACATGAAGAAATGGTATTCAAACATGAGAAAATGGAACTTACACATGAGTAAATGGACCTTACACAATACAGTTACACATGTATGAGAAAATGGTCCTTACACATGACAAAATGGTGTTTAAACAGACAGAAGAAAATGGAACTTACAAACGAAAAAAATGGTGTTTTAAACATTAAAGACATGGTACTTACAGCAGAAGTTTTTTGTTCGGACCCATTGCCAGAGACGCATTTGCGCCTGTCGTCTGCTGTCTCAGTGGAGACGAATATCCAGAATGTTCACTAGAACCGAAAAAGAAATTCAAATGTTTATTAGCAATATAACAGATAAAAGATCAGTAAAACAAGCAGATCTAATGACTTCTTTAAAGTCAGTTTTATAAGTATTCAAGATGTATCAAAGACTCATCATTCATTTCATGGTTAATAATAAGTTTCCCATTTTGACCATGTAAGAACGAACTGATAATCCAATCAGATGACTTACTTACTTACTTTCAAGCTCATAATTCTTTTGTTACCTCAATTATAAAAATAACAACATCATAAAGGTCATTCATAACAACACCAAAAAAGGTTATTTATAACAATATCAAAATCCCAGATGTCATTTATAACAACATACCAGAGGTCATTTATAACAACAAAATTCCACAGCTCATTATTTTATAACAATAACATCACCACTTGAGGTTATTTATAACTATAACAAAAAGACACAAGTCATTTATAACAATGAACATGTCACAGACATCACTTATAACACAAACAGCACCATACAGGTAATTTATAACAATACCATCAAAGCAGTCGTTTATAACAATACCATCAAAGCAGTCGTTTATAACAATACCATCAAAGCAGTCGTTTATAAGAAAACCATCAAAGCAGTCATTTCTAACAATACCACCAAAGCAGTCATTTATAACAATACCATCAAAGCAGTCATTTATAACAATATCATCAAAGCAGTCATTTATAACAATACCATCAAAGCAGTCATTTATAACAATACCATCAAAGCAGTCATTTATAACAATACCATCAAAGCAGTCATTTATAACAACATAGAGGGTCATTTGCATTGGATTTAATTGGGTTTTTGCCAATGGACTCCCCTTGTTTTCCACCAAAAATAAATCCTCAGAGGATTGCTAATGAGTTTTGTTCACTATGCACTATCATGTAACGTAACCAGACATTTACTACAGGACCTTCAGGAGGCCAAAGCCTTCACGTTCAAAAAACAGATTAAAACTTACTAAGTAACTCTTATCAATTGCACTGACAGTTGACAGTGTAAAGCATCCTAGAAGTAGTTGCTACTGACGATGCCATATAAATTCAATTGTCATAATTACGACTACACCTGCTCAGTAGCTTTCAAAGGTAACACAATGTAATGTACATTGCATTGCCCTTCCTCTGAGCAATAATTTCTAAGTTACATTTGGATTGCATGACATAAATCCCTGTGGTGCCATTATCGGAGCTTTAATGTAACAAGACCTAAACAAGATGAATCAAGTTCAGAACCTTTCTGAATCTCAGAATTTATATCAACTTACCTCGAATAACTGCCATTTGCCACCGATGCCGAACTTTCATGAGCATCTGCGTAAACCAAAACAAAAAGAAAATTTAACAACAGATGATCAAAATATGATCATCCTTCAAATATATGCGCTTAGCGAGCAAATGGTTGCACGGTGTGTACTGTATAGGCATACCTCATAATCCTACTTACCTTATTTAAAAGGGAACGTTAGAGCAAACTCGTTACGGGAAAACAAAGAACACATGAGAGAATCATGTTTTAACATTGGGAAATTGTGTTTAAACAGCTGGACATCATGGGCAAAACATGAGGAAATCGTATTTAAAAATTAGGTGGGCTCCCCCACACAACTGCAGAGCCCATGCAAAGATTTCCATCAACAGTTTCACACAGACACTTGTAATAAACTTTAACCAATGTTTACAACACAATGTCTAAAGTATATTGCTTTGTGGCAGGGACATTCATGTATGTATGTATGTATCAGAGCACTTGTATAGCACCCTTTGAATAACTCACAAGGGCTTTCTCGCACGGCTACCTAGGAATCACCACACACATATGTCAAAACTAGTGCAGCCGAACATAGACGCTGAGGCGCACACCAGCCAAACGGTAATTCATGTGTTAACAACTTCTATTAGTCAATTTATGTAGCACCTCCAACAGAACAAACTACCCAGTGATGACACCCACAGCCACCAGAAAAAAATATATAGCAAGGAGAAGACTGTTACAAAGTGAGGAACCCACCCCTGCAAAAGCCCTGTGCCAATACAAGTCCCACCTGAGGGAACAAGCAAACCCTCCACAGGCTGTCCAGTGTTAACAGCTTGCCCTAGCTCATTACTTGACGCACCCTATTCGGGTGTTTCCCAACATCATAAAATATGAAAGACACTGACCTGTTGCTGAAGGTGCTGAAGATGCATCAGGAGCAGGACCAGCAGCAGCAGCAGCAGCAGCAGCAGCATTGGAATTCGTCTTGTTTGCCTCACTTCCATTCACTCCAACACTAAAACAGCATCTCAATATTAGAAAAATGCTTCGCTTAACAAAAACATGGAAGTAGAACCAGGATCACGTCATAATATGATAAAAAAGGATGACGAGTGTGTTAGCACCTTCATTTTCTTAGACTCAGCATATCAAACTCTTGGCCTTGTCATCCTATCCTTCCACTGACAGTCAAAGTCCTCAGTTCATTAGAATTCATTACTGCATGATAGTCCAGTGGTTAGCACGCTGGACTGTTAACCAAGAGGTCGGAGGTTCAAACCCCGCCCAGGAAGACATTTTGTTCAAGATTTCTGCTCCACTTGCATCCACTGCCCAATTCAGCTGTATACGAGTACACCAACCATACACTGTCGGTGGGAAGAGCACTGGCCAACCATCCTCATATGCTGAGGCTAAGAAAATGATGTCACTAACACTTCATACCCATGGTTGGATCAATGGTTCCCAACCTTTTTCAGAGCAAGGCAACCTTACTAAAATTAATCAGTCAACGGCACCTGGTCTTAACTTCACTCATTTCTTTTTCCAGTAAGTTCTTTATTCTAATGACGAGCAGCATTCCTTGCATTCAACTGCAATGTAGCGAATATTTCTACACTGCTTTAAGTTTAAAAAATGGTTACAGTAGTCATAATCAGTATAGTTTTTCATATGTTTTCACAGAAAAAGCAGCACAAATATTATAGAAAAGCGAATCTAACAGCTGCGGCACCCCTAGAGCAGGTTCACTGTACCCCCTGGGTGCCACGGCCCCCAGGTGAGAAACAACAGATTATATCAACAGTACAACAGTCAATATCAAGCAGTCAGTCTTCCACGACTGGCTAATCACCTACCAGCACACCTGTCTTACCTGGGTGCCACAGTTGTCATGGTGGTGCTGGGCATTTCCTTAGCGGCCTTTGTGATGCTGAGCAGCTGCAGCTCAAAGCGAGTCTTCTCTTCATCATACAAACATGACGCTAGGGTTGACTCCACAACCAATTTGTCCTGGCTCTTAAACTCCTGCTCCAACTTCTCTCGCACTGAAACAGAAAGGATTATCAGTTCAAAAATGGGACATGGTAGCCGACTGGTTTGAGTGCTTGCCTTGCAACGCAAAGCATAGAGGTTCGAGCCTCCTCTAGGGCGGTTATTGTGTACAGACCTTGAGCAAGTCCTTCACTCACAATTGCTCAGTGCCATCGATTGATGCTTAGTCAACAGATAGTGGTGCTTATTAATGATAATATGTTTAAAAAATATTCAAGTATACACATATATGTATGACAACTCTGCATAATTGTATTGTATCTTTGTGTGGTATTGAATAATAAGATACATGTAATTATGTACCATGACAATCGTGACTTCTCCAGTCATCTGATATACAGTACCTCTCAAACATGATTGTATTTTTGTATTGTATAAATGATTGCATGTACGTACGTGCATTTATGTATCATGACAGTGGTGACTAATCAAAAGCTACCTGATACATATAGCACATTTTCGTACCTGTCAAAAGCACTGAACACAAGATTTCCTAACACAACTAAACAGATACAACTTTAATTACAATACAATACAATACAATACAACTGTATTTGACATTGTCTTCCTTCTAAAGTTCAGAAGTGCACACATGACCATACGACAGAACATCGATGGCACAGAGCATTTGTAAGTGACGGACTTGCCCAAGGTCTCTACAAAGTAACTGACTCAGTAGAGGTTCGAACCCATACTCTCCGCGTTACAGGTCAAGCGCTCTAACCAATCGGCTACCATGCCCCACAATTAAATTACTACATCCACAAAAGACACAACAATTAACACCCACAAGCACCTCTGTGTAACTTTTCTGTAAAAAGCACTACATAAATTGAACAAAGAAAAGCAGTCCCTAGAGCTAATCCTGAGAGGCAGCCATGAGCATGACTTCCTTTTCTTAGCCTCGGCATATGAAGGCGGGTGACCAGTCCTCTCCCTCGCCATCTGATCATCCCACCAACAGTGTGCCGTCAGTGTACTCGTTATTACCGAGTTGGCTAGGGGTGCAAGTGAAGCAGAAGTTTAGAAAAAAATTCAGCCCTTAACAAATCGATACGAAATCCCCGCCTTTATTAGACCAAGCAAATAAACTCTGTACTAACTGCGTTTCTTTTTATCCACACTCAGCTCTGCATGCGGCGAAGCCTTCGCCGAGGCCGATCCTCCTCCGGCCGTGTGACTCTTGTGTCCTGAGCCTTTGCCTTTTGAAGGCCGTGCAGGAGATGCGCTCCTCCTTTCACCTGTGTAATCATGCGTCATGTTCTTTGGAGTGGTCGCTCGGTCTGGTGATTTCTTCGAGTGCTGTTTGGAACTTGGAGATGCATTCGACGGATCAGAAGACTGAACGGAAAAACTTGGCAGTCCAGTCGGAATTCCCCCGCTTGGTGCCTTGACACCACCAGCAGAGGCAGCCAGCTTCTCATTGTGGCTTGGAGACTTGGCGCCGAACGGGGGAGGTCCGGTGTAAGTTCCGCTACCAGTAGTCTTACCACCAGTGGAAATGGCAGCCTGCTTGTCCTCTCTGTATCCCATGTCACGAAGTTTCTGGCAGACGTCCTCTTCCGTCGTACAACTAACAGACATCAAACTAGACAACTTATAAACAGCAACTGCACCAGCCGTGGACTCTCCGTCCCTTTGGAATTTCTACCAAAGGAAATATCCAACCACGCGTTATACCAGAATTTGTACTGTAATTCTAACATGAGGTTTTAGTGTATGCATATGTAATGTATGTATACATGCATTCATGTTCATATTTAGGCACATATGTATATTATGTATGTAATATGTATACATGTATGTATGAAGCAAATCTTCTGTGATGAGTTGTAAAGGAATGGGCCGGCAGGACACAAAGAATACCCGGATCAGGATAATGAAGGGACCTGCGGCTAGGAACTAGTGAGGCAGAGACACACAGTGAACCAAGAGAAGATGGTGCCAATTCCCACTAAGCAGTTCCGCATCAAAGTTAAAATCTTAAATTTGTACGTACGTGTGCAAGATTGCATGTATGTCTGTAAGTGCGTATGTATGCATGAATGCATGTGTGTGTGTATGTGTCAATGTATGCAAGTGTGTATGTAGTTATGTTTGCTCTTGGTTTAGAATATGCCATAAACTCAGCAAAAGAATCAACTTCATACTCAGCAGAAACCAAAGCGACCAGTTCTTTTCCCACTGTCGGAAAGCGCAACATTATGCGACTGGTGGCCTAACAAAACAGAAATACAGGAACACTTTTCAGCTATGTTTTTAAGTTTTACACAAGCACCTAAACAATTCGGAATAAAAAATTTAATCTGAAAACAAATGAATTCAGGAAAACAATAACTCTGTGACAGATACTATGTAAGTAAGCGTGTTTCCAGATCTATAACGCATTTTAACACCATAACACCACTCGACTAAAAAGCATAAGAGGGGAAGACAAATTCCTGAAAGAGAGAGCCATGGCAAGAATCATTGGTGACTTGATTTCTCTTAGCCACGGCATACAACGGCAGTTGGTCAGTCTCTCTCCCCCCTGTACTTCCAACTGACAGTGTACGAAAAGTGTATTCATCGTAAGCGAAATGGCTGGGGGGGGGGCGCACGTGGAGCCAAGCATCAAAGAAATTTTCTGCCATGGCTGCCAAGTTAACTAAGATCGTGATAATTGTACAGTCATGTTACAATTGTTTCAATGTAACTTACTGTGGTTTGTCAGTGAGCTTGTCAATAAACATGAATATTATTATTATTATTATTATTATTATTATTATTATTATTATTAATTATTATTATTATTATTATTATTATTATTATTATTATTATTATTATTATTATTTTATACAATACAATAATATCCATTACATTACAACACATTATTTTCCAAAGTATTTCACACACTTACATTTAACTGATAAATAAGAAATAAGGAAGATAACAATTTTTCCACACAGAAACAAAGAAATATTAAAATTGAGCTATAATATGCAATTTACGTTAATAATAATTAATATGAGATTTAAGTGCCAGACGTCAATACTTGAATCAGATGCAAAAAATAAAAAGCATGAAACATACCTCAGGATCAACATCATTACTGTCATCTTTAATAATCTCCACTTTCATTCCATATTTATCTTCGACCTGTAAAATAGATTTAAAAAGCTTTCTTACGTTAATCAATACACCCATTGTCAATACTTGCTTTACGTTCCTTTATGCATATCTACAAGAGAAAGTAATTCTGACACAGCCTGGCATTACAGCTCAGGTCATGAAACTAAAATGTCTGTAAAATGATATTAAAATACAGCTCAGGTCATGAAACTAAAATGTCTGTAAAATGATATTGAAATACTTTAAGTCCACACTTCAATTTTGTAGAGTTGCATTTTAAATCCCAGGGGATCACAATTTGGGTAAAAGATAAATAACAAATTTAAAAGATACAAAATATTTCAATTTTTTATTTATCTATCAAAGAATGACAGCAAATTCAAACCCAAATTATTTTGGAACTTGTATAAACTTGAGGCCAAGGATAAAACTCTACATAAATACAGTATTCTGATATAGCACCAAAACAGATCAATGAATAAGCTCGTCTTCCTGATGCTGCCTATGTAGCACTGAGAAATTTCAGAAATTAAGTGCTTATTAGCTGGTTAGCATGCTGGACTGTAAATTGAAATGTCGTAGTTCAAATCCCCGCCAGGGCAGAAATTTTGTTCGAGATTTCTGCTTCACCTGCACTCCCTAGCCAATTCAGCTACAATGAATACACATGAGTACACTGACCATACACTGTCGGTGGGAAGATGACGAGGGAGAGGACTGGTCACCCGCCCTCATATGCTGTGGCTAAGATAATGAAGTTGCTAACACTTCAAACCCATGGCTGCCTTTGGGCTAGTTTAAAGGATTGCTCTTCTTCTTCTACATTACATTAAGTAGCAACAGTACAGAAACTACTGGTAGCATACTTGAGACTGCCAGCCGACTGTTGTTGACTTTCCCTGTTGGCCGGTTGGCTTCGGTGAATGTCGTGCAGATTTGTGATCCGTACTCACATGCGACACCTTCAGTTCAAATACACAAACAATCCAACATTACGTATCCAATGGTGAATTTATATATATATCCCTCAGCAAACAACAGCTAGCTGAAAGCACAGACCAGGTTTATTTACAGCAGCTTGCTTCTCCCTATTTCTTATGGACTGATCTTCTGGATGTTGACCTGATTACGTCTTGGTTTTGGTGTACCATCAGTTGATGCCTTGTGCATTAAACAATGGTGCAATAGAAGTCACTAGTTACAATATTTCAAGTAAAACAGTCATTTCACTATTACTTTACGTTTACGACAGGACTCTGCATGTGTTGTAACATAAGCGCCAATGTCACTGCAGAATTTGGAAAGTCCTCTTTGTCCCTTGAGCCAGCGGTGGACAAATTGCAGGGTTCTAGACATAGGGTCAGTGCATTGCGGTACTTGCCATTTACTTCCCCGCTTATGCATTATAGCATTTGGTGACTGGGACAACTGTGCACGAACAACCTGTTGAGGGCATTAACAAAGTCTGTTCCACATACTCAAACCTCCAATCGTCGGATTGCAAATCCAGTTTGCTACCACACAGACCACCCAGCACTTTCTGAAAAACTCAAGTTCGCTGATATTAGTTTAACGTATATAAGAGTCTCCTAATTACAAACTAGGGTCCACCGGAAATCGCCTCAGACATTTGCCTCGGCCGGAAATCCCGTTTCCAGAACTATTCGCCTCGGCTAATACTGTAGACGCAAATAGTTGCAAAAAATTTTTTCTTTAAAAAATTTCTTTCAATAAACTTACATATATAAAATTATAAATGTTCAGCCTTAAAACAATTACACATCCATTGAATTCAATTCCATTTTCTTGAAATTATGTCAATTTATTGAATTTAATGCATTTTTAGGAAACTTCACAACTGCACAGAAATTACAAAAATTCAAAATGTATCAGTCACTAATTACAAGTACACAAATTATTTTATTTCAATCGTTTCTTATTACATGAAAATGTGAAGCTTCGCATATGGAACAAATGGTACCCGGTTCGTTTCCGGATCCGGCAAATAGTACATCCAAATACTCGGATTCGGTACTCGGTGGAAAATGTCTTTCCGGTGGACCCCTATTACAAACATCATTACAATTCCAATTCTGATAAAACTACAATATGGACCATTAATTATTGATAATTAGCGACTTCTATAGTATTGTGTCCAATGAAACGGCATCAGTCGATGGCACAATAAAATCAAGCTGTGATCATGTAATACTGCGACCTCTTCATAACAAAAGAAATGGAAGGTTCCTGCTATAGCTTTTAAACGTACCATATTATAATGATTAAAATTATAATAATTATAATGATCATAAATTTTTTCCCCACGGTACATAATGATCCTTCAGGTCTAAAAAATATGCTAGGAGCTGTTGTTGAATGTCTGAAAAATCAGGCCTCGTCCTCTGCAGTATTAGTAAACATAGCCATGAAACGCGATGGTGATGTAGCGCTGGATGCATTATAATTTATAATCTTTATAATTATTATGTACAGTGTCACCAGTGCGGCAAGTCATGGTGTCACCCTCATTAAAGGTTCAAAAAAGTAAATTAGCATAGAGTTTCAGAAAAGGTGAAATTTGATTACCTTTTTTAGGAATTCGTCTCATCACATTCGTTTTTATTATTGATCATGTACTAGTTGACAAACCGCAACCGTGGACAAGTTACACTGATTGAAAGTTAGCATAATTAGTCTCACAAAAAAAATGTGATGACCTTCTTTTAGGAATTCGTCTCGCCAAAAAATGTGATGACCTTCTTTTAAGAATTCGTCATCTTACAAAAATTTCATCACTTTGTCGTGACACTTGGGTGTCACCCCTCTGCACCCCCTCATGACACCACTGATTATGTAGTCTCAGGCAAGATAAATGAAGAGCACTTACTGCAGTATGTGGAGGTTGCTGCTGTTTAAGTCGTGGATCTACCCAAGTCGTCACCTTTGTTTGATGGTCAATAAAGAAACTAAAACAATACAACACAACAACATCATTGTTTCATGACTCCCATATCATCCAACAGCGAGAAAAAAATGTTCAGCCTGATTTACGCATCCAACTGGCTCCGTTGGAGTATGTTCTACAAATAATAGTAACTGTATGTGCAGTCATGAATTTTTATAGCTCTGAGTATCAAGTTTTCTCTGGTAAATGCTTAGGTATTCAAATGCCTGGATTACTGTAACCCACTTCTTACTCATATAGCTAAGTCTAAATTCCAGTTGCTCCATTAGATCTGGATCAGAACTGCACCTACATCTGCTATCACTGATTTTATTTTTATTGCCTGCCTGTGATAAACTGGTTCCAATGACCAGGCCTAATAATAATAATAATTTCGTTTCAGAAATAGGCCGCCGGTTGGCGAAAACCACTGGCGACGGCCAAGGAACAGACTTCCTCTTCCGGAGCATGTCGATAACAGTTCAACGCTTCAATGCAGTCGCATACCAGGGCAACATGTCGGTGCTGCCTGGGATTGAGGATCGCAGGGCCCATCCAAGCACGACCTAACCACACGTCATGATGATACCATAAAATAGACTTTATTACACATAATTATAATAATATTAATGATAATAATAATAATAATAATAATAATAATAATAATAATAAATAATAGAGATTTGAGTGCCATAGTTCGCAGACAGTTGAAGAGAAATCGATGCAACGATTCAGAAGCACTTGGAGCAGGGAGATCAGTCCATATAGGCCTGTGTGAAAAGTTCAGTCTTTAGATTTTTATTGAAGGTGGTGAGAGTCGTAGAGATCCCGATGTTGGAGGGTAAGTTCTTCCAGATTCGACGGCCAGATGAGATGAAAGATTTTGATGCAGTTGTAGTGCGACACCGATGAAGGACAAGAGTTCGGGTTCCATGTTTATCGATGGCATGTGGTTGTAACGAAGGTCGGAGAGATATGAGGGCGCATGCAGTGCCGTCTCAACGCATGGGCAAGCTGGGCAGTCGCCATTGGCCCCACGATTCTAAGGGCCCCCAAATTAAAAAGACCAAAAAAATTAATGTGTTCGTGAAGTGTGCATTGCTTTACCCAGGCCCAGGGCCTACAATGCTGATAAGACGGCACTGGGAGTATGATATGCATAATAGATATGCGCGACGGCGCTACATCAATATTATTAACACTGGTAATAGATGTAATTATACCTGCATAGCCACAAAAAGAATCACCAACATGTAAACACGTAAATAAATAAACAAACTGACGACACTACTGACAGTAGCATCATCAATTGAAGACTAGATTTTTAAAAAGACCTACTATCGCCTCTGCTGGTAGTCATACTTGGCTTCCCAACCAGGCGGCAGCGGTGTCGACGTCGTCAGCTTGTCCGCCATGTCAACCCCCTCAAAATATATTATGACAACAGAATAAAAACAACAGTCCAGCGGTGGCTACTCGCCAATTTCCACTGGTCATCACGATTAAGCCAATTGCATTCGACAGGTGGCAACAAAATATAATTATTCCAATTGCATTCGAAAGATGGCGCACTCCTCGCGTATTTCTTTGATGCCACAATGTCATGAGTACTTCTAAGCACAGGGCGCGAGATTATTTACGAACGCTACGTCGCGTCGGAGGGGTTGTCCAGTGCTACCAAGCTAAGATCCGGAAGGTAGAGAATTGGATGGATCGTGCAGAATATTGGAAAGATCAGAGTAGCGCAACACAAACGTAGGCTACGGAAGACTTGCTTCAAAATATCTGGTGCAATAATGCAATATCAAATCAAGTCCGCCAGAGCCAGATCGTTTGATCAGCATCGTAACTGACCAAACAATATGAATGCCGTCTTATTTTACCGCTTCTACGATGCAGACGCGGTCAAAATTATATCATTTATCGTATTCGTAGGCCTAATGGTAATCGTAATTTCCACACTTCTAAAGCGCCACTCGAAGGTCAAGTGCAGGGCACCAGCCTATAAGGCCCTATAGTATATTCACGAGCAGTGGCGGCGATCTTATTTGACAGGTGGGGGGGACACTTTAGAAATGTTCTGGTCAAAAAGAGTTTTGACCTGAACTGGTAAAAAAAGAGGTCAAACAATTTGTCGCGCGTGAGCGCGATAAAATTCATTCTCAACAAAAAATTTTCGCGCTCATGCGAGAGAAATTTGCTGACCTTTTTTGGTGTTTCTTCAAAATTTGGGGGGTCAAATGTATGGTGTGTCTCCCCACTCTGAAAGGTAGGGGGTCTTGTCCCCCTCGACCCCCCGGGATCGCCGCCCATGTTTACGAGCGATGGACAATTGTAGGTGAGTAACTTGACAAGGTCGCAACGCAATGGCTTGAGGTAGATTCGACCCTGCTAACCTCCGGTTACTAGGCACGGAAGTGACAGAACATACCGCTAGGCCTACACCACTGCATACCATAGGCCTACTTGCACGTTTAGGGCTTATAAATATGACCAAAGCTTTTCATTGTTGACTCATACGCCTCCATCAACCAAATTTCTGTCTTCAAACTCTGAGTAATTGTGGAGCTAAATGATGTGACGTGGAATTAATTACGACGGCTCAATATTTAATAATATAACCGATTTTGACCGTATACCTGCCTATCGATTTTGTCTTGACTGAGCGACTGTGAATAAGCTAGCTGTTTCCCTCGACTCCGCTTTTTTGGGTGCTATAGAAATTTCGAGATCAGGATAACGATTAGACCTACGATAAATCGTGCGGGGGTGTTTACAAATAATGGTACTATTGATAGGACGCAGGGTCGTTTGTAAAATTTGACGAAAGAGAGCTTAGTGGCCTATCAGTGTTTAATCTAGACGTCTTTGGGGGGGGGGGTAAAAGTTCCCCCAGGATTTATGTTTCCCCCCCCCCCAGAGGCCGGCAATATTATAAGGTAGAGACCTTTTGGGGAGGGAAAATCCCCCCCCCAGGATACATGGTGATACATGGTTCCCCCCCAGAGAGACGAATCCCTAAAAAAGGTCATCAACGTTTTTGAGAGAGTAATTCCTATAGGAAAAGTTGAGAAATTTGGACGAATGACTAAAAAAAAGGTCATCAACTTTTTTTAAAGATGAAAGTTGTAAAAAGTCTGGATGAAAGTTAAAAAAGTCTGAAATATTTAATTTGTTGGTCCCCCGAGAAACCTGGTTTCCCCTCCCAGAAAAGGGGGACTAGATTAAACACTGGTGGCCTATAGGCCCTACGCGGGTCTACTTGAATGAATCCGATGAGTATCCCTGTATGACTGCTCTAGGCCTACATGATCCGAGCACATACTTTAGCCTAAATAGGCCCTACTTTAAAAACTAAACTCAAAACTCATTTATTCTCCAAGTAGCCTACAATAATTAACTAGGGCCTACTCCCATTGCAACGCGTCCTTTTAAGTAAGATTCTGTTTTATTAAGGTGCGTTATAAATACAAGTTGTACTGTATTGTATTGTAGGCCCCCTATTTCGTATGATACCTAAATTATGAAAGTCTATTGTTATTGTTTAAGGTTAGAGAATAAAAGACTAGCAATTGTTACGTAGGCCTACGTCATTTCGATTAAGAAAAACATGTCCATAATTAGAATTTTTAGATTTAGACAATAAAGGCCATTGTCACGTCACTTCAATTATGAAGAAGTCTATAAAATGTTAATAAGTTTAAATTTAGAGAATAAAGGCCTATTGTTACGTCACTTCAATTATGATCGAAACACGTCTCTTCAATGAAAACGTCTATAATTGTTAGTAATTTTAATTTATTATTATTATTATTATTATTGTCATTATTATTACATAATTATTGTTGTTATTGTTATTGTATTTATTATTAATCTTATTATCATTATTAAGGGCCTATAATATTTATTTTTATTGTTATTATCATTATTATTATTGTTGTTATTATTGTTATTATTATTATTATTATTATTATTATTATTATTATTATCATCATCATCAATTCATCATCATCATCATCATCATCATCATCATCATCATCATCATCATCATCATCATCATCATCATCATCATCATCGTCGTCGTCGTCGTCGTCATCATCATCATCATTCGCCCTTTTAAACATGCGCCCGTTTGCTTTTCGCCCGTTTGAACATGCGCTTTATTTAACATTCGCTTTATTCATTTTCGCCCTTTTGATTGCGCCTTTTTAACTTGGCCCTTTTGATTTTCGCCCCTTTGATAGTAAACCGGGTACGGGACCATCCAGTCTAAAAAGTGGGGGTATGGGTACCCCTCGTACCCTCCATAATTTTTTACTCCTATGGGTTAGAGAAGGAGAGGTGTGGATCAAAAGTAATATCATATCAAGATTGCGGAGGTGAAGGTAAGATACCACGAGTTAGTCGATGGGTGCATGGAAAGGTCAGGGATTTTCTTGATTTGATCAGGAAGGTCTAGGATGATGAATTCTGTTTTGGATTGGTCAAGGCAGAGGAGATTGGATTACATCCACTGTGAGATTAGGTTAACCACGTTGAGTAATAGTGTGATGGAGGTGGAGAAAGAGCATACGGAGAGGGATATGTACAGAGTTGGGCGTCGTCTGCGTATAGAGATGGTGGTCAACTAGGCCTACAGAGGAGGATTTTATGAGATGGTTTAAATGTGTGGGTATATAGGGCCTACAGTAACAGGATGAAGAGGAATGGATCCAGGACGTAGCCTTGAGGGACACCATAGGAGAGAGGGAGGGGTTGCGAGCAGTGGCTGAGAGAAGGATCGGGAAGACAAGTAAGACTATAATTATAGAACCAGAGTAGAGCAGTGCCAGAGACGCCAAACCAAGAAGATAATCGTTGAAGGAGGAGGCTGTGAATGATGGTGTCAAATGCGGCGGAAATATCGAGAAGACAGAGGCAGGAGACTTGCTGATGGCTGAAGGCAGAGACCAGTTTATTCCGAGAAAATATTTGAGGAAGGAACGTGAATGTTCTGTAAGCTCCAGCTATGGCTTCTAAGTTCTACTGCATAAACTTGCTGACAATTCTCATTTAGGTCCACTACTACATTTAGAGAAGTGCATACATACATACATACATACATACATACATACATACATACATACATACATGCATACATACATATACATGTGGGCATACACATACTTCCTTGTCTTGAGATGGTTTGAGTCAGTGACGGGAAGTTAAGCCTCTCCTTACAAATCCAACCATCGTACATCTGTTAGCAGTGCTCGAAATGGAAAATTTTACGAAACGGAACGCTAGTGAAAGATATGGGAGCATTCACGTTAATTTCATAGTATTTTCCACAATAATTCATTTTGACGAACCGGAACGGAACGCTAATTCATTTTGACGAACCGGAACGGCGTTCCGGTGCGTTCCGGTCCATTTCGAGCACTGTCTGTTAGTGATTGGACTAAAGGCACGTAGGCCCCTATACAAACTGAAGATGAAGACGACCACAATGAAGATGGGGCTCAAAGGAAGTGTAATGGACACACGTCCTCACTCCCAATAATCCTCAAATAATTATTATTATAAAATTCACCACAGGCATATATTCAGTTTAGGCCTAGGCCTACTATCCACCTGCCTGCCTTTCGACCACTAACTGTCATCTCTATTTTATGGCCTTAAATCACAAGGCTGATATCTTTTCCAAGGTGTAGCAAGGTTTTGGGGACTAATCAACCCTCCTCGACTTCGATAGTCGGCTTTACTTTTGGTTTCGAGTGGGTGAACGTTCATCGCAATTTCCCTTCCCTTGTATAGTTTTGCGTTGGCCTAAAAAGCAGTGAAGTCAGACACAGTGTTATTTCTATTAACTGAAACTGTAACTGAAATAGCATAATAACTGAAAAATGTGTGGCAGTTAACTGTAACTGAAACTGAAACTGAAAAATGCTGAATAACTGAAACTGTAATAGAAACTGAAAAACAAAAACTTTATAACTAAAAAATTACAAAGAGTTAACTTGAAAATGAAACATAAGTGTTTTTTCCTAACTTACTTTTTGAATAGTAAGTAACTAAGTATATCCTTTATTAAAACCAACTGCTAACCGCACTTTGGTGTACATAGTTCATCAAATTAATTTAAGCATATTACATCCAAATTACAAAGGTTTTACAGGCTAAGGAGTCGACATTAGGTACAATTCTATTGTGTGTTCTCACTGGGGCACAGTGAGTATACGACTGTTTTTCTGGTGGTAACAACTGAATCAGAACATGTGTTGGGTTGACTATGATGCCTGAGAAAAGTTTAGTCAGATTTCTGGGAGAGTTGCTTGAAAGTAAGATAGGATTCCGGTGAATATCGAGACCGAACTAATCGCTACACTGTTGCCTTCTAGAGTAATCCTATGGTTAGTCTATGGTTAGTTTTCTATGCTCATTTAATTGCAGACAGTTATTCAGCCTATAATTCAGGTTGACCACTTGTGATGATAGCGATGAGAGCGATGATGATAGTGACGATGAGCAGAGAGAGATGAGCATTGATGAAGTTGAACATGAAATGGTGCAAGCTATAACTCTCCACAGACTGCCATGCATGGCAAACACACATTACAGCTGGTTTTGAAAGAGATTGATAAGATCCCAGGTTTTAAAACCTTAATTGCAAAGGCCAGAAGCATTGTGAAGAACGTAAGGGTTTCATCAGTAGCCACAGAAAAGCTGTTTCAGAAGTGTGGCAAAACTGTGGTGGCTGACTGTAGTACACGATGGAACTCTGTATATGTGATGATCAGGCGAATGCTGGAAATAAAATCAACGTTGAATGAAGTGCTTGAAGAAATGAAAATGGAGTCACAGCAATTTAATGTGTGGGCACGACTTGCAGAGCTAGCCAGAATATTGAAGCCATTTAAGGAGCAGAAAGGTGCAATGCAAACAGATACTCTTGCACTCTCCAACACTAGTCCCTGCCTTCTAGAGCTCTCCTTGAACCTCCAAGATCCAACGGTCTGTACTTGTTGTTACTCTACTTTGAGTCTACGTCTTCGCTTTGCTGTCTTCTTAGATTTTTTCTGCTGTCTCTTTTGACCCACTTCCGTCTGCTGCCTGCCTACTGGATCCGACTGTGTCATCAACAATGGGCCGAGATGACACAGTACTACTGAAAGAATGCTTATCCAACTTTGGCACTTATAGCGGAAGACCTCGTATCCGCGCAAGCTTCACAAGCAAATATTGAGCATATGTATTCTCAGTTTGTATGGATTTATGCAGAAAGCAGAATACAGCAAGTGTTAATCTGGAACGTCATGTTTTCCTTAAAGTAAACCGACAGTATACATTAAATCGGATTGATTTACGGCATAAGTATTTATGGGAACTGTTCGGAATACTTGTGGTCAGTGTGTCGTTAGTCGTGACATCTGAAAATAATAACTGAAACAATAACTGAAACTGTAACTGAAAAATAAAAAAACTGTAACTGAAACTGAAAAATCAGATTGCAGTTAACTGTAACTGTAACTGAAAAATAAAAAATTAGATAACTTTAACTGAAACTGTAACTGAAAAACCCTAACTGAAATAACACTCAGACATTAGCCTATAGCAGTTCATTTATTTATACCTTTACAGTGGCGGCAGTTTTGTGTTATAAGCATGGACAAAACTGCCGCCCACGCCGACATTTCTCAGTGTTGTTATGCATGAGGGCACACTTATTCCTCTAAACTACCGGAATTTTCCACCCATTGAAAATTCCGCTCTAGGCAGCCGCCTACATAGTATATCGCCTATATCTAAAGCCGGCACTGTACCTTTATTGGCGTTCTGGACTAACAACCGATCGGTCTCGAGGGTTCAAATTGCTGCTTCGGGGCAGAAACTTCTTTCGAGATTTCTGCTTCACCTGTACCCAAGCCAACTCAGCTATAATGAGTACACTGGCCTTATGCTGTCGATGGGAAGACGAGACGGCGAGGGAGAGGACTGGCCACCTGCCCTCTTAAGTCAAGGCCAGAGGTGTCTATATCCCCCCCCTAAGTCATTGGAGCAACGTCCCTTTTCCCCCTCTTCTTCCCCCTTCCCGTTCCTCCCCCCCCCTACAATGGTGGCACACACACTGACAGATCTCCCCCCTATTTCTTGGATGGAGCATTTGCTCCAAGGTTTCTATGGTGTAGACGCCTCTGATCAAGGCTAAAAAATGAAGTCGCTAACACTCCATAGCCATGGCTGCCTCTGGGGTTAGCTAAAGGGACTGCTCCTCTTCTTCTGGTTCACCATTGAGGCACTGGCCTTAAGGGGTCAACCACTATAGTCTTGATACGTACAGGTAGGCCTATCAATGTTTTTGACTTTGGTTTATTATAGGAGTCAGTGCGCGGCAATCGATTATGTAGCGGCTTTTAAAAACAAAACTCACATCAACGGAACAAGTTCTCCATTATTTTCGTTATTTTATTGCACTGTATAATTATATCGAACGTTATATGAACACTTGACCTTTGAGAAACATCAACCCGAAATAAACGACTGTTTAAGGAATGAGCTAAGCTGTAAATCGGTATAGGTAGGCCCCTACTAATTTTTTCTATGGCGAGGTTTGACAGTAAACGAGTGGATACAGGCACTTAGTTCCAGGATGAAATTTAAAGTTCTAATCAGTGGGACAAGGGCCTCTGACGGAATGGGCCAAATGCACCCGACTGGGATTGGTCTGAGTTAGCCTTGTTAAAGTGAGAAATCTCCCGGTTAAACCCATACAAATTGCAGCCTGTATACATCTATAGTTCACGGGGAATCTGTATCCCTAGTGAAGGAACTGTTCGTTTGGTAGGCCCATAGATGAATTCATCTTGCGGTGGTTTTACCAGCTGAACCATCTCCAACGGCGCCCTGGCAGGCAATCTGAAACATAACAGAAACACGATTTGACGCACGTACAAGTAAGTGTTTCCAATTAGGTAGTAATACGGTCTCTGTCGCTTGTGTCATTTCGTAATTTGAAACTTACCTCTTTCAAATTGCTTATCCCCATAGGCTGCCTAGTCTGTCTTATACGGACTGATCTTCTGGATACTAACCTGATTGCGGCTGCGTCTGCTGTGCCATCGATTGATTCCTTGTGCATTAGACACTGGCGCAATAGAAGTTACTAATTATAATTACAATTACCTTAGATGGTGGTTGAGGTGGTATTTCTGGTGGCAGTTGATTGGTCTGTGGAGAGGTATTCTGGTATCTTGGTGTTCTTGAATGGTATTTGGAGTGGCAGTTACAGTGGTATTTGGGTTCGTATACTTGTACATTTGGATGGCAGGCTATAGTAATTTGGATAATGTTTTTTGACGGGCGGTACATCTTGAATGACATTGTAAGCCTACTGGTGCGTTAATTAACTATATATTTAGACTAGTAGTGCGAGTGCGAATGGTATTTAACTGAGATTAGTATTTGAACATGCAGTGATATACTTTGGATAATTTTTGGCGGTGTTTTGGCTTTACCGCTTTAAGCTAATTGGGATGCCCACTTTGTAAAAAAAAAGACGAGTAAAACCAGAAAGACCATAGAAGGTTGAATGGAATAAACTGCCAGACTATATTCGCAAATCCTCAACACCATTGACTTTCAAAACTAACCTTAAAACTTATCTCTATAAAATGTACTATAATTAGACTTTCTGTATTGTTACGCGCTTTCGTGCAATTTGTTTTCTTGTTTAGGCGCGCTATAAATGTCAGATTATTATTATTTATTATTATTAGAAGGGCAGGAAGACCAAACCAAGAAAGACCGGGCGGAAAGGACCAAAACGAGAAAAACCATAGAAGGGCATAAAGGACCAAGTCAGACCAGTTTGGATAATGAACCGGGTTGAACCTATATCTCGTAATTTTCTGCCACCTCAAAGGTGTTTCACAACACGGCCCGACGATCTCCGCCACTTCCCCATCGATCCCTTTACCCTTCTTCACCCAGAACAGAAGCGACGACAGATGTGACAAAAGTGGTCATCGGTTCGTGATCCTAATTTGACAGAACCTGACATGCGTTCTCCACTTTCTTCCTCGAGATATTCGAAGTCCATTCCCACTCGCCTGGCTTCCCATTAGCTTCCGGATAATTATCTTCAAGCCGTACAAGTCAGCTTCCATTAAATGGAAAACGAACGATGACGGGGCCGAACTGACTTCATGGTAATTAAGTCCGGTTGAAGGAAAGAGCAAAGGAGACAGCCGAATCCCTATCACTGATGCTGACGATGATGCTAAAGCTGCCGTGGGTTGTGACATATTATTCCCACATATGCTTCCACCACCTCCCCCCCCACAAAAAAATTGCCCGGCCGAAGCCTACATGTGTGGATCGCATTGACTGCAATGTCGCGCTGTCTCTTGGATGATACTTGATAATAGTTATCTAATTTTTCAGTTGAAACTACATTGTCGGTGGTATAGACATATAAATTTATGTATGTGTATTGACAACACCTTATACGCACATTAGAGGCCTACCAAAATCATTTGTATTTGATTAGCCACTAATTACAAATCGCTAAAGTTTCGTTAACGCCTAGCCTGCTATTGGTGAGACTAACTTTAATTCAACACACGCAAAAGAATTAAGACGCTCTAGACTTAAAGGTCTTTCCAGCTATTTTTTTTTATTGAAGAGGACACGTAACGAGATTGGCCAGTAGCAACTTCACGGTCAAATTCTGATTAATTACAATTATATTAGAAATTAGAATTACAACTGACACAGGCCTGCAGGGTGGGAATTGTCGGGGTGGGGTTCAACCCCCTAGGCTTTCTTATGACCCCCACAGTTAAGTCTTCATTGAACACCCCGGAGGAGTCGTTTCCTACCCCCTCAGTTGTGCCAGTGTGATTTAGCATTATTTGACTCTGAGTCTCTGACAAAGAGAAGAAATTTCCGTGGTGTATCATGTATGCATTTCTAATTTTCTCAACAAAGGAATTGATCTTGATTTGAGTCTGACTTGCAAAACTTCTAGCGTTGAAATCAGATGCTTTCAAATTTCGTTGACATCAGTTTGCAAAATACGGATAAGGTATTCAGCCCCCAGTCTTTTTTCTACAATTCCAACACTGCACGTCTGTCTACCTCAACATACCTCACCCTGCTTTAGCCTTACCCTACCATACCTTACCTGTAGAGAAAGCTGCGTATACCTGTTTATCGTTGTTGTGCATGTTTTACTGTCGTTTATTACTGAGACGTCGTTCGCGCGTGGCACTGACTTCCCGGCGGAACCTCAGGCGTCCATATTCCGATGAACTCGACAACAAGCTGTTCTCCAGATCACTGCTCTCCTCTTGTCTCTTGCCAAACCTGCGTCAGTAGCCAAGAACACAAGAGGACACACGCATCAGACTTTCACTGGTGTGCATGCACGTAGCCTACTCTTTCAAACCACGTCAGATATTTTCAGTTCGTTTTGGGGCGCTTGGTAGTGGTTAGTGTGCTGGACTATCAATCGGGAGGTCGGGGGTTCAAATCCCCGCAAGGGCAGAAATTTGGTTCGAGATTTCTGTTCGAACTGCGCCCCATAGCCAACTCGACTATAGCGAGTACACTGACCGTACACTGTCGGTGGGAACATGAGACGGTGAGGGAGAGGATTGACCACCCGCTATCATATGTCGAGGCTATGAAAATAAAGTCGCTAACACTTCATATTTCATACCCATGGCTGCCTCAGGGGGTTGTTTCCGACCCCCTCAGTTGTGCTATAGTGATTTGGCATTATTTGACTCTGAGTCTCTGACAAAGAGAAACCATTTCCATGGTGTATCATCTAAGCATGTTTGAATTTTACTAACAAAGGAATTGATTTTGATTCGAGTCTGACTTGCAAAACTGCTTGCGTTGAAATAAGCTGCTTTCGCATTTCGTCGACATCAGTTTGCAAAATACGGATGAAATGCTCAAACCCCCGCCCCCTTCAGTCTTTTTGCGACAATTCCCGCACCGGCTCTTCTAATTCTTCTTTGAGTCGAGTATCACGAATGATGAATACACATATAGACACTTAACACAACGTCCTAAAACAATAGGAAATGACGTGGGTTTGGGGTTCAGAAGACGTTAATCTTTCTAGAACGATTGTCCCAGACCGCAAACTCTCTATCTCGATGTCAACCAGGGCGCTATATAAATGCTTGGATTGACTGAGACATGAACGATCTAGGTCCTTCCTCATCTCGCACAACCCGTCATTAATCTCTCTACTGACCTTGCAGAGATGAAGGGTTCTCCACCCCTTCTCCTTTCCACTTAGAATGCTCTCTGGTAATGAACGAAACCATCGACAGATAACTCTCAAGCCCCTTGCAAATAGTGACGCCCACTTATACAGGGCAGATCATTGCATATATATATATATATATATATATATATATATATATATATATATATATATATATATATATATATATATATATTGCACACACCCACACACATACACACACATATATTATACAAGGACTGGCAGAAATAAATTAGGTTTTATGCTTTAGGCCTTCAGTATTTTATTAATTTGTAATTCCAGCAATCACTAACTAATCCGGAGTAATTATCAAATCCGTCAGAAATTAACAACAATTTCCCTAGAATATAAAAAGGCATTCTGGGACGGCTAGATCTTGACGGATTATTACTGTTGTCGTTATTATTATTATTACTAGATGTTTGCCCGTCCTAAGAAGGTTTAAAAAGAATCTGAAATGTATATTCCAATGTGCGTGAAATTTATTATGACCTTCAGAGTTTAATTATTATTACAAGATGTTTGCCCATCCTAAGAAGGTTTAAAAAGAATTTGAAAATGTATATGCCAATGTGAGTGAAATTTATTATGACCTTCATAGTTTATAAATTTTTTAAATTGGTCCGTTTAAACCCGTTAAACTCGTTGGTTTCAGCCTGTTCGCCACCTAAGTTAATTAGTTTAAGGCCGCTTTCATATATGATCATGACCATGATGACGATTCTGATCATACCCAATTTGGTTCTGTCACTGAGGACCTGAAATATCTAAGTATTGCGAGGCTACAGCATTGCAGTAGCCCCAAAATTTCGTATTCAATTGCGTCAGCTAAGCAAAAAGTAGGAGGGGTAGAAGAAGGAGGAGGAAGAGAAGGAGGAGGAAGAGAATAAGGAGGAAGAGAAGAAGGAGGAAGAGAAGGGGAGGACGAGCGCTAACAGTACAAAAGTATTAAGAGTATAAGGAAAAGGAGAAAGGCATGGAGGAGAAAGGCATGGAGGGGAACGCAGACAAAGAAAAGAAAAACCAGAAAGAGTATCACAAGGAAACTACAAAAGGGAAAAAAGGAGGAGGAGAAAGAGGAGCAAAAGCAAGAGGACAAGAAAGAGGAGGACAAGGAAAAGGACAACGACGAGGACAAAGAAAAGGAGAGCAAGGAAGAAGAGGACAAGAGAGATGAAGCCAGAGACAAGAACACGGAGGAGCAGAAAGAGCAGGACAAGGACTGGAGTAGGACAAGAAAGAGGAGGCCAACGAAAGGACAAGGAGGAGGAGAAGAAACTGGATCTCGAAGAAGTAATAAGAGTAGTAGAAGCTTAAGTATGAGGACAATGAATAGAGAGAGGATAGAAAGTAAAACCTGGAGGTGATCTATGTAGGCATCGTGCGTCCATACCTGGGTCTCCCAAGGACTGTGTAATACTCGGTCAGATCAGCCAGGTACTTGTTCAGTTCATCGACGCTCCGGAAGTGATCGGGTTTCGTCGGCGGTCCCTCTCTGGCCACAGACCGAGCCTCGATGGCCAAATGTCCTCGCTGGCCACTCCTCAGGCCACAGACGAGTGATGCAGACGCCACCAGAACCAAACAACAGACCAGCACCAACGAAGAGGATCCTACCACCTGTAGGATGAGAAAGCAAGCGGAGACTATAGCGCTGTTCTTGAGTTAAGACAAAAAAATTTTGGATCAGCAGATTCGCTTACGAATCGGACTTGCATGCTTTAAAATATCTCTCTTCCATGTATGAATGTGTGCACGATTTTAAGGAAGAAAGTTAAGAAAATCAAGAAGAAGAAGGAGAAAACAAAGAAGATGAATGCGAAAAACAATGCTAAGAGAAAAAAGAAGAACAAGAAGATTGAGAAGAACAAGAGCAAGAAGAGGTAGGTGAAAATTTGAAGAAGAACGCGAAACTGAAGAAGAAGAATGCGAAGAGGAAAATGCAAAGAACAAGAATGCAAATAAGAAGAAGGACGAAGAGAAGAAGAAGATAAAGAAAAAAGAAGTGACAATTTGCGGTCAATTTATATATATGCAGTGCTTTTTTTTCTAGAAAAAAGGTTCCGGAACTGAACAATAGGCTCCGGAACTGAACAATTATGGAAGGACTAAAATCCCGAGAAAAACGAGATTGGGTTTGGGAGGGGTCTCAATAAACACTGAAAACAGTTCACAACACTGAAATTAAGTTAAAATAACTAAATTATTGTTTGAATTATTAAAATAAATAAATTATTTTTAGTAGCTGAAAAAAGGTGCCGGGACGCCGTTCCGGCTGCCAAAAAAGCACTGTATATATACATATGTGTATAATTGTATGTATATATATATATATATATATACGTAATATATATATATAATATCTTCACCTGAATCCGCTGTGGTAAGCTGCCCCTTTCCGCTGCATATCACTTTCGGAATTCATAAAACCGACTCCGATATGATTGAGGTAATTGTAATTGTAATTGTAACCGAAAACTTATATAGCGCCACTCAAATCAGCGGCGCTTTCAACCCGCATCAATGCCGGCACCGGCAAAAAGGAAAGTTTTCAGGCGTCTACGGAACTGGAGAGGAGAGAGGGCAAGAAGCTCTTGGCGGAGAAACAAGGGGAGACAGTTCCAAGCAGAGGGGCCAACATAGGCGAAACTTCTGGATTGTGCCGTGGAAGATCGCATGCGAGGGACAACCATAAGTCCGCGAGCCGAAGATCGCAAGGAAGCCCTCGCAGGCAAGGAAGAAACTGGGTTGCAAAAATTCATTAGGTACGACGGAGCAGAGGCAGTAAGGCAGTTGCGCATGAGAGTGAGGGTTTTAAACTGAATTCGCTGTTGAGCAGGGAGCCAGTGGAGGGAATCACGGATAAAGGCAGAAATGTGGGCAAACTTAGGAATGTCACCTATAAGCCGAGCAGCAGCATTAAGGATAGTCTGGAGTTTGTGCATATTGGAGGAGGAAAGGCCAATGTACACAGCATTGCCAAAGTCTACCCTAGTGCAGATCAGAGCATGGACCAGTGTAGTAACAGCATGAAATGAAAGAGACTTGCGGATGGATCGGAGCTGGCGTAGATGATAAAAGCAAGATCTGGATACAAGGTTAACTTGATCAGTAAAGGAGAGGGTAGGGTCAAGGACAATCCCCAAGTCACGAACAGAGCAGGAGAATTGAATAAGGGGAAACCTAAGATGTAGAGATTCAAAATCAATCTTGCTGAGTTGGAGGCGACCACCGAGCCAGATAAACTGAGTCTTGTAGTAGATCTTGTGATCCGGGTCGTATTACTAAGGCATGATGGTAACGCTATACACTGCCTAGAGTGGCGCTAGACAAATTTTCTATTACAATTGCACTACATAAAGACATTTGCTGCGTGCATAGATACACACATACATATATACAGAGACCCACATACATGCATATACACATACATTTATCCATACACTCATACTTAAAAACTGGCTACTAACTGACAAGGGTCTAATTGATGAATGACAGGCAATATTCTGTGGATTTGCTAGCTGCCCTCCTTTTATTACGCATCCTGGTTTGTTTAGATAATTCGTTTCTAGGTCCTGCTTCAGAGGAGTACTTTCTACCCACCTTCCAAGTATATTAAGCTCGAAATTATTATCAGTTTCTGTTATCTTGATTCTCGTTGTGCAAACACTTATCTAAGAGGGGACCCTTCTCAGCGGGATTACATCCCTTCTGGGTCTCCCTTTGTGCCCCTTAACTTCGCTAGAGCACTTTTACTGGTGTACACACACTATTATTACAAACATATTACTATTACAAACTCACCTCCACTGCAGAGGCGTAGCTAGCTTTTCATGGGCCCAGGTGCAGGGAGACCCGCATGGGCCTCTTTTTGCCCTGAAAGGTATGTAGCCTTGCATTTTTACCAATATTGCCATGGACTTGTGTGTGCCATCCGTCACCTAGGACAGAGTTTCCCAAACTGTGGGTCGCGACCCAAAAGTGGGTCGCGAAGCTCTGGCAAGTGGGTCGCCAAATTTTTTAGAGAAACATTTATTTTTATTGCAGCAACAACATTTAGATATATGATTGGGCTATAACTAGCTGGATTGCAATAAATTGTAAACTGTGTTCACCTAAGTTTCCTTTTAATGCTTTAAATTTCTAAGCGCGCTATGTTAATCCGCATATTTCGATGCCAATTTACGAAGCAAATTTTAGTACACAATGCTCAATTTTACACAGTGGGTACCGAGAATGTCAAGATATTCACAAGTGGGTCGCGACCCAGAGAAGTTTGGGAACCGCTGACCTAGGACCAGTGATGGGCAATAGTTAACTAAAAAGTTGCTAACTTTTAGTTTAATTAAAAAAATTTAGTTAAGGTACAAGTTTAACTAAAAAAAATTAGTTTAGTTAAAACCATAGTTTAACTAAATTTTTTTAGTTGCTAACTAAAAAGTTTAACTAAAAAAATCAGCAATATGCAACTATTTTTCCACAATGACATTGAACACTGTCAACAAAAAACCATTTTAACACTGCATGGTTTTAGGATTAACAGCCTGTGTTTTCAAATTCATACACTACGTACAGTATTGCTGTAGCTGTATGTCAGAAGAGTACACATTGCATATATAGTTTGAAGGTGAAATTGTCGTTGACGCTCTGCATTATTACAGTTCACTTACCTCTGTTATTGTGAAAATGCTTGTCGTAAATAGTTGGAAAAAAGTTGGAAAAAGTTTAACTACTTTTTTTTAGTTTAGTTAACTAATTTCAAAAATCAGTTGCCAACTTTAGTTAAACTAATTTTTTAAGTTGGAAAATAGTTTTAGTTTAACTAAAAAAAATAGTTTAGTGCCCATCACTGCCTAGGACTAATATAATAGGTCTTAGGTCACAGTCATAAAATTATTAAAATTGCGCAATGGTTCGCTATTATACAGATAAATCAACAATCAATAGCCAAATGCAGATAAAAAATAACAACCAATAACTAAAATAAGTTATTCAGTTCACTCATATTAACTCTGAAGACATTATGCAATGTGACCGTCGTCACTCGAGACGCAAAGACAAGGTTAAAGGAGTTTAGAACGATGGCTGGCAGCTGGTTATCAATTAATAACCTATTAATAAGCAAAATCAGTAATTCCGTTCACTTACATAAACTTTGAAGACATTATGCAAACTCTTAAGACAATATGTTGCTTTTGCGTCGTGATTCGAGACGCAAACATAAGGTAAAAGGAGTTCAGAACGGTGGCTGGCAGCTGGCTATCAATTTATAACCAATCAATAACCAAAAATCACTTTTCCGTTCACTTACATAGACTCTGAAGACATTATGCAAACGCTGAAGACATTATGTTGCTTTTTGCGTCGTGAGAGACTCAAAAACAAGGCAAAAGAAGTTCAGTAGGCATCTGGAATGATCTTCGTTCCATGACTCGTTCTCAGATCCTAACTGGGGCATTGCTGCTACTTCACGCTGTCTTGAGACTATTCTTTTCTCTTAAGGCTCTTCGCACTGTGAATGCCTCTGATTAGGTTGCACTGCGAGAGGCGCTTTATAAATTCGTAAATGCAATGCAATAAACTACGATGCCTGGCAGCTGGCTATGCTAAAGCAGTAAAGTAAGGAAGTACTGCCATGCAAGTGTGTCGGCTGTTGAAACATTCGAACATCCGAACTACTAGATCTGTCACCAAATAAGCAGCAATGTGAATTAGATTAATTGTAAAAAGAAACTTTCAACTGTGGTAATAAAAAAATATGTCTGGTGTCTCTGCAGGCCCCTGGAGGTCGTGGGCCCGGGTGCCTTGCACCACCTGCACATATGATAGGCAGCTACGCCACTGCTCCACTGTGCATTATTATAGTTTACTACTACCTTTTCTTTAGTATTTTCACCGAGGTTACTTAAATTTGATTAACATTGATGATACACCATGGAATTAATTATTTTGCTATTCTATAAGTTAAGTATTTTCTGCAATGTGTTTGTAGTTATGTTATGTATATATCTTAACTAGCTTTGAAACTTGTTGTGCAATATCTTTGGGATCAATAAATGTTGTGATTGATTGATTGATTGATTGATACATCCACACATACATACTCATACATTTACTCATCAATCCACATATCCATGCTTTCGTACATATACAAACATACATAAATACACACAGACATACAGTTATGCAACGCTAATCGTCGACATTATTACTTATAAATACCCCAGTTTGTGCCCACTCCGTATAGACATGGGGAAGATGTATAGACATCTTCCCCATGCCCATCCGGTACGACGCGATTCAGCATTGGCTGAGTATCTCTTAAAGGAGCGTCTGTGGCTACACACCCCACTCCAGGGTTCGACCCCCGCCCTGGAATCGACAACCGTGACACTTAGCCAAGTCTACAAAGACGACCTCTTTCAACTGCGCTATATAAGTCATTAGATTAGATGAGATTAGATGAGATTAGATGACGTAACGCTTTGACCCTTCCTACAACCCTATGCTATATAAGACATCGACGCAAAGTGACCTCAACTGTGCCAGCATGCATGCCCGTGTGGACTAACAGAGGACCCATATGGGACCAATATTCCGACCCATAAAATGTCTATGGGCATGGTGACAGCATTAAATAGATTTAGTTATATAAATTTGCGCAATATAATTTTTTAAGGTCTAGACTTTGCCGAGGACAGCGCAGGATTTAGATTTGGTGAGGCCCTAAGATATATAGGCCCTATAAGCTTGGAGGCCCTTTGTTAAAAAATTACACCAGAAGGTCTCACAAAATTTGAAAACATATGACTTTTAATTATTTAATAGTAAGGCATTTAAAGTGAAAATTCAAATTATTTTCAACTGAATGCATTTACTCAGGCGAGGTGGAAATTGCTAAACACAAGCCGTTTAAAAAGGTTATACATAGGCCCCTATATAATATACATTATGTATTATACATATATAATATATATTATACATATAAAATATATATTATGTATTATACATAGGCTATATAATGTATATTATGTATAACTCCAAAAATATAAATTTTTGAGGATCCTGCGGATTATGTTAGCTTATAGTCAAATCCGAACATACTTACCATTCTGAAGTCTTAAGCGTCGAATCTAAAACCGACGGCTATTATACTGCGCCAAGGACCAACGGAAGATCTGGGTAAGTGACAGGCGGCGACGCTCCAGAGACAAGACCTACGGCTCGTCGTTTCCGGATATTTATACACCCGGAGCTGATAAAGCGGAGCGCATCGGAGCCTTCACAGACGCATTGGACGAAGAGCCATCCAGCCATAGGCACCTTAGAGTCACGCAGAGCAGCAGAAGTATACATGGAACAGTGGAACTGTGACATTAGAACAGTGACATTAGACCCGATACACGTGGCTTCTCTTAGCTATACGTAGCAGTTTTCTAACGCATACATGAAAAGCGTTTTATAAATGACTAGATGGTACAAACACGCGTAATGCATATATAAATATATACCTACACACAATATACATATACATACATACATACATACAAACATACATACATATAGACATACATACATGCATACATATACATACATACATACATACATATAAGCATACATACATATAGATATATATACATGCATTCATGTATACATACATATACCTACATAGATACATATATATATGCATACATATATGCATACATATATGCATACATACATGAATGCATACATGTATACATACATACATACATACATATATACATTCACATTTCGGTGTGACCTTGAGCACGTTACAAATTTAATTAATAAATAAATACATACATGCATACACAAATACAAACATACATATTGCATACGGTACATATATACACACACACATACACACACACACACACACACACACACACACACACACACACACACACACACACACACACAATTACACAGTGACATAGTTCTACAGATATAGCCTACTAGCTGATATTTCAACCAATAGCGTCCTCAAATGTCAAAGTTAAGAAACACAAATTGGCTAACAATAGTTAGCCTACCTATAATATGGCTCTCTCTCGGATAGCCCTTATGGTCATAGCGGCGATCCCGGCCCGGGGGTCGAGGGGACAAGACCCCCACCTTTAACAGAAACTCCAAAAAGTGATGAAAAAGTTTTTCACCTCTTTTTTGACAAGATCAGTTCAAAAGTGTCCCTTGTCCCCCCACCTGTCAAACAATATCGCCACCAAGGCTTATGGTGCCTCTTTTATTATCATTATACTTCGGTGCCAGGTCAATTTCCGAGAACCAAGTCGCGGAGACAGCAAGGGTGGTATTACGGTTGGCACTGGTGATGTCTTAACTCCAAGTCACAAAAATATCGCTAATGATCTATTGACAACAGTGAAATGAGGAGTGCCTATAATATAATTAGGAAACTCATCATCAGCCTAATTATTCGAAGCATATGTAGGCCTACTTAATTCGTCTTCTGTGGTATTCCTTACTTTAAAACCACATATTAGGTCCAATAGGCCTATATCTCCCAGCGCAACTTTAGTAAGACATTCAGATTGGCTTTCCCCGATTTAGTCCATTCGCCTTTTCCGTCGGTTTTCGCTCCTTTCTTTTTATCTTTCATATCTGGCTTAACCCATTCTTTGTCCAATTTCACAAAGTTTTAGCTGTGTAACAGTTTATACCCTAAAAGGCAAGCTTTACATAGTTATTTAAAAGCCTGTATAGCTTTATGTACTTTTTAAAAGTCAATTAAGTCATTTAAAAGCCAGGCTTTATATATATATATAAGTCAGGAGGCTGCATGTAGGCTAATCCAACATAATGGAATACCGGTAGGCTACGTGTTTATCAATCAATACGACATGCATGGGCGTTACTTTAGTCTAAAAACTGGGGGTACCGATACTTTGGTCTAAAAATTGGGGGGTACCAATTTCTTCTCCACTTTCGCTTTTCGCATGGTGGCCATTTTGAACATATCCCTGTCAGTATTCTCATTAATTTTGGCTCTCGATTTACATGTGTATCTAAGTACTTCCGCACTTTTGGCGGAGACTGCATGCATTCTCTGGGAAGGCACAATAATAAAAATATTGATTGACATTGTTTAAAGGTGGGGGGTACAGTACCCCCAATCCAAAAAGTGTGGGTACGGGTACCCCTCGTACCCCCACAAATTACGCCTGACAAATGACGACATGATAATTGCGAATTAATTATACCAGCACGACATGCTAATTAGCATGAAAGAGACGTACTAGTCGATCTAGTTTTGAAATCCGTAGAGTGCAGCAAGGGAGTTTGGTATTGGTTCTTAGGGTCGCAGGTTCGAATCCACCTTATATACCTTATATGTATATGTCCATATATATATATATATATATATATATATATATATATATAGTAAACAACATAATAACCGATGTACGTCTGTCTGTCCCGTAACAAACACTATTGTGACGTCACTATACTGCAGCCTTGGCGACGGCTGTCTTGACGACGGCTATAGGCCTATAATATGACGTCATAATATAACGGGAAGTAAGCTTAATTGTTATCACTGCAATAATTGTTTTATATACCGTGATTTTTCACGGGTTACAGCTAGTATATATATATATAATTATGTCTTTCTAAACCTTACTTAAGCACTAACCAGCATATGTACTAAATGATTATCTATCTTTTATATTTGCCTATTCTAACCTCCCGCAGCCGTAGATCTGTGAATGTTGTCCCACTTGACCCAGACGCACGTGATCACTGTTGATCCCAATCGGATTCCATCTTGAGTAGGCCCTGGGCCTATAGATTCGCCGATTTCTCCGTTGTGCTTTCTCCCAACCAAATTCTTTGATGAACCTGTCCTCGACCGATTCGTGACTGCGAGTTCTTCCGAACAGGAATGTTCAGTCCGCAATCGAAGTGTGACTACTACGACAAGTTAGCTTTCGCTCACACTGTACTACGAGATAATCGAGCTTGAATCGTTTGAATAGGCTACAACTCTGATCATCTGGCGGATCAGTAACACCTGTCACCTCGGTCGTTCGATCTGAAGAACAATATCTCTATTAAACTCGACAACAGAGCTTCCTTCCATTCTGTCATTTAGGCCTCCTACCACTCTACTCTTCTAACTGATCGTCTATCGAAAGTATTCGCTTCTTACTCCGAAAGATCAGGTATACATAGGATCGGTGGCTGATCCCGTAATTATTATTATTGTTATCTATTATTATTTTATTATTACAATAATTTATTTATTATTATTATTATTTTGTGTGTTATTCGTAAGGGATAGACAGGAATTCAAGAAAAATATAGTTGAACGAGGTATTGTTTACAGCACGGAAAGGATTGAGTTACCTTCCTAAGGTTAAAACCTAAGGTTAACCCATTTCCCTCACAGCTATAGTCCTACCACTGGCAAGAATCGTAGCTGCGAGAGCTTAAATTATTGAAGCCTTCATTACACGCATCCACAGTACCCGGTACTGTAGAATAGGCAGACACCTATTGCGCCCTAACAATGCCTCATGCTTCGCAGATGGGAAAGAACAAAGGGAGCAGGCTTCCGGGGGCGCTTCAAAATATGTTGGAATTTTGCATTGACTCATGTATACCTAGCGATGGTTTCTACGTTGTAGAGTCTGTGGTCAAGTGTATACAGTTTGCCATCAGTCCATCGGAGGGACTATTTCGTCTTGCGTCGGAATTTCACATCGACTCCTCACTTAGTGATGGTTTCTACGTTGTAGAGTGAACAGGTTGTAACCGTTCTGCACTGAGGCTATAATCATATTATTATACTTCCCGCAAGCTAAGCCTGAGCTCACGAGAAAGAACGAACGCTGAGCCATCTAGTCGTTGCATCGGATTTCTTCTTGCCTCGACGATTCTGATAGGCCTTCTTGTGTGGTAGTTATTTTTGAGATGAATAAGACAAGTTCTAGAATGACAAGAGTCGCTGAATTGTCTGAGTCTTGAAAACTAAATAAAAGCCAGCGATACCTTCTAGGCTTTGTATGTCTCTATTATATAGCATTCTTCTACCGTTTCAATGCTTCTGATTGGATGAGCTGGAAATGAAACCACACCGTTTAAAGGAAATGTCTGATATATGAGGAAACGCTATTGTGTGGCCAACACACAATGATACCCGCGAGAAATTTATAGGGCCTACAGACTAAGCTGCATTGCACGCTCTTGACAATAATTAAAAATTATTGACCACAACATTACCGTTTTATTTTAACAGACAGTCGTATAGTCTTGTGTATCTGAAAATTTAAATGCGGTTTGCGTAACAACTTGAATCCAGTACACGTGAAGATGAGCGTTGGGGGTCTCGATCAATAGTCACTGCAGTTGTCAGATATTAGTCTACTTTTAAGTGACGGAAAACAAAAGGTTTTCTTAGTAAAGCATTTACGTCATAGTAATCTACTGCAATGACAATGACGTCATAAAGAAAGGAACGTGTTTAATAACATCAACAATAATGTAAATGCAAACGTACACTAGCGACCGTATACTGTCTCGACCCTGCTCATTTTTCAATGAATTGATCGGGTGAGCTATCCTTCACCACCGCTGCCCGTTTGAATGGCGCCACGCCATTTAAGATCCCAGTGTAAGGACCGTGCCAGTCCGAGATTTAAGTTTAAACAGCCAACATCGGGAGGCGCAACACGATTCGCACTCTCTAACACAATTGTGGTCCGTTGGGAGAGAGCAGTTAATGACACACCCGGCTAGCTTGCGTGAAGTAGCTGCACTGATATCTCGATGAAGGTAGGCCTATAATAAGTAAGTAAGTAAGTATATTCTTTATTAAACGCTAGCAAACGCACAGCACTTTACATACAATTTTACACTGAGAGGAAAGAAAAATATAACAGTAATAATGACGTTAGATCATAAATGAAATAATAGCAACAGAGCCTAACTGCAGTCTTGTTGTCCTCGAGACCAAGGTCTTGGTCTCGAGTGCACTCGAGTTCGTTTTTAAAAAAGTCTTGGTCTTGGTCTTGGTCTTGAGACCAAAGGTCTTGGTCTTGGTCTTGGTCTTGAGGTTCAAGGTCTTGGTCTTGGTCTTGGTCTTGGTCTTGAGGTTCAAAGTCTTGGTCTTGGTTTTGCAAGACCAAGACCAAGACCGGCTGTCAATATGAACAGTCATTAATTTTAACAAACAGCAAGAATTTTAAAAATGTATCGAATAATTACTCATACAGTTATTGCTTTAGTATTTACACGGTGTGAATGAGGCTTCACTGTTGTTTTGTACAATTATTTTGACTTCCGGTTATTTACCATGGAATGATTTCAAAACAGACTCATGATTAATTTGTACATTTACATCCGGTTCTTGAAAAGCTGCTTTGTGTGCTAGCGATTTCAGCACTTGTAGACCGTGTTTTTTCACATGGCAGAATTTTTATGAGGCCCCACAGGTCACGTCTTGGTCAGAAAATTATGAGCAAATTGGTTTTTATAAAATTCAACAGGCATTTGGAATAACATTTCGCATGAAGGACTTTTGTAAATACGAATTCGGAATTCTCTGCAGTCTCCATTTAGAGTTGTTTTGCTTGAATAAAAGAAAAAACTCATGTTTTCATTTAAATAACGAGTAGTCCGACTGGACAATTTTTAGTAAGGAATTGAAGTCTGGATACGACTGTGATTTTTTGGGGTCTTAGTCTCGGTCTTGGTCTTGAGGTTCAAGGTCTTGGTCTTGGTCTTGAGGTTCAAGGTCTTGGTCTTGGTCTTGGTCTTGAGGTTCAAGGTCTTGGTCTTGGTCTTGGTCTTGAGGTTCAAGGTCTTGGTCTTGGTCTTGGTCTTGAGGTTTAAGGTCTTGACAACAAGACTGCCTAACTGTACAGCATCCTACCCAGGTAACCCCGTCGGGTAAGGGAGTCAAATCTAGGGAGAACCAGATTATTGGAACGAGGGCGCAAATCATAGGGGGCCTACCCGGTCTTTAGAACGGGATCGAGGTAGAAGGTCATGGAGGAGGTGACTAGGGTTTTTGAGAATGTTATTAGAGATCACGATCAGCTTTTTTGCAGAGTTCCTCAAAAGTAGGAAAAGAAGGAGGGAGGTAGCCAAGACGAACCAACTTACGAATAATTGCGCCCAAATGATCAAGTTCCTGCTTGTTGGCAAAGCCTAACCATACCTGGGAACAGTATAACGTACGGTTGACAGTGGTAGCCCGTATCACGTCATGAAGCCTGGAGCCCGCGACAGCCCATGAGAAATCAATTAAGGTACGATGAGCGTAAAGGGATTGTTTAGCCTTTATGCTCAGTTTTTGGATATGAGGAGAGAATTCAAACTTATCGGTTATTTCAATAAGCACCAAGTAACTGCAGCGTGGGAATTGTAGAAAAAACTGGGGGTTTGAACATTTTATCCGTATTTTTCAAACTGATGTCAACGAAATGTCAAAGCAGCTGATTTCAACGCTAGCAGTTTTGCAAGTCAGACTCGAATCAAAATCAATTCCTTTGTTGAGAAAATTCAAAATTGCGTATATATGATAGACCATGGAAATTTCTTCCTTGTCAAAGGCTCAGAATCAAATAATGCTAAATCATACTAGCACAACTGAGGGGCTGGAAACGAACCCCTTGGGGTGTGCAATGAAGACTTAACTGAGGGCCTTAAGAAAGACAAGGGGGTTGAACCCCCGACAATTCCCACCCTGAGTAGCTGCAGTGAGAGCAGATCATTCTTAACTGCTTTTGAAACCACAGATGCCAGGAATACTTGATGGAAACTTTTGCCATAAATATATTTATGTGAAGCAGTCCCCGAGACCCCGAGATTGTATGGTCGAGAGTTTGAACTGCAACCTAAAAAAAACGCCAAACCTTGATATTGTAAATTGCTTTCGGCATCCAGCGAGCTTAGATGCATCGGCCCAAGGGTTCGGAAGTTTGTCCCAAACAGACAACCACTAGTTGGAATAGTTCTTGGTAGTCATCACGTACGTGGTTGTTGGTCCCGAAGTTGTTGTTCACAGAATAAAATGACTTCGCCTCAGTGGCGGCGCTACCATATGGTTCGCGGTATAGGTCATTTTACCTGAATATTTTACTCTTGACCTGTCTTAAATATGACCTGCCTACTATACCTACTACTGCTATGTAAAATTCTTTGGAATTTTTACAATCTTTTTTACATTTAAAACATCAGCATTTGTTCCATAACATCACTAGTGCAATTATTAGATCAAATTTGAATATGCTACAGTTGGGCTATAAGCGTTCAATGATAATTTTCTTCGTTTTATACAGTGTTTTTTCTAGAAAAAGGTTCCGGAATAGGTTCCGGAACTGAACATTTATGGAAGGGCTCAAATCGAGGGCAAAGCCCGAGGAAAACGGGATTGGGGTTGGGAAGGGTGACAGGGTCTCAATAAACACTGAAAACAGTTCACAACACTGAAATTAAATTAAAATAATAATTTTTTATTAAAAGAAATAAATTATTTTTAGTAGCTGAAAAAAGGTGCCGGAACGCCATTCCGGAGCGTTCCAGCTTAAAAAAGCACTGGTTTTATATATCTAAGTTATGCTGCTTATGCTGAGGTTATGCTGCTTGATGCGTCAAACTCAAGCAGAAATTTCTTCGACCTGCTGAATAACTTCCATGACCCCGACGCGACCTGCTGAAATTGCATAGCTGGCGCCGCCACTGCTTATAGTCTCGAACATCGATAAGCTCAGAAGGGGCGAAATCATCGGAGAAGGCATCGCTGTATCTTTCCTTGTCATTGCAATGTTGTCAATGGACGACCACTTTCCTTGAAACCGTTTGAATATGAGGACTTCTGGTGTGTGGCTAGACCCCATCATGCTTCAAAGGTGACAGCTAGTAGTGTAGACGTAAATTTTTACGTACCGAAGCGCCTAAGGCCTAACTTTTAAGCTCAACAAATTGTTCGCGCTCACGCGCGAAAACTTTTCAAACCTGTTTTGTGCACGAAATAGGATTAAAAAGCAGGGTCATACACTTTGTAACGGCATGTGGATACATTTTCATCAGATTGTATAATCACATGCAAACTAATTAAAATCTAAAGTCATTTCATTTTTATTAGTTAGCAACATTGTGCGAAACAATAGGCCTATAAACAGAAAAATGATAAATTCATTAATTTTTGTTAGTTGTTGGCAATGTGTTGACTTGTCAGCTGCCTGGTCTCACTATTAGTGGTCCGGTTTCCACTTGGCAAATATTTTGCAAATATAACAATTACAAATTTCTTCTAAATTCGGGGGTACAGCTGTATACTGTGTCCCCCCCACCACTGTGGGCGACCGGCGAGATGAGTCCTACAAGACTTCTCCGGCAGCCTGCCAACTATATCGGTACTATGTGTTATTGCTGTGATTGTTTCGCTTGGTGGCGAATACACTACTTACTTAATTACTTACTTACTGTCAACTTACTTACTGTCAAAGGTGGGGACTTGTCCCCCTCGACCTCCTTCGGGATCGCCGCCCCTGGAACTGCATGGGGAGAAGTTTAAAATTATCCACTCGCCAGACGACTAGGGTATCTGGGGAGCGTTGTTGCTCCTTAGTGAACATTTATGCCCAAAAATGTAGGTCCAGCTAGCAGTAAAATGACAAGAACCGAGTCATTCGTTATGTGCAGTCAACGTCAAGTTTTTTTATTTTTCAAGAGTCAGAATTTTGGATGCAGTCAGGGTGAGAATTGTCGGGGGGTTGGGGGTTCAACCCCCTAGCCTTTCTTAGGACCACAAAGTAAAGTCTTCATTGCACACCCAAATTCCACGTGAATCAAAGTCTAACCCCTCCCCCAGTCTTTTTTCTACAATTCTCATACTGGATACAGTGTCCGATTCAGGAAACTACAACAATTTCCAACGAGATCAAGTTGCTGAGTTTCATGCGTGGGTTGCGCTTTTCTTGTGTGAATGTCCAAGGCTGATCTATGGCACTGTCTGATTCAAGAGAGTCACGTAAGTAAGCTTATCTGGTCTCCACAAAGCAACTGCATGGGGTTCATGTAGCAGCTTGAGCTACATTAAAGCTGATACATTTGTAATTTATATTGTTGACTGCTCAGCAGGGCGATCTTGTTTGACAGGTGGGGGTACACGGAACACTTTTAAACTGATCTGGTAAAAAAGAGGTTTAAAAGAATTCTCGCAAAAGTTTTTGACTTTTTTTGGTGTTTCTTCAAAAGTCCTAAGTTATTAAAACCGTGAGGCGTTATACAAATTCATAATTACTATTTCCGGCCATTGTAATAAGTGCCGGAGCGCTAAGCAGAAAGCGTTCCGGCTGATTTGACAATAAGTACCGGAGCGCGCGCTCCGGTTAAATAATAAGTACCGGAACGCCGCTCCGGACCGCTCCGGCTCGTCTACACCACTGGTGACAGCCAATTAATAGCCTACAAGTTCCATGGTGTCGACAGCCGAAGTGTAAAAAAAGCCGGCCCAATGACGCAGTCACCTCACCGTCGACCAGTTAATTTTGGTAGTCGGCCAGCGTTAGAGCTGGTTGTGTCAAAACACATGCCCCGGACCAAGACTAAGGCGTAATTTGTGGGGGTACCACTTTTGGACTGGGGGTACCGTACCCCCCCCCCCCACTTTTCAAACAATGCCAATCAATATTTTATTTATGTGCCTTCCCGGAGATCGCAGTCTCCGCCTTGTTTTCTGTGGGTAGACAGAGTGAGGAGTATATGTACCACAAAAGTACCAAAGTACTCAGATACGGTAAACCGAGAGCCAGACGAACTCAGTCACAGGCAGTCAGACTTTCAGCCACACAAAATTCTCATCTTGAATAAGTTTGACGACCAGCAGCGATCGGTCCGCAGGCCAGGCGTTACAGATCTGGGCCACAGTTACACTCTTCTTGGAAATATCTATTATTACATCATGCACCCTCGCTCTCCGTCCTTATGGTTGACATCTTAGTCATATCGGGATGTGGAGTTGTAAGTCAAGTCAGTATATGGACCTACACTCATACTGGTGGCCTTGATATGACTCCTCCCCTCATTCCCTTCACAGTCTCAGAATCAATAACTGTCTTTGATTAAACATATCCGAGCCGTGTGTGTGTGTGTGTGTGTGTGTGTGTGTGTGTGTGTGTGTGTGTGTGTGTGTGTGTGTGTGTGTGTGTGTGTGTGTGTGTGTGTGTGTGTGTATATATAATATATATATATTTATTATATATTATAATATATATGCGCACACACGGCTCGGCTATGTTTAACAAAGGTTTATCATGTTTCATATATATATATATATATATATATATATATATATATATATATATATATATATATATATATATATATATATATACATATATATATATATGTATATATATATATATATATACTAGCTGTAACCCGAGAAAAATCACGGTAAGTAAAACAATTATTTCAGTGTAAGCTTACTTTTTAAATCTATAGTCTGAAGCACATTTTACTATTTTACTTTTCAACATTACAGCGTATTATAAAGTTAATTTACGTTCCGTGATCTTTGACTGTTAAATTTGAACTAATTTTTTAAACTAAATTTACATACCGTGATTTTTCACGGGTTACAGCTACTAAAACAATAAAACTGATTAGTATCCTATCAGCAACCCACCCGGGCTAATGTAAGACCTAAATTTCCGTATGGAACCCTTAATTATGGGGTCAATATGGACCTCGACATTGTAAGCCTACTCACGGGTAGGCTGACAGGGCAACAGGATGAGCACTTCTGATTGTTTTCCTCTTTGAACGACGATTACAATTTACAATTACAATTGTTATCTTATGATAGAAACGAAAGGATCATCGATGCAAGTTATAAAACAAATTACGTCGGTAAGTTATAAAAGAAAGACGTCGTCAGCAAGATGGCGCGTTGTTAAAATGAGATGTAGGACGTGATGGGCGCCTTTCTGGCTGCCGTCTACACTCTACAGTTAAAATTCGACTCCTGTAATAACTTGTGATCATCCGTTCATACTGATTTGTAATCATACTGCGTAATTGTCAGTTCGAAGATATTAAAGGAAGATTATTATTATTATTTATGTTAGAAACGAAATGATCATCGATGCAAGTTATAAAACAAATGACGTCGGTAAGTTATAAAAGAAAGACGTCAGTTAGCTTTGCCTATGTGGGTCCTTCAACCTCGAACAGTCTTCCCCAGACCCTCCGCCAAGAGCTTCTTGTCCTCCCTCCTCTTCAGTTCCGTAGACGCTTGAAAACCTTTCTTTTTGCCCGTTTTGGCAGTGATGCGGGTCGAGAGCGCCGCTGATTTGAGGGGCGCTATATAAATGTTCAATTACAAATTACAAATTATTAAGTTATAAAACAAATGACGTCAGTAAGTTATAAAACAAATGACGTAAGTAAGTTATAAAACAAAATAAATAGCGTCAGTAAATTATAAAACAAATGCCGTCAGTAAGTTATAAAACAAATGACGTCAGTAAGTTAGAAAAGAAAGACGTCAGTAAGTTATAAAACAAAAATGACGTCAGTCAGTTATAAAACAAATGACGTCAGTAAGTTGGAAAAGAAAGACGTCAGTAAGTTAATAAACAAATGACGTCAGTAAGTTATAAAACAAAATAAATAGCGTCAGTAAATTATAAAACAAATGACGTCAGTACGTTATAAAACAAAATAAATATATAGCTTCAGTAAATTATAAAACAAATGACGTCAGTAAGTTATAAAACAAATGACGTCAGTAAGTTAGAAAAGAAAGACGTCAGTAAGTTATAAAACAAAAATGACGTCAGTCAGTTATAAAACAAATGACGTCAGTAAGTTGGAAAAGAAAGACGTCAGTAAGTTAATAAACAAATGACGCCAGTTACTGTAAGTTATAAAACAAATGACGTCAGTAAGTTATAAAACAAATGACGCCCGTAAGTTAGAAAAGAAAGACGTCAGTAAGTCATAAAACAAATGACGTCAGGAAGTTAGAAAAGAAAGACGTCAGTAGGCCTAAGTTATAAAACAAATAGGCCCTATGTCAATAAGTAATAAAACAAATGTAGTCAGTAGGCCTAATTATAACACCAGTGTTTTTTTCTGCCGGATAATATATAATAGTTCAGATGACGATTATGATGTTTATGTTTATATTCGTTTATTACGTAGAACAACAGGCAAAACGCTGTAGGTGTACATGAAAAATAGAACTGAGGAAGTAATAGCTTAGTATGAGTTGGCGAATAACATACGAGAAATAAAGTTTCGTGAGTCTTTATCAGGGAAGTTAAAGTTATGAGGTCTGTCTCTAAGAAAATAGGGAGTTAAATGATGGTTAGGGAAAAGGCATCTTAGTGAATAATAATAATAATAATAATCTTCGTTTAATATCTTCAAACTGACAACAACGCAGTATGATTACAAATCAGTACATGTTATGCGATAAATCTTAACTACTAACAGAACAGACAGCCTGCAATACACGGCGCAAATTGCAGCCTACAAAGCATGTCCGCCTATTGGACTCAATCTCTGTACCTATCGCACTCTACGCCAGATGTTATCCAATGCGCTATCGGTTTTCATTACACAGGACAGCTTTAAATAATACAGTTTCAGCTTTGTTTGCAAGCTCTGCGACAGAGGGAGAATTGGCTTGAATATAGCCGGATCGTTTCATTTGTAGCAGTCAAATCAATTTCCCGCACTTTATCACTTGGCTTCGAGCTGGCCTGAATGGCGAAGAAGTATAACCCTTCCCAGTGGTTAAAGTGGTTTGGGTGAGCATCGGGACCGGGGTTCCGAACGCCAAAGAAGAGTTTAAATGTTTAATAGGAACGCATGCCTGACAAGACCCTCACCTTTAACAGTGGGGGAATCGCCATGCATCGGACCCCCCACATTTTGAAGAAACACCAAAAAAGTGCATCAAATTTTCGCGCGAAAATTTTTTTAAACTTTTTTTGACCAGATCAGTTCACGGCGATAAATTTTTTTTACCTCCTTTTTGACCAGATCAGTTCAAAACTCTTTTTTGACCAGATCAGTTCAAAAATGTCCCCTCACCTGTCAAACAAGATCGCCGCCACTGCTTTCATAATAGAAAAACTGTCAACAATAATCCTGAAAATCTAGCCGTTGTAAAATATCAGACTCAGTGTTCATAAGTGTTAAATTTATCAGTCTATCTTGTCCCATCGTAGATCTTAAAGCATTTTCATGCACTTTAGGTCACTAAACGATCTTTCACGGCTGCAGTTAGGCACAGGAAGTGTAAAATATATATGCGCAGAGCAATGCAAACATTCGGAAATGCTCATTGCAAATTGTATTCCTTCATTATTTGCAACATTTAGAGAGGCGATGGTTTGTTTGGCACTGACGGCAATTGACTCAAAAATGCCGACGGTGATGGGCGGAAGCGGCTAATAGCAGCCTCAGCATAGTAAACTGTCGTTGGAACACTAGCCTAACGGCCAAACGGAGCTAACGGTCACAAATCTCATCATCGTACTTACTTTCCATTTGCAAATGACTATCGCTATTTTGTTTTGCAGTAAAACTAGCGTGTTTAACATAGTTCAGTTCTTACATGTCTACGATATAACATTTGAAAACTAAAACAGTACCTGTAGTTAAAATATTTTAAGTAGCATACCATGATGGTAGGCCCCTTATTTGTGACATGTTTAGTAGGCCGGGTTCTGTGGACCCACCGGAACCGTGTCCTAATCCAGGCCTGCTCCCCAATCATCGAAACCAGAATGGGCACTGGGCAGGCTATCCACTTTCACTGTCTCTGTCAAATCAAACGATCCGGCATTGGATCCTATTCCCATATAGGAGTAATTTGTGAGGGGTACCCGTACCCCACTTTTCGGACTGGGGTACCGTACCCCTCCCCACTTTTTGACCAATGCCAATCAATATTTTATTATTGTGCTTTAAAAGAGATCGCAGTCTCAGCCTTGCCTCGTGTATGTAAGAAATTGATACCCCCACTTTTTACACCAAAGTTACGCCCCTGCAAGTTATTCCCCTTGCTTTAGATTTGCCCCCATTCTCAACAATGTCAATGGTTTAACCCACCAACTACGTTCATTTGGTTGACAAGGTCGCAAGGGGCTTCAGGCATTCATATTGATGAAGTGCAATATGTCAATGAAAATACATCTCTTGCATTCACATCTGGATTTTTCCCAGGCAACCTTAGTGACGTTAGTGATGGATGAACTTGGCGAAAGACATTACCATGCATGTCATCATGGGCGGCGATCCCGTGGGGTCGAGGGGGACAAGACCCCCACCTTTAAGAGTGGGGGACATACCATACATTTGCCCCCAAAATTTTGAAGAAACACCAAAAAAGGTCAAAACATTTATCGCGCGCGAGCGCGGGAAATTTTTTTAACAGCAAAAATTTTATCGCGCCTGAGCGCGAATAAATTTTTTACCTCTTTTTTGACCAGATCAGTTCAAAACTCTTTTTTGACGAGATCATTTCAAAAGTGTCCCCCACATGTCAAACAAGATCGCCGCCACGGCGCCACTGCATGTCATAGCCAAAATGGAAAACGATACCACAGCAGTATGCCGGTTGACCATTGTTGGACGCTGATTAGAGATGCTTCTAACATTAATTACTATGGGGGTCCATAGAGTGGACATCACTGGCGTGAAGAGCAAGCGGTAGCGGGATCGCTTCCCGCAACCCTCTCAAATTTAGGTCCACTCAGCCTTTCATTCGCGAGATGGCGCGTTTGATAAAATGAGATGTAGGACGTGATGGGCGCCTTGCATGGCTGCCGTGTACAGTTAAATTCGACTCCTGTAATAACTTGTGATCATCCGTTCATACTGATTTGTAATCATACTGCGTTATTGTCAGTTTGAAGATATTAAACGAAAATTATTATTATTATTGCAAATCAAATAATAAACGTTTCTGTACCTTTGCAATCACATTGAAACCGGACGCAATTATCTGTGATTTCTGCTCATAACAGGAGCTAGTGCATTTTCACGGAAACAGCAGCAGGGTATTCATCGTAGCAAATTCTATAATGAACACCAAATGTGCTGAAAAAGCAAATACTTTGAATAGGCTATTTTGCTGTCCAGTGTAACTTAATATTATACAGGTTTATAGTCGTTGGCGTGTATGTATAATGATGAATTTGCAAGTAGGCGGTTATAGCCCAATCGCTCGAATGTGAATGGTCGTGTATACGCGCGCAGGCTGTTACAACAGATCCTCAACTGATTCGGGTGGAGTAGGTGTGTGGCGTGGTGTAGGGTGGGTGTATGGCGATGATATTTCGTTGGTTAAGTTGGAGGAAGGGTCTCAGACTGTACGTATTTAGGGGGATGAAGGAGAGGGCCTTGGCAACGGAGTCGTTTCCGTCAGGCGTAATTCGAATTGCCGAAGCGTCTGCAAAGCTCCACTCCAACAGATATGGAAATATATTCATGGGGTCACGACGGACGGACAGGCTGGGTGGGAGGCCAGACCAGACGGTTCACTGTCGTCGGAGGTAATACGGGGGCCGAGCGAAGACGACCGACGACATCTGGCGTCCTACATCACCGGCTGAAGATGACGGACACAGTCCTCTGCCTCGTTAGCAATTCACTATTGAGCTATCTTTGCTTTTCAGATAAGACCCGTCAGTCTGTCTCACTGTCTGTCTGTCTTTCAGATACATTTCCACGAAATGCCTTCAGTGTGTTTGTCTGTCTGAGATGTATTTTCGCACAAGCCTGTTCTTGAGAGGCTGTGCAAAGGGCAAAGGCGCTATATAAATGCAAACCTTTATAGACATTGTCACCCACTTTCTGTACGAAGGCCACAAGGCTTTCCACCATGCAAAAAACACAAAATAATCTGTTACTTTATTAGAAAATTTTAAGTCTACAGTATAATAGGTCACATGTTGTTTACATTACATGATCTAAATCATTACAGATCGAATGCTGAATAAAGTCTAACCATTTTCATCAAAGGTCAACACCAGAGGTTTACAATTATGGTTTGTATCATTAAATTACCATTCCCTTACCATTAACTTACCATTTGCCATTATAAATTAGGTCTAATCTTACATTAAGGATTAAAATAAATTCAGTAAAATGACTTGGTTATATGTGCCAGTATTTACAAACTTGCATTAAATATCAACAAATGTAATGTCATTCAGTAACACAAAAATAGTTCATCATCAAGAGATGGAAGCTATGGTGACGAGTATAATATTTCACACCACATAACTTGGGTAAGTGTTTTAACAAAGTTTTGTTCTGCTTGCAAGTTGCAATTGATACTAAACAAATGCAAGCAATGATGTTAGTCGAGCTATACTCAAATGCATATAATTACTGGCAAATTACAAAATTACTGGCAAAGGTGGCACAGGTTTTAATATGCCACTGCAAAGAAACCTGAAAATGCTTGTTCCTGTGGATGAAGGCTACTACGGCAGAATTGCAAACACAACAGCCGCAAGCCAAGAATAGCAAAACTATTCTTGATCTGTATTGGCTACAGTTGCAATTGATTTCCTGACAAGAGACAGTTGTCAGGACTTTTATGCACAGCTTCACAAAAGGAAATAAAAATGATAATGTAGTAAATATCTGCAGCAACAGAATTATATGTAGGTATCAATGTACATAAATGTATGCTGCATGCATAAGCACTAAATAAGAAGCTTAAGCTAGCCCCGAAAAGCAGCCATGGGTATAAGTATTAACAACTTCCTTGTTCTTGGCCCAAGTGCAAGCAGGCAGGTGGCCACCCCTCTCCTTGCCATCTACAGCATACGGTCAGTGTACCCGTTAACAGCCGAATTGGCTTGGCGATACAAGTGGGGTTGAAATCTCAAAACAAATTTCCGCCCTGGTGGGTATTCAAATTCCCAACCGTTGGTCGACAGTCCAAGACACTAACCGCTGAACAATCACACACCCCAAAAACAGTATATAACCACACCATAAATTCTTTGTTACACAATTCATTGTAACAAGAAACTATCGTAATCAAACTTCTGAAGTGCCACTCGAAGGCCACGAGCAAGGCCCCAGCCTATTCACGAGCAAGAGCAGGGCACCAGCCTATTCGAAAACGGACATGGACCAACATAATGACGCTTAACTACTGTATCATACTCTGAAACAGATGAAGCTGAAACTTGACAAACTTCAGATCCCCCAATGCTTGCATTAGTTCAGACAATAAGCCAGTATCGCCACCTCAAGATGAGGAGGCTAAGTAGAGGAATCCAACCAACAGAACACGTCAAAACTACACAGAAATACAGAGAGATGGAGAGAAACCTAGAGAGAGATAGACAAGAACCTAGAGATCAGTGATTGAAACAGTAACTGTAGCAAACATGGAAAAAACTTGAAACAACGAATACAAACAGCAGCCAGCAACACAGGTGGACGGACTTCCAAGAAGCCTAAAGACCACTGGACATCGGGCAACAAGTGCTAGAACTTCATGAGGAAAGAAAAATATAGCCAGTCTGCGGACTAACACCACAGAAATTAGGAAACTACAAAGAGAAAAAATCCACTGGACAGAAAAAAGCAGCAGAAACTTTCAAGATAAACAGAATTAAGGAAGTCTACAATAAGGTAAACAGACTTAGTGGACAATTCAAACTTAAAGTTGTATCAAAAACACAAAAGCTAAAATACTAGAAGACAAAATAGGAACGAAGTAAGGAACAACTAACAAACATTCACCTACATAACAACCCAAAACTGTTTGCAGCATCTTCTGTTGTAAGAATTCTTCCCACAGAAAGAAGTTTGCTATAATTATAGAGAATTGCAGGAATCTCAGACTACACAAACTTAGAAATGCTGTCCTTGGATATGTAGAGTTGTAGACAATTCACTGGGTTATCATTCAGTGAAGACTCCAGCGGCTTAGTCATGGGGGGGGGGGCGCCTATAGAAAGATGGCTAGCTGACCGAATCCCACTAAATGTAAAATTCGAAAGAAATAGAAACAAAAGAACAATCACGGCTCTGATGGAAATACAATACAAATGACACACAAGACCTGCACTAAATATGAAAAATCCACCAGATATGATAAGTATTATTAGTATATTTATAAAGTGAAAGTTAACATAACTAAATACACTGCAAATGTGCTAAAAAATTACTGAAAACAATGAAGATTACAATATGCACCAATTTCTGACAAAATGCTTCCATCAGGAACGGACGATGCTATAAATTCCTATCAGCTTTTACAGCATGCAAAAGTGCTGTGCGCAAGACTATCCAACAGTCAAGTGTGTTTTGTGACATCGCTTGTAAGACTAAATATGTGATATTTAAAATAGCTCCTTGCAGAAAACTCCTCAAAAGCACTATTCCCTGTAACAATTTGCCACATGTTCTGTCTTTTCGTCTAAGCTGATATGTGATACAAGAAGGAAACTTATATGGACTTGCGCGGAGCCGGATTAACTCTCCAGCACTGAAAAGTTACCGGTTCAAATCCCAGTCATAGAAGAAACTTACTGTACATAATGCTTTGACAAAAGTTATGTAGCACCGAAAACCATCAATAAATAATTAGAAACTTTAAAGAAACAGAAAACTTTGAATACAATACGTGGATCATACGCAGTTAGACAAATTCTGTAATAACCAGGGTGCAGTGTTCAGGGAAAAACGTTCCTCTGTATGGCTAAGACCATTCCCAATTGGGTTGTAGTTTCTCCCAGCAATTAGTCTGCCCCGAGATCTCCCCACCTCCACTGCTTTCAACCATAGACTGCACCCTGGTAATCACTTTTCAACTAATTGCAAACAAAATATTAAATGTTTTGAATACATGTATACACATGAGGTAAACTTTCTCATCTTCAGTCTGGTGAAATATTCCACGATGGGAGTTATCATACTCTATCCTGTACATCAGTTTGTACATCACGTGAAAAAGGTGGGCTTGGATGTTCCCCCTGTACTACTCCACTCTGGAATAACTCCCTTAAGAAAATTCCATTTGAATATTTCTTCGTTGTGGTCACATTTCATACACATTATAACTGTGAAACGAGGATAGTAAAATAATTATTGTTAATTTTCTAAAGCGCCAGTGCATAATGCACAAGGCATCAACCGATGGTGCACTTAAACCAAGCTGTAATCAAGACAGAGCGAAAGCAAATATGAAACATATTTTACTTCTGCTAAAAATACCTTACTACATACACTTTCATATTCACAAACTATGCTTATAAAAGTAATCTTAATGCATTTATGTTATAACATTAATTCTAAACATACAGGTTTAGAATTTAGAATGTTACAATGTTGACATCTTGTTTTTGTGTGCATGTTCATGTTATACCCGGTCTAACTGTAAACTGTTGATTATTTTATTTGACTCCATGCATGTTCACCCCAGAAAAGTTCAAGAGTTGAGTGGTCAGACAGCCTACTCTAAATAAGTTGTCTGTCTTCACCCATAGTTGGATTTGATGGCATTCTATGGAGTAGGGGAGTCCGTATGCAAAAGCATGTGCATGAGAAACTTCTGGAGTACATGACTATCCTTTGAATGGCTGCCAACTGTTTGAATGGAGGTATCTTAAAATAAAGGTTCCAAACATTTTTCAATAGTAATATTTTAAAGTAGCCAATGTCTAATCTACATGTTTTAAGCTTGTTAATAGTAAAAAAGATTCATCTTCACAAAGTTAATCAAGACATGCCAAAAACACCAGATTATTATTATTCACTATTATGATAAGGATAATGATTATTATTATTATTATTATTATTATTATTATTATTATTATTATTATTATTATTACCTTTTGCTGCAAAAAAGTATTCAAGACAAATTCGTTTTGGTCACTACATTAGAGAATAAAAAATCTTTTCCATTAATTTCTTTTAAGTACTGTATGTGCATGGTAAGATGCTCTTCGGGGGAAACACAAGTCTAGTACTATGGTGGTTATATCTTTATTCTGACACACAGAAAACACAATAGTAATTCAACATCTGAAGAGTTTTGCCTTGCCATTTGCATGGCACAACGAAAGTTAGGGGCTTTGAACTCAAAATAAAAAGTTCAAACACGAACGTGCTGCCATGTGGTTATCATGCTCCCAATGCATAATGGTAGAACACCACCAATACCCTTTCTTTTAAGAAAACAAACCTAACTGCTAAATGATTTCTCAGACACCAACACACAATTTACATCATATCAGCCCAACAGCTGAACCTGACAGAGATTCCCACCTTTGTATAGTGCTACTCGCAATATTTCCAAACACCATTATTGGTTTTCTGTGAAGAAAAAATCAATTAAACCCAGTAAAACTGAAATAATACACAAAAGAAACAGGCAAACCAGGTTGCTATCAACAGTCAACTCGTGCCTTTTTTAAAACGTTCGGCTTTTCGCAGCTTCGTTTCCTTCGGCTACCCAAATTTGTCTGTTTGCGACTGTTTAAAGGAGACTCATTTGCCGAAGAAGCCTCTTCATCGTCACATTCTTTCTCAAGAAAGTCATTTTCGTGTTCCACAACCAACGGCACATTGGGGGATGAAACTGGCGAGACACTTTGCGATCCTTGTGTAGACACCAAACTGTCAGAACACGGTACTCCGCCATTCACAGAAGATCCGTTGTTCGCAATTTTTATCGATGCAAAGGAAGGAATATTAATTACATTTAAATGTTCAAACTTTTCTTTGCTTGATGGACTGTCCGAACACAACTGTACTTGGCCACAACACTCGACGGCTTTCCTTCCCTCCTGACTTTCTTCCTTGCAGATTGTTTCTGTCTTTTCCCGCAGCCATTTTGTAAAATCCAACAATGACCCATGACCAGCCAATTGCTTCTGCACTGATTCAGGCAGTTTAACATGCTTCCTGCATGAAACAACACCCTCATTGTCCTTGCCAGTTTTGCCGACATCTTCATTTCCAGACAAAGAGGGCAAGATGCTCAAATTTTCTGCCGACGTCTTTTCGCAGGGATCTGAAGCTGTCGACTTTCCAGACACGTTTCGCGATCTGGTATTATTTTTGAAAGTTGTTGTTGGTTCGTTTGTTATTTCATCATCTCCGCATTTAACCCCGTTGACCGAATCAGTCCCTGGGTGCAATTCCGGAACTTCCTGCTGATCGTTCCGATCCTCAGCATCAGAATCCGAACCCAAACCAGTCAGACTACTACATCTACTATTTGGTGTGGCAGAATGTTTGCTTGGTGACGATTCTCTTGGTTCCTGGTTAGAGACGGAAGTTGTTATCTCTGCCTCGGGTGAAATGTCGTCTCTTTTCGACTGAGGTGGTGTCAATTGAGATGGTGCCAACTGAGGTGGTGCCAACTGAGATGGTGCCAACGGAGATGGTGCCAACTGAGATGGTGCCAACTGAGATGGTGCCAAAACTGCTGTGTTCTTCACATCCGTTTCAGCATTTGTTTCCATGCTCAATGAAGAATTCTGTTCCGATTTTCTGCTGTCAAGTTCATGCGATTCCATCGTTACTTTGCCATCATTTCTTGTTTCCAAGTGACTTTTGAGTACGTCATGTGTTTCAGACTGCACTGCTTGGGCCTGCATCGCCATAGCAACAGGGACTAAGTGTCTAGGAACAAGAAGCATTGGCTGTGAGCCACCAACAACAGGAAAAATCATTGGCATGCCCTTGCTCGGTCTAATCAGTGAAACCAGAGGAATGGGCTGTTGGCTGCCAGCGCTGACGCTGTAAGTCTCGGCCGCAACAGGATGCCCAACAAACGGTCGACTGCTAATGACGGCTCCTCCAGTCACAGATGACGGAACAGTTGTTGAAGGCTGCAATGGAGTTTGAGTCATATCGACATACTGACGTGCTGCTGGACTGCCGCCTTCTGCTCGTAATGCTGGTAGTCGATTGGATTTAATGATCTGTGCCAGCCTCTGCTTCAACTCGCTGCCACTTGTGACAGGAGTGCCAGTTTCCAGCTTTGGACTGGCCACTGGCAGATTAGGACTAGCCACTGGTCGATTAGGAGTGGGACCCGGTCGATTAGAAGTGACTACTGGCAGATTATGAGTGGCCACTAGTCGATTAGGAATGGCCCCTGGCAGATTAGGAGCGGCCACTAACAGATTGCCTGCTGGATGATTTGTAGTGGCCAAAGAGCATGGTATGGTTGGTCTAAAACGTGTGAATGGCAAAGAACTAACTGCCCCAGATTGTGAAGCAATATGTACTGGAAGAGGCTCTTTGTTCCAAACAACGCTCTCATTTGAGATATGATACGCAGCCGCCTTGGTCCCCATTTCGCTTTGGAGGCACCGATCGCGCCAGTACAGAGTCTCTTCCTTTGCCTGTAATTGCATTTCCCAGGATTTCAGTCGTTTTTCCCACTCGCACAGCCGTCTTGCTTTGATAGCAAGCTGCTCTATGCTTAAATGTGACATCTGTTCGATTGTCGCGTATTCAGAAGTCTTCAATTCCTCCACTGAAAGCACAGAAAATTTAAGAACAGAATTACAAATACTATTCAACTTAATCTAAGTACTTCATTTTAAAGATTTTTTTCATATTATTATTATTTTAAGCCCAATGGCACTAAAGGAGCATAAATAAAACACTATTTGACTTATAAACATAATTTTAATTACTACCCTTAATATTCCTGGCATTTTTAAGCCCCATGATATTGCAACTGTAACAAAAATAAAAAGTTATTAATGTCCTTATTATTTATTCAAAAGGCCAACAAACTCATAAATAGCTAATTAGAGTGGCCGTTTTAGAGTTATTATATTTATTATTTAATATTATTTTTCCAATGAAGCACCAACCTCAACTTTTATCCATATGCTTTCTGATAACAAATTTGGACAGAGATTAACATCAGAAACAACAAAATTACTTTAATAGTGCTTCTTGAATTATAATCTCCCACCACATATCTGTACCATTTAACACAACAGAACTGTTAAGAGACTTTCTGTAGGGTCTTAGTAACCACTTGAAACTGCAACATATGGGAGTAAAAAGTATATGTGCTAACCACTGGTGTATGCTTCATCTTCTGTGTAGCTATCGGTCAATAGAGCATAATTTCTTCTGGCTTTAGAATCTCTGTTTCCTTTGCTTTCTGAGCTGGCTGCAGACATAGGTACCTGGACTTCATCTGCTAGATCTGCTGAATTTGTCTGGTGCGCCATCATCTCAGAACATTTCGTCAGAACCGCAGGCTTAGTCAGATCCACCGCTTCTTCTGGCTCTACAAAAGAAGGCAGCAGCATTGTCCAAGCACTGAGGTGACTTTTGGCCAACACTAAATTGCAAAACCAACACCATAAGCAAAGGTAATAATATGTACAATTGTACATTTTATATACATGTTTCGTTATCGTAATCTGGAAATTTCGAAAGCGCTAAGTTAAGCACAGGGCACCAGCTTATTCACAAGCGCTGTATGTATATATATATTCTTCTTCTTCTTCTTTTCCTTCAGGCTCGAATTAATCCCTCTTTGGAGAGGGGTCAGCCACTCGGATCCTTCTCTTCCACTTGTTTCTTTCTTGAGCATCTTCTTTCTTCAGTTTTAGGAGTTTTAGGTCTTGTTGTATCGTGTCTTCCCATCTCTTCCTCTGTCGTCCCCGGCTGCGGCGTCCGTATACCTCTGCATTCATGATTCTTTTCACACAACTATCATCCTCTTTTCTCATTACATGTCCATACCACCTCAGCCTGGTCTCTCGTACTTTGTCAGTTATACATGCCACCCCGAGCTTCTTTCTGATGTCCACATTTCTTTTCCTGTCCTTCAGTGAGATCCCAAGTATCCATCGTAGCATTCTCATCTCTGTTCTCTCCAGTAACCCTTCATCCCTTTTTGTCAGCGCCCAGGCCTCTGCTCCATATAGCATCACCGGTCTTACCATTGTTTTGTATACCTTTCCCTTGAGTTGAGTTGGCATTTTGGCGTCACACAACACTCCCGTTAGTTCTCTCCATTTATGTATATATATATTACCTATATATAGGTAATATATATATGTATATATATATTACCTATATATAGATAATAACCATAACTTTAATCATAATACACATGTACAAAGTATAAGTATGTATATAACTACCAGTAAGCTCAAACATTTACGTTGAGCTTTTAAATTGCATCTGAACTGGTCCCAACATCAGCTACTAAATCAAGTGCAAGAAGTGGTTGTCCACAACTGTTTTATGGTTTGCCCTGTTACCTCATCAGCTTGTGCATGCCTATCTGTTAATTTCAAAACCAGCATCAATTCCACATGGAAACTCAGTAATTTTGACAATCTGTGCAACAGATCTAAAAAGCCAGGCTTCCGGTAGATTGAAAAAGCTAGGTGGAATAGTATGTATTTTCACTGGAAAATGTTCAGTAGAATTGTATGTATTTTCAGATTGAAAAATGTTTGGTGGAATAACTGGAATTTTATGCATTTTCAGATTACAAAATGTTTGATGGAACAGTGTGTATTTCCCGATTTAAAAGTGTTTGGTGGAATTGTACATGTATTTTCAGTGAAAGATTGTCCCAAAAAGACTCCAATATATTTATAAATATTTTATGTTTCTTACCTTTTCAGAGTGTTACTGTAACACAATTGCAATTCTCCAGCACTCTAATTACGATTAATTAAATTATTGATTACATTCATTTACTTCTCTGACACTACATTTGGATTATTGAAACAACACGTTTCATGCTACAAGTGACATTTCAGTATGAAATGAATAAACTGGGTGGGGTTATCATACCACAGACTGGCAGTTTTGGTGGACTAAACTCAGTCAAATCCTTCAACTGAAGACCTGGCCCAATGTGGGACGAATCTGCTGAGTCAATCCTTGAGCTGACTTTCAATTCCGTTAAATCTAACACCGATACAATTTATCAATTAATCATATCAAAATGGCCACTTTTTATAGTGTCCAATGCGAACTTTGATCTGTATTAATAACTATGTGATAAATTCTTTCACACTAATTATTAAAATGAGTCCTAATCATCAATTTAACTTATTTTTATTAACTTACAATAACTTACATAATAACTTCTTCTTCATGTTTATATAGCACTGGCATGTAATTACGCAAATCAGCCAATGATGTTAAGAAATCTTGCATTAAGGACTTGCTCATGACACCTGCAGAGTAACCATTATTTTTGAATGCTAGTGCCACTGTGAAATGTCTAATAATCTGGCAATAAAGATACTGCTTCCATTCACAAGTTAACTTCTCTTACAAAGAGTCAAGACAAGAAAAACATATGTAGTTAAGAGATGAATGACACTGTGCAGAAATAAAAGCCACACTAACGTTTCACGTTGTCCTTGGAAACGCTGGAAAGGTTGGAATCTTCCATCTGCACTGTCAGATCGATGGCTTCTGTTCCGGTTGGAGTGACGTAACCTGATGTAACATTTTCCTCGTTTATCTGTTCCACGTTTTCCACTTCCTTTCCGTAACTGCTCGGCATAATTATCACGTAGTGTTTGGCGGGCGTGAAATTTTCTGCAGACTCCACAGAAGAGGCTGCAAGAATTTTTTAATTTAAATTACTGATAATATAACTCAGGGGCGCCGCCAGCGTGACGCACTGGACACACGTGCGTCCACCCACCCACCCCCTCAAATCAAATCCACACAAGGATTAAGCATCGCATCAATATTTTTGACAATTTAACTGTTATTTTGCTCTACCACAGAGTATGTATAAAAATATCAGATCATATCACATGCATGTGTTATACTGTACTTTTATGAGTGACTTTGAGTCACTCTCTGAGTCACTGTGAGTCATTTTCAGTGTATGACTACGAGTGGCAGACAAAGTTTAAGCGGGAGATGCTGCAATTTGGCGGGAACGGCTAAAACTTAGGCGGGAAATAAGGCAGGTTTTTGGCGCGCTAGGTGTGGATGGGATGAGACGGGAGGTGTGTGCGTCCAATTTGTTTAAGCCTGGCGGCGCCCCTGATATAACTAGATGCTCACGTATTTGGCAACTCTTTAACAGCATCTCAAATGTCCATCAGTAAGAAGAAAACTCGAGAAGTCACAGATTGGTACAGTTGGACCACTTAGAAGAACCCTCAGAAGAAGTCATAGATTGATGCAATTACACCTATTCAGGTTCCTTTGTCGAATTCATGAACAAGATTTGTTTACCTTGAGCATGAATACTGAAAGCACACAAATTCTTAGCAGAAAGATTATCATGCAAAGGAAGCCACTTACAGATGTTTGGTCCAACAGAAATCACAATTTCTAAGTCATTGTATTGTATTATATTCTACTGTTGTCCTACTAATGTAATGTTAAGTATTATTTTCATGTAATTTTATGGCACTTTGTGTGGCACACTTCCAAACATCAACTCATCGTGCCCTCTCCCATGCTGGACCTCCCTTTTGAATACACATATTATTGTTGCATCTACCCACAGCTTCACTTGGTCATGCTAAACAAGTTTTCAAACTACATTAATTGGCACCTGTTTAGACAGCTCCATGTGCAGTGCATTTCAGAGTTACTTAATCCTTTCATGACGAGAGGGATTAGTTTTCCATGCATTTTAATAAATGCTTGTCGTTAAAGAGTTAACACTTTAACGACAAGAGTGTACTAAAAGTGACTGGAAACCAATGCATCTTGTCGTTAAAGTGTTAAAGGGTCCACATGAAGTCTACATGAAGTCTCTGGATACATATGCCTTCAAGTTAATGTGTTCTTCCACATTATAGTATACGGTATTTGTTTTCAAGTAATTGCATAAATATTTTGTTTTCTCCATTTTACTGCATAGTATTCTCTCTGAAGAACCTTCGTTCTCTCAACTTTGTAGTATTTTCTCTGAAGAACCATCATTCTCTCCACTTTACTTTATAGTATTTTCTGTGAAGAACCATTGTTCTCTCCACTTTACTGTATAGTATTTTCTCTTCAAAAACCATCGTTCTCTCCACTCTAATATATAGTATTTTCTCTGTTCCAACAATCACTCACCTTGTTCTGTCGGCATTTCATCCACTACGATATCCTCCTGTTTCTGTCTCTCGGCAGCTTCTACGAAAAGCGAGGCCATCTGCAGCAGATGCATTCGATCCGTTGAACCATCTGCGTTTGGGCTAGAGTTCCTCTGAGTCTCTGCCTCGTGGATTTTACCTGACGATCCTTCGCACTTGATTGCTCGAACACTGTTAACAACAGGACCACTGCTGTTCTCTACCGGACGATTCCACGATTTCTTTGGTGAGTCGGCATCACAGTCAGAATCACCATTCGCTGACATCATCATCTCTACGGTTAGAGGAATTATGGGTGACTTGCTGTCTCTGAGGTCGTTCTGCGAATCAGCAGTTCCCCCGTCGCGACCAAAAGTCCAGCCCGCAGTAGTGAATAGAGCATTCGCATGCATCAGATTGTCTAATCAGAAAATAAAAATCGAAAAAACATTTGAAATGTTCTGATTTACTAGAGATCTGCTTAACACATACTGCTAGCCTGATCTTTTATTCCTGAGGAAGCATTACTACTATATTTATGTGACCTAATTCATCGCCCTCACTCTGCTGCTTCTCTTCGTCCTCTTCGTTCCTCTGACCGTTTGGACCTCGTCGTTCCCCGTGTCAGGACTTCACTGGCTCAATCTAGGTCTTTTGCTTCCATTGGCCCTGCTCTTTGGAATGAGCTTCCTCCGTTCGTTCGTTCTTCTATTCTCTCAGGTAACGTCTCTTCCTCTTTTACCTTTCTTAAAACTTGCTTTTTCTCTCGGGGTCTCTCGCACTGGGAGTGCTTCTGAGTGGCCCTCCCACTAGAAGCGCTTTATAAATATCCAAATACAAAACAATACTGTGGGTAAAACAAACACCTGTCTACAGATGTACTGTGCTGATACCTGATGGGCTGAGATGAGTTATGGTAACAGAAGTAATGGCATGTCAAGCAAGAAGTGGTAAGCCTAAATTGTCAGGTAAAGTAACATATACTGTATATTAATTACTTTAATACTCCTTGATTTCTCTGCGTAGATCACCTTATCTTGCGCAAAGTCTTGCAGTAGTCCTTCAGCATCACTGATATAATCTCACTAGGTTTTTCTTCTGTCTCTCTAATCATACATAGTATGCTCACACAGAACCCCCCCCCCAAAAGGTTCTGTCCTAGGAACCTGCTGTTCATCCTCTACTCCTCTGCACTGTCAGCCATTGCCTCTTGCCATGGCATAGAAATCCTCCATTATGCTGAAAATACCCAACTCTAAGTACCGTCTAAATATCCGTCTAAATGAGGTGGCAGAGGCTACAAAGAGAATTCGCGCCTACATAGATGACCTTATGCAATGGAGTGTGTCTATGCACCTCAAATCTAACCCTGACAACTCCAAGCTAATCTGGTTTGACCGTTCCTCTAAGCTCCTACAGTTCACTGACCTCTCAGTCTTAACTTCCTCCACTTTCGTTTCCCATCCTCTACTGCTTGAGACCTTGCAGTCATGCTTGACTCATCACTCTTTCTCAAACCTAAACTCACTTAAACTTATCACTTCAGAAGGATCCCACAGCTTTGCTCTACTTTGGATTCGGCACCGATACACAACCATATTCTGACAAGACTCGACTACTGTAACTCTGTACTTTATGGTCTCCCTGAATGCACACTGCTTGAATAATGCATCAGGCTGCAAGACTGTCATGGATCTCTAGTACCCGAGACCATATCACACCGGACACATTTTTCCTTGCAGGGATCTGAACACCCAAACTGTTGGTTTATAATCTAACAGCTTTGACTATCTCACCCGCTAAATGTGCATACAGATATATTAACTTAAGTTTCTTTGATTTATTTAAGACATGGTTCGAAACAAAGTAGAAGTACCTGAATGAGTGTAGATTAAATTTCTTTGAAACGATTCTTCCATTGGTTGTCCAGCACCAGACATATTCTGAAACAAATACCGCTCCCATTGCCATCACTAACATACCACAATGCAGTTTAAAGTAAGCAATGTATTTGAAATGATGTACCCGGTAATTTAACAGAATACATTACTTGCCACTTGGTGAAAGAGCTTTCTCGGCTTTTGGACCTAGATTTTGGAACTCTCTCTCTCTCTCACTGTATCTGTCCATTCTGCTCAGTTGCTCATAAAAGTCAGTTCATTCTCAACTAAGACTTCCCATATTCAAACTGTATATCCACCTTAGGCTGCCCCTCTGTCTTAGTGAACTGATCTTTTGGATACTAACCTGATTGTAATGTAACGTAATAAAACATTTTTACAGCGCCCCTTAAGAACCTCTCAGGGCGATTGTGTCTTGATATTGGTGTGCCATCAGTTGAAGCCTTGTGCATTAGACACCAGTGCAATAAACATTACTAAATGTATTGGTTTATCAGATTGACTTAACATGCATTGTTGCAGGGCATAGGTGCATCAACTGTGGTGTTGAACCTGTCACTTCCAGCATAGTCTTAAGGTCAGTTACTGCTGTAACAAAATTACCATAACAAACAAGCAATCACCTAATCTTACCATACCTTACCTTATCATACCATACCCGAATCTGATGCAAGTGGCATGTGAGAAGCATGTAATAAAAATAATTGGAACTATAGTAATATAACTTCTTAATTTATTGCAACATTTGTCACAAGGTGTCGGAATGGGTGAGCCATTGCCTGTAACAAGAATTGTATGGTTTCAGGCCTCCCTAAGACTGTGTCATGACACTGAGCAAGTCCTTAGTAACAACTCCTAGGGCATTTGAGTGATGTTTGTAATTGGATTTTGAATCTTTATAATCTAATCTAATCCATACTTCTATAGCACCATAATCAAAATCATTGTTCGTCAAGATGGTCATGTCTAAGCAAACTTCATTCTGTGCCATTCGAGATCCACAAGCTACACAAACTCAAAACAATCTAAATTTTAAAATATGAAATAAATAAAAACATGTTAACTAAAATTAACAATAACAAACCAAAAACAACTTAGTGTTAAAATACTAAATAAAAGAAAGAAAATAAAGTTAATTAACAGTAACAATAACAAACTAACAGCTTTCGAAGCTGGAACTGTGGAATGAACGTCCATATCTTCGTACAGCGCGTAGTCATCCTCTATGACCTCTTCCTCGCAGCTTTCATACTTCATCATCGGAGGAGACCTCGACCTATGACCCTGTTTTCCGGCAGTCTTTTGACAAGTCTTTCTTCCAAAAACTGACTTCGCTTCTCCTGATTTCCGAAAAACATCAATGCAGTGAAACGTCGTAGAATAATTGACCAAACAGAACCTTCTTATTCCTTTGCATTTGGTAATTTATGTTCAATAAGATGCAGAAGGCCCCAAGTGCACAGCACTTTTGAGAAGCTCTTAAGAAGTGCTCTATAAAAGTCCAAATACATATGTACCTACATACATACATGATGATTGATGAACCATCACTAGCACTTGACAGTTTTTCAAGAGGTGCTAAATAAATGCTGATATAAGTTACAGTGATACCATAGTAACAATAACAAACTAACGAAAAATTTTTTCCCCAATCTGCTGTCTTAAAGGGTCATAACTGCTGCAAAACCAATCTGCATTAAGAAAGTCACATCCTCATTATGTTCACTATTATTACTATTATTATTATTATTATCAGCAAATTAACACTTAAAATCCCAGACTTACTGTTGTTCAACAGGAAATGTGCCACAGTAAACATTGCACACAGTCAAAAATCCTTAGAAAACTGTTCTTCAGTTTAAGCTAAAGATTTTTTGCCAACAGCTTTTTTACGGGCCGTAGCCTAAACCTATCAACAAATTTTGTTCCCCAATCTGTTGTCTTAAAGGGTCATAACTGCTGCAAAACCAATCTGCATTAAAAAAGTCACATCCTCATTATGTTCACTATTATGACTATTATTATTATTATTATCATTATTAGTAGTAGCAGTAGTAGTAGTAGTAATAGTGGTATATGTAGTAGCAGCAGTAGTAGTACGAAGAAATATTAACAACGAAAGACTTACAGTGATGATCATACTTACAATGACACTGATAATGAAGATTATTTTGAAATAGAATGAAAAACTAAGGGTGCCCAGTGAACATCATCTTTAATGGCTAATGCAAGCAAGATGAAATTGCCAATGAAGGCATAATAATGTTCACTGAAACACTCAACTGCACCTGCTAGTTAACGGCCTTTTCTGAAAATCCTGAGCTCAGGTATACATAACACTCCAAGTCCACAATAAAAATAAACCTTAGAGCCTCAAATGCCAGCAGAACAAAATGATAATTATTTATTATAAAAATGTGCAAACTGACCTCTGCGAGTATTAAAACGATAAACCTTGTACGGTTCTTCGCCTTTGCTGTAGTGATGTTCCTTCATTTCATCAATATCTGGAGCTTTGTTGAAAGCGCAGCGCAGCCGTGTCTTCAGCTGAGCAAAGTTCGGTGCCGGATCTCCCTCGCTCCAACGACCCGTGTTCTTTGCCCACTCCTATATGCAAGTGCAAAACAAATGCTTACACTGTACAAACAATGAATGGACACATCTAGTTATTTACTGTTTAAGAACCTCTTAACCTAGTAGGAGATGTGTTTGGTCAGTTAGATAAAGTTTGGAAAAAAGAGCTTAATACTCTTTCAGTCTCGCTGAAAACGGCTGAGCAAGTGACAAAGCAGAAGAAAATGCATTTAACATTGTTTGCAGATGTTTAAAAAGGATCATGACACATTATGACAGTCCCTTTGAAGCCACCTGACTCTAGCCAACTCCACTACAGTAATACTAATTAAAAATCTGTTCCATACAAACTCTAACCTTCTCATAAAAATGCCCTTGGAGGACATACTCACCAACTGGACTTAGACTGGACTTTCAACAGATACTGACTTTGACTACTGCTTCATACTGTATTAAGCCAGAGTATTTGTCAACTAGAGTACATCATAATGAGTTCTAGTGTAATCACAAACCAGGAAGACGCTGCTGTGACGCATTGACCAGTCCTTCTTGCTGCGGTGTTTCCACGGCACTTTGAACATCGTCTTGTCGTCGTCAAACCATTCCAGACCAGGAATGTTTCGGTTTTCCAGCATGTTCTCGAGCCACGGCCGCAACAAAACACGGTTCTGCTTCTCCCCATCAGCGTCATCCTCCATATCTGCAACAAAGAAATTCCATCACACCATCAAAGAGACCATGACCAGGAGTGTAAATGACCAGCACTCAAAATGGCTTCAGTGATCATACAGAAATCAGAGTGCATTTTATCGTTAGCATTATAATTGTTATTGTTATTATTATTATTGTGCACTTATTAAGATCAAGCACAATGGATGGTGCTGAGCAATTATGAATGAAAAAACTGTACAAGGTCCTACACAGTAATCATCTCAGGGGAGACTCGAACCCGTTACACGTGAAGCTCTCTAACCAATTGGCTACCATGTCTCACCACGTGAAACAACCGTTATTTTCAAGCCTCCCAATCTCTTTGATAAATAAATTCTTCACTCAGTCTTACGGACTGATCCTCTGGCCATTTGCCTGTTTACGGCTTGGTTTTGGAGTGCCATCGGGGAGGGGGATAGGGTAATGGTAACACTCATGGCCACTGTTTTAATAATGTCTCAATTTTACTTTTAGTTTTAGTTATGATTGTTAGTCTTAAATTTTAGTTTTTATTGTTTCTGAATATTAGTTTTCATTTTTGCTTTAGTTTTCATGGATGAATTTTAGTTTTAGTTGTGGTTTTCGTAAGTTAATTTTAGTTTCAGTTTGTTAATTTCGGTTTTAGTTTTAGTAATTTAATTTCAGTTTTAGTTTTAGCAATTATTTAATTCTACTTTAACACAATAGGGGGGGGGGGCTACCTAAATATTCAGACTGTTCAATGGTTCAAGCTCAATCGTAAGCTGTTTAAAGTAAAAAATACTAATTAATAAAGGGCAAATTGTGCTTCAAAAGCATTCCTTTCTGCAGAGTCTGAAAAGTTTATTTCTTCTGCCAATGACGAGCAATCCACACGTGGAAAGTGCGCTGTTCAAAAGCTTCTGATCCAGGGCATGCCGATATATTGCATGTCAAACACGACAGAAGTGGGTATTCGGTTTTCTTTCCAATTCAAAAGTGAAACTGAAAGCTGCAGTGACTGTCTGCTGTTTTATCAAGAGCTTTGATATATTTGTGGAGATTTTCTTCTCCATCATACTTTTTTCCACCAGCAGAATGAACAGATGGACGTTGACGCTGGATAAATGCTGCAGACAAAAATTTTAATCGCTTGATTGGCCTTGCTACTGATGCGGTTTCCTCAAAGCAGTAAAAACTCCTAAAACTTTCTTAAAAATTGACAATAGATGACTGATTGGCTGAAGGGAGATGAACAAAAGCCGAAGTAACAATATCTCGTTCTCGTTCTTATCGCGTGTATTAAAATAGCTGAGCAATTATTAGCATTCTAGTTGAATACACAAGACTTGTATATAATTGCTACACTCATGACCTCAATCATGATTTTGGCAGAAGCCGAAACTAGGTCACACTATTTGTAACTCGTATTCTATTGGTCGATATAGCCCTGTTACAGCAGTCCTAGCACTGTATGGCAGTGCTATTTAAGTTTCAGCTAACTTTTCAGTTTCAGTTATAGTTTTAGTTTTAACTTTCCAGTCTAGTTTTAGTTATAGTTTTCAGATCTTTTCAGTTTTAGTTTGTTTCAGTTTTCAAAACTTTATAGTTTTAATTTAGTTTTGTACACATTCCGCAGAGGAGAAGCAAATAAATTTCATTTTTTATTAATGACATTCATTTTGAATAGCTTTCATGCTCAAATCAAATCAGAAATTCCATATCGTCGCACTAGGATTACACGGCTTATAAAAACAGTCAGCAATTGCAATTAACTTTGGTGAAAGGCTACTGAGCTGCAGTTTGAAGCACTCAACTGTTTTGTTTAAACAATACTCGTTGCTCTAAATTAGCACCAGCCTTGTCGCGTTTTTTCCTGAAAAAGCTAGTTACAATGCTCTCTTACATTGTTCTTGCAAATGCAACAACTTTTGTTGAAAACTGCATTGTACTCGAAATAATTCCAGACGTCATCATCTTGCCATCAGCCATAACCGATCTTGATGGTTGACTTTATTTTAAAAATAAGCTGACCGCTAACGAGAAAGCTGAAAGAGAAAGGACTCAAACAGATGTTTGCTTGACCGATATTGCTTTCAGACAAGTGCACCGATGAGTACGTGCGCCGCTAACCATTGTAGACATGTTTGCCACTCGGTTTGTGCGCCACACAAAAATAAAAATTAATTCAGTTTTAAACTTTCAAGTTTAGTTAAAGTTGTAATTTTGTACTTTTCAGTTTAGTTTTAGCTTCAGTTTTCAGAACTTTTCAGTTTTAGTTTCAGTTAACTAAATTAGAACTTTTCAGTTAACGATAAAGTTACTTTCAGTTTTAGTCAACTTCAATAACACTGCTGTATGGTCTATGAATACGCATATGGTAGGGCACACCATTTGCTCATTATGCACAAGGCAGCGCAATACAAATGGTGAATCAAGTAAATAAGGAAAAATTACAAACAAAAAATTGGAAAAAATTAGTTTACATTTGAAAAATGTAATTTTATTGTGGCTAAATATCATTTTAGTTTTCATTTGATCTATTTCCGTTTTGTTTTAGTTTTTTATGCTACAATTTTCGTTTTAGTTTTTGTTGTATGTGTATTTTCGTTTTAGTTTTAGTTTTCATTAATGAAAACGTTTAATTTTCGTTAATTGCCATTTTCGTTTCGTTAACAAAAACAACACTAACTAGAACTCCCTTTATGACCAGAAATAATTTCAGATTTGGTTGTGACTTAACTGGTCAGTCAATGTAACCTGGAAACACGCACCATTACAACACAAGCGACATTTAACACAGACAAAAACAATTAATGATGTTATTAGCTTTACAAACGGACCTTACAAACACAGAACCTCATTACAGCCAGTAATTGATATGACTCCAAAACACAAAGTTATATATAACAAGGTTCCAGTGTATGTGCATGTGACTCACACAAACATGTTTGCTCTTTACAATAAGTCTTAAAAATAAAAAAAATTCTGATATTAATGCATCGCTGAGAAAACAAGTTGTTTCAACAAGACAAGTCTCTGAATGTGTCGTTTGAAATTGCAAGGCTATGCATGAAATGAACTATGATTATGAAGTCAAGGTGCCTCACCCTACAACTGGGTGGCCACCATGGAATTTGCTGTCCGGTTTGCTACTTCAAACCGGACATGCTTTGAACATATGAAATGCCATTGCAATAAATAAGTTAAATGATTGATTTTCAACCTTAATGAGAAAAATTATTTACGCGAATCTGTACCGCAGTTTGAGGTTTCGCTTTCATTCAACCGAACCTTTTAAGCCTTCTAGCTAAACGACACACCGATAGCTACGCGTGGCCTGTAATTTCGTTCGCTTTTGCATCACCACACTGCTGGAATTTCATAACTCCCACGCGCCTGGGGAACCAGTTTGATAAGAACCAAATAAACGTTCTTCTTAAGTAGCCAACGGTGATGCTGCCACGAAAACAGAAAAATTCCAGAACACCAGACATCCTATCACACCTCTGGAAGATAAAATACAACCAACCTATCGCCCCTCTGAAAGTGGAACTGCCCGCGACCTGTGAAAAATCTGCGTCAAGGCAGGACAATCCAGCCCAAAGACTCCGTCGTTTACGGTTGAAAATATCTAATTTGTACCTGTATATTTTACGATTTTCGACACTTTGTTTTCTTTCGATCGCGGCCGAATCAGTCTCAGTATTTAAAACAGATTTTTCGCGGAATTTCAGCCTTAAAACTCGACAAGTTTAACCTAATCGAGTCTCTTCTCGGTTTCTATTTCGACGTCTTCACATCACGTGACCTAGCATAAGAACGAAACTAGACGCCGATTGGCTGCCCTAATTGATCTAACTAAAATACACGCGCTGTAATACAAAATAAAATATCACAATAACTCACCGTTACAGTCTTCATTTCAGCCCAATAAAAGTCAAATCAAAGTGACGTCATAACAGTGATCCCACTTATTTAAGGTCGGTATTAAGTTTATTTTACTAATACCATTGATTCGCCTTAGCCTTATTTTACTGAGTGCGTTTTATGTATTCTCATGTTGATCGCCTCTCAAAACGTAGAGTTAGAAATAGAATAAGTTTTCCGCATTTGCCGAACGTTTTCTAGAAAAATGCTTCGACATCGACCTAGGAATATATATATTGCAGGAACATGGCGTACAACGTGCAATGATCTAACATAACATTACTGGGGTTTATAGACTTGATCTATGTTAAAACCACTTAAAATTAGCTGGTATTTGCAGACTTGTTGTCCTCGAGACCAAGGTCTTGGTCTCGAGCGCACTCGAGTTCGAGGTTCAAAGTCTTGGTGTTGATCTTGAAGTTCAAAGTCTTGGTCTTGGTCTTGAGGTTCAAAGTCTTGGTCTTGGTCTCGCAAGACCAAGACCAAGGCCGGCTGTCAGTATGAATTACAGTCATTTAACAAAACTCAAGAATTAAGAAATTTATCAAAAACTTGCCCAACGATTTTCCTTAATAGAATTATTACAATAATAATGACGCCATATATATACGCTGTTTAATTAGATTAGATTACACTTTAAGCCGCTAGGAAGAATTGGCTATTAAGAAAATACTGCAGTCTTGTTGTCAAGACTTCGAACCTCAAGACCAAGACCAAGACCTTGAACCTCGAGACCAAGACCAAGACTTTGAACCTCGAGACCATGGCAAGACCAAGACTTTGGACCTCGAGACCAAGACCGAGACTTTGAACCTGAAGACCAAGACCGAGACCAAGACCCAAAAAATCACATTCAGCCCAATACTTCTTAATTTTTCTTAATCAAAATTTAAATGAAAACGTAATTAAGTCTTTTATTTTATTGCGGCAAATTAACTTTAAATGCAGACTGCAGAGAATTCCGAATTCGTATTTACAAAAGTCCTTCATGCAAAATGTTATTCCAAATGCCTTTGTATTTTATAAAAACAAATTCGATCAGAATTTTCTCACCAAAACGTGTGTTGTGGGGCCTCATAAAAATTTCGCCACGGAAAAATACGTCTACGGGTGCTGAAGTCGCTGCCACACACAGTAGCTTTTCAAGCACTGGATGTAAATGTACAAATCGTGAGCCATTTTGAAATCCTCTTATGGTTTATCAGAAAAAGTCTCGGTAGGGCTTCCAGACACAGCATAACTTAGTTGCTGCTGCCGATGGGTTTTCCTGACCAACAAGACGTGCATCCGTCCGTAGTTTTTGATAAATTTTTAATTCTTTAGTTTTGTTAAATAACTGTTCATACTGACAGCCGGTCTTGGTCTTGGTCTTGCGAGACCAAGACCAAGACTTTGAACCTCAAGACCAAGACCAAGACTTTGAACTTCAAGACCAAGACCAAGACCAAGACTGAACCTCAAGACAAAGACCAAGACTTTTAAAAACGAACTCGAGTGCACTCGAGACCCAAGACCTTGGTCTCGAGGACAACAAGTCTGGATTTTATATTTGGTGACATTAGTAAAAAGCTAGCTGTGGTCTTGGTCTTGCGAGACCAAGACCAAGACTTTGAACCTCAAGACCAAGACCAAGACTTTGAACTTCAAGACCAAGACTTTGAACTTCAAGACCAAGATCAAGACCAAGACTGAACCTCAAGACCAAGACCAAGACTTTTAAAAACGAACTCGAGTGCACTCGAGACCAAGACCTTGGTCTCGAGGACAACAAGTCTGGATTTTATATTTGGTGACGTTAGTAAAAAGCTATAACTGTGGCGTCATCAAGTTACTGACTGACTCTGAACGTTATCACATTTTATTTGGAATAAATAATAAGATGATAAGCTTTAAAATTGATTTTATAGTCTCATTTAGGCTCTGTAAGGAGTGTAAGCACAGTATAAATAATTACAATAATTATTGTTTATGTGGTGTAAGCCTGCGTTGTTGTAATAGGATTATATATTTTGGTTGGTGCTCATTAGCAAAATATTTATGTTGCATCTCCGCAATATGTACTCTTTGTGAAGCGTGCGCTTTATTTATTTTAATATAATAAAACTCAATATTCCGACAATATGTGGATTGTAAATTATTTGCTTGCCAAGGGTTTTAGTTTGCAGCTTTGAGTGCACTTTTACTGAATAATGTCGCCTAATCGAAACCTTAGAAATAACGAATGTACATCTGCGTATGATGTTCAACATCGTAGACCTTGTAGTGATACTCTACATTTCTTAGTCGTCTACTTTACAAAACACAGAACGTGTTTGAACTGTTTGATTTTTGTTTTGAGTTTTGTTGCGATTCTATTACTAAGACTTCTTTACGTCCTTAGTACTGATCTTGGTCATATAAGTGTCTCGTACAAGCATCCTGTGGCAACAAATGAGACGTACAGGAGGTTATCAAAATGGTCTTTCGGGGCGCGGCTACACGACTCCTATGGCTTTCACCCAGTTAATGAAAAGGGCGTGTATTCCTTTTGGAACGTGTGCATCGAAGCTCAGACAGTTCCTATACCGCGGGAAATGGATTATCTCGGCAAGAAAATTTACTATCAAGAAACGAAAAAAATTGTCATTTACGACAGTTTCTACCGAACTGGCTTGCAGAAGCTATATGTGGCAGGTTCTCATAACAGCCCATGGAACCAGTGGGATTTGTACTTCACCCGAGAGTCCATTCCTTCAACCCACAAATTTCATACCTCTACAGCATTCTTTTTTGCACAAACATGCCCGGCAAATTTTCATCACTTCTGGATTGACGAGTTTGTGCCACTGTTTTGTGTGGTAAAGCGAGCAAATAAACTGCATGCTGGAGCAGCAAACCAGATCATTTATCGTGTGCCTTCGAACTTAACCGAGGCGTCGACAAGAGGTTGCTATAACAAAACGCTTTTCGAAGATGTACTCGCTACTTTGTACATCGCTGAATTCCATGACGTCTTTTATCATATGAAAACAAACAGCTGCTTCAGTAGTGGAGTTTTTGGAATAACTGCGACAATAAACAATCCCCGTATGGCTGTGGATCATGTATTACAACAGCTGAACATTACTGTTCCTCCTGCAGTGGACTGTTACGTTACGATCGTACAGCGTGATCACAGGCGCATCATAAACGCCCGTGAACTGGCAAAAGCCGTCAAGCTGATGGGCTTCAGGAAAGTTCGAATCGTTAATCTGGAGAGGATGGAGGTGAAGGCGCAGGCCAGAGTGGCGGCCAGTTCCAGGGTGGTGATCGGCGTTCAGGGAGCAGGTTTGCAGTGGGCTGCTTTCATGCCTGTTGGATCAAGCCTCATTGAAATCGCGTGGCCTTACAAGTTTTGGGGATTTTATTTTCGAAACTATGTCACCCAGTACCAGATTATTCATCATGAACTCTATGCCCAGCATGTCCGGGTGAACTGGACCTCGTACGAGCAGCTGGTTCGAAGTGGAAATCCAGTGAGCATGGAAGAAAGGCTTCAGTTGCTCCAGTCACGACCAAAAACCAGCTCACTGGACAACATCTGGAAATGGGCAGATGCCATTGTTGAGAAAGATGCCTTGATTCAAATTCTTTCCATGATTGACTTTAGTTCTTCCTCGACTGAAAGAACATTAACAGAAATTAAATCTCAGACCGAAGATATCGATGATGAACTGAGTTTTTTGAAAGTACCACTGCCGATGCCATGAAGTCATGAGAACAATGCCCTTTGGCAGGTGCTATCATGACCATCCCAGGTGCAACATCGAATATCAAAGGAAAGGCATTACAGGCAATGTGCTTCTATAGTCACAAGATTCAGAAATTAAGACAATTAATGCTCAAAATGCACAAAATTGTCACCACTAGTTTTGCATATATTGAAGACGAGCAGTTTCGCAACTGAGCCGGGGTTGTTATTTCCAGTTACGTCAGCTCCGTGTGGTCTCCCGCTCTCTCTCTCCCAAGCACGCAGCTACTCTCGTTCATGCTTTCATTACCTGTCGACTTGATTACTGCTGTTCTCTCTATATTGGTCTCCCTCACACTCGACTGCATTGCTTTGAACGCGTTCTACGCTCTGCTGCGCGCCTCGTTGGGCACATCCCTAAGTTTGGTCACGTGTCTGACTACATGCGTGACGTCCTCCACTGGCTTCCTTTTTCGCAACGCATTGTATACCGGGTTGCTTCTATTGTCTGGCAGTGTCAGCTTGGCCGCGCTCCTTTCTATTTACGTGAGCTTTGTTTTCCAGCGTCCGCACTTCTTGGTCGCCGTTCACTCCGTTCCACCGCCCGCGGTGACTTACATGTTCCTTTCGCTTGCACTGCAACCATGCAACAGCGAGCATTCTCCGTTGCTGGTCCCACTATCTGGAATGGCCTTCCTGTTGGACTGCGGTCTCTCCCTCGAGACTCATCCACCTCTTTCTTCTCTGCTCTTAAGGCTGTTCTCTTTCGTCGAGGTTGGGCTGGGAGCGCCTCTGAATAGTTGCCTTGAAGAGCGCGCTATATAAATGTCTAATTGATTGATTGATTGATAAAAGTAGTGCTATATAAACTAGGTTCTAGTACATTCCATCTGTACAGTACTAAGCTTGTCCAGTTTATGCTTGCCTTTCAAACAGTGTGCTTGCCTTTCCAAGGTCCAGGCATTTATTGCCAACCTTGTCTACCTCTTGTTACAGAAATCGTCAACAATTGCATTCTGACCAATTTGAGTTTTTTACAACATTTTGGGTAAACTATTGCATCTGTGATAGTGCCAATCGCAACAAAGAAGTTGCGGTTGTTTAACTTTCGGTTCAGTCATGAACAGGTCTTGTCCGAAACACCAGTTACAAATCAACGTATCGGTTAGGATTTGTTTGCTCAATTCGTTCCAGAAATGAGCTTTGCACAGATTTAATTTCTACAGGTGTTACTGTTAGTGTTGGATCGTTTCATAATAATCGTTACTTCTGCCTACGGTCACTGGATGTCAACATGCCCTACGGTAGCAACACTGTTAAGATCCAATGCTGAAAGACTTCTAAGGCTGATAATCTCTCTATGCTGCTATCCTGGCAAGTGGTGGTGGAAAAATTATATAGTTTTTATCATGGTTTATCTGGGTGCAGGTTAGTCTTGACGTGGTGTAAACCAGTGCTTCCCAAAGTTGTGGTCCACGGACCGGTGCCGGTCCGTGAGCCCTCAGTTGCCGGTCCGCAGGGCGAGTCAAGAACTGGACAAAAAGATGAGACGTTTTCTCAATTGAGTCTCGCTTCAAACTATCTTTAAAAAACGTGACTTTCTCACAATCAAAACCATATTTTTCATATAAATTAAAAAGATTTGTTCTGGGAGTAAAAAAAGTATTTCAGCTATTCGAAACGAAGACTGCCAAAGTTATTAGACAAATTGCTGTAGTTAAATTTGTGCTGTTTTCCCAACAATATCCACTCCTTCCAATGTAACTATATAATTGTGTACAAAATTCCAAGATGTTTTGCATTCTCGCTTCTTAAATCTTACAAATAATACATATTTAAAGTGATTTAATGTGATCAAAAAAGAAAAATAATAAACTGTCCGGTCTGTCACACTGATAAGTATATTCCTGCCGGTCCGTCACACTGAAGTAAATTCCTGCCACTCCGTCACACTGAAGTTTGGGAAGCGCTGGTATAAACCAGTGTTGTCTCTACACTTGTTTGTTTGAGATGTTATCATGTCGTGCTTGCATTGATAACAAAACATGACCCTGCTGTACAGGTTTTATGCTTGAATCCAGATGTAGGCCCAACGAAGTGGAAAATCAGAGAAAACGATTCATACTTCATATAATTATTGCTTTAATCGGTCCAGGATGAAGCAAGCAAATATCGAAAGTTTACAAATGCATTTGTGTGAAAACGCTTAAATAATGCTAAATGATTGCATGTAGAGGAATGCATCATGAAAAATGAATTAATTAGTGAAGTTCCTAGAGTTATACATGTATCTAATAAACATTGGATTGACATCAGTGGTAAACACATTCCTAGTTACGTAAACATCTTTTCACTTGATCATCGTATTTAAATGTCTTACTGGTATTCAGCAAATCAACATTCCATTTTAATGTTCATCAGTTTTTTAAATAAAATGTTTTGCACTTTGTATTGTTTGGAAATAAAGCCTAAATGAACACTAATACAGTGTATGTGCCATTTTGTTTTCCTTCAAGTCATTTCATGAAAACATTTTCGTTACTCTCGTGGTTAGTAACTCTTTCCAAACAGTGTGTACTTCTCGGGCTTGTTGGGGCAATCTGGCCCGATGCATTTGTCTGTATCCTTGACTTCTACTGGCGGCTTGAACGGGATGCACAGTCCTTTGGCACCCATGGCTGGTGCACCCTCCTCAGTTACGGCATCCCTATATCGAAAACAAGACCATCCATAATTAATCGACATACAAACTTCGTTTCACTTTCGTTTAATACTTTTAGTTTTCATTCAACATCTGCAAATCTTGCAGCTTTAGTGCTTCAATGCTTTATGGAGAATAAATCTTAATAAATTGCACAGTGCCCATGCTCAACACTTTAATGACAAGCTGCATAGGTTTCCCAGTCACCTTTAATACATCCATGTCGTTAAAGTGTTAACGCACAAGTAGGGATCAACCGGGTAGACATTTTCCACCGAGTACCGAATCCGAGTATTTGGATGTACTATTTGCCGGATCCGGAAATGAACCGGGTACCATTTGTTCCATATGCGAAGCTTCACATTTTCATGTAATAAAAAAATTATCGAAATAAATTTGTGTACTTGTAATAAGTGACTGATACATTTTGAATTTTAGTCATATCTGTGCAGTTGTGAAGTTTTCTAAAATTGCATTAAATTCAATAAATTGACATAATTTCAAGAAAATGGAATTGAATTCAATGGATGTGCAATTGTTTTAAGGCTGAACATTTATAATTTTATATACGTACGACGTACGTTTATTGAATAAGTTTTTAAAGAAAAAAATTTTTGCAACTATTTGCGTCTACAGTATTTGCCGAGGCAAATAGTTCCGGAAATGGGATTTCTGGCCGAGGCAAATGTCCGAGGCGATTTCCGGTTGACCCCTACGCACAAGGGACTGACCGATGGTACACCAAAACTAATCCTTAATCAGGTCAACATCCAAGGTCAGCCCATGAAGATGAAAACAACCTATTGTGGTTACACAACTAAAAAACATGTTATAAGTAGAGGACAAAATGACAGAAGAGACTAAGCATGACGACCATCCCATAAAGATGTCCAGAAAGAGGAGAGGGGGTGATCTTCTCTCCCCTTCTGTAAACGTCTGTAATGGATGACCTCTGTGTATCATCGAACAAGATTTTCAATACCAGAAATTTCGTTGGTACGCATTTTGTGAGAGCATAAAAGACGCCACACAAACCTAGCACTGAGTTTCTTTATCTTCTCTTCACATGGAATGGTGCCACAGAAAGGTGCTAGGATGATCTTGTTCTTCTCAAGGTTATTGCAGAAGTCACTGAAGTCGGTGCAAATGGCCATGTTACTGTCCCGTTCTTTCTTAGCTCTAAACATTGCGACAAAGAATGCAATGAATTTAAATTAAAAGAAATGCATCAACTGTTCTAATTTCAAAAGATAATATGTCTGAGTCAAAGGATCAGACATTGCATACCAGTCCCAAATTATTCACATGTTTAGTTGGAAACTGTTGTGTTAGACTTAAATTTCTTAACACTTTAACAACGAGCTGCATTGGTTTCCCAGTCACTTTTAGTACACTCTCGTCATTAAAGTGTTAAATTTTCATCTGTATAAGATCAAATAAAACATGTAGTTTGCCATACTTCACTGCTATAACTAGATTATATCCAGCTATCTTACAACGCATCAATTGACACCACAAAAAACTGTGCATTAAAGGCTTGCTACAAGTCTCCACTGAGTCTTGGAAAGAAACTTCTAAGGTGCATTACAAATGGCCATTCACCCAGTCACAATAAGAGAAGCAATTCAGGCAAGATTCTTTTTCAGACAGAACCTCAAAAGACTGTTTGGTTATTAAAGGAAGGAAAACTTTAAAACAATACCAACAAGAAATACAAATGATGTCATCAGTCACTTACTTGGCAAACATGCTGTTGTGTATCTCCTCCAGCAGCTTGTTAATGGCGTTGGCCGCATCGTCCAAGCCAATGTTCAGCTTATCGCCAGTGTCTCGACGCACTGCAACAAACTGGTTCAGCTGAACGTCACGAGGTCCCAACTCGATTCTGATGGGAACACCCTGTCGTAACAGAATGTAACGCTGTCAAAACCCTCAGTTGAATTTGAACTGAATAGCCATTTATTAAACTTACAGACATGAAATAGAGTCTGTAGTCAGTAATTCTAAACCAACTCCCACCTGAATCATGCCAAATGTCTGACCCATCCTTCGAACTCGCCAAAACCTCACATCTCTCCACAGGTCTTTCACCCAAACTGAAAAAAATGCTCTATCCTGAGTCATCTTCTCTTACCTCCAACACCACTTAAATTCTAAACAACATCCACCATGGCCATCTGACTGTCTGCCTGCCCCTTTCGATCTTAACCTGGAACCGTTTATAACCATACCTGCCTATTGATTTTGTTTGACTGAGCATCTTTGAATAAGCCATGCCTTCTGGGCTCTGTAGAAATCTCGAGATTATAGTTAATTTGTGGCAACTACGAAGTTGTATGATAATCAAAACTCACCACTATAGGCCATCTATTTTGTAACTAAACACTAAAAACTTCTGCAACATAAATCTTAGGATGTAAACCACCTGAGCTTATGCTTCCAAAAAGTATGTTACCTTGACATTCAATAATATTGCCTGATGGCAGGCCTAGAATTTATGTGATCAAAATATTTTCTCACCTTCAGTTCCCAGTGATTGAACTTCCATCCTGGGGAGTAGTTGTCCCGATAGTCGCCTCGCACACGCACACCGCTGTCTTCGAGAGCCTGGGCAAGTGATTGACACCTGTCCTTCAGCTGTTCCTTCTCAGCCTCTGGCAGCTGTGCAGTGATTCCACAGGGCACGACAACAACCTAGAACGAGAAAACCAATGTCAACGTCTCTCTCGACAAACAAGTGAATGATGTTTTGACCTCTGCCCAGGACGGGAAAGCCAGCAGATCCAGAACAAGGGCATTTTCTGTATCCGGCCAAACAGTACGGAATGCTTCGACTGTTGCACTTCATGATCTTGGGATATCACTCCAAAGCTTTTGAAAGGTGCTGAAGACTCATCACTGTGTCAACTTGTTAGTGCTTGCTTTAGTGCAGTGGTACACAAGCTTTTCGTTCAAGGGCCATTAAACGATTTCTTAAACCCTTCAGGGGCCAAACAAGTGTGACAACTCAGCTTAGTTCAGTTGAATGCATACCAAATTTTATGAAGATGAAGTGAGTAGTAAAACACATTCAAAGGTAAACATAAAGAGTAATAGTACTTCTGTATTACTACAATACTGATAGTTTTCCAATGACCACAATGCACAAGTCACTGTACACTTAGTGTCAGTACCGGCTCTTAAATAGTTGCTGTTCCTGTTGGACATCACGGGCTACATGACCAATCGTCGTGGGCCGGACGTGGTCCGCGGGCCGGACGTTGTGCACCACTGCTTTAGTGCATAGAGTTAGTACACTGCTTTCACTTTACCAATCGACTTACAGTAACAATGATGATTATCAGGGTTGTAGTCGAGCGTATACGCGGGTATACAGCGTATACTCACCTCTAGCGAAATTTGAGAGCGTATACTCAGCGCTCTAGACGAGGGTATACAGCGTATACTTGCCTCTGCAGAGACGTGAGTAATGAAATTTTGAGGAAAAAGAGAGGTTTTGATAGGTTTTTAGGGCGAATGACTTAAAAAAAAAAGTCATCAACTTTTTCAGAGACGAAATCGTAAAAAGTAAGAAAATCTGAAGGGAATTTGTGAAAAGCCTGAAATTTTTCTTAGACGAATTCCTAAAAACAGGTCTTCAAATTTTTTTACGCCGCTGGTCACCGGTAGTGTATACTCACCTCAAATTTTACCACTACAGCCCTGATGATTATGATGATAATAATACTAACAACAGTAACTTGAAACCTAGTTTCACTCTGAATGGTTTTCATCTCCAACATTAACCCTCACCTCAGTTACCAGTATACCTAAAATCCACACCCAGTGTACTTTAAAAATTAAAACCGTTTCTTGTCTGGAAAGTTTTGCAGGTCATCAAATACTTCACTTCTTTTAACTGGTGCTACATCCACAACCGACTCTCGCCAGCCAACTGTCAGGCAAGTTCTGCAAGCTTGCAAATACTTCTTTCTTCAACTGGTGCTACACTACGTAGTTTGCTAATTCAGCACATACACACATAGATACATTCTCAACAAAGGTCTACCCATTTAGAGACGGCAGTTAGGTTCTGCGCACCTGAACTGAAGCAATTCTGGGCGGAAGGACAAGACCCTTGTTATCTCCATGGACCATGACGATGATTCCAATGGACCGTGTTGTGATGGCCCATGAGTTCTGGTAGGCAAAGCGCTTTTCACGAGTTACAGGATCCTCAAACGAAATGTCGAACATTTTTGAGAAATTCTGACCCAAGTGATGAGAGGTTGCAGCCTGCAATGAGAAATTTAAAAAGAATCTAAATATATACAACAAAACAACAGAAAGAAATCTTTCGTCTGTGACCCGAGGTGAACTGGTCGTTCCTTTAGCACCCCCTTTGACCATGCAATATTGTGTCTTTTCAGGGCCTCCCTCTGGATCAGTGTATATTTCTGGCCAGGGACAGTACATGCACCTTTTATCAATACTTGAAAATTGCTCCCTTGCTGGTGCTCAGCTGGGAATGCCTCTGAGCAGATAACTTGAAGGATTGCTACATAAATGCCGTGAATTAATGAACAAATGATAACATTTTGCTTGAAGACCATTCTGTTCGATTGTGGTTTCACTGTGTTCAGTGGGGAGTGCCTCTGATGAGTTTTTCTTGATTCTTGTACAATCCAGATGCAAACATGGTACATTATTCTGACATCTGCTCAACTTTGATGTACCCAACTGTTAATTTATTCGTTATCTATCTAGCTACATAATCAAGAACCTTTCAAGTAACTCATGAAAGTGTTGCCTGTCAAAGTCAGCAAGTCACAAAAAAGAAACTTTTTGCAAAGTTTCTTTTTACTATCTCAACAACGTTGAGATGTAACCCCACCGTCAAAACTGAATGCTTGAACGATTAGTGAGGCCCCTCAGGTATGACCTTGTTAAGTTAGAGCCAATCATTGTCCATACCAAATGCTTCAATGATGATTTAAGTCCCTCTGGTCTTAGACTTGGGCCTGGCCTTGTTAACATTTTCGTGCATGTTGTATGAAAAATGTACGGAAAGCTAATCCCATTCGTCGTTAAAGGGTTCAGATTTAGAACTAATCAGTCAGAACCCAATGCTCTAATGATAGCATAGGCCTACCTGTATTCCGCGGCCCGAGGCAGAAATGTAGGCCTCCACTGTCGTCGTGTAATCGCCTCCTGCAAACTTTTCCTTCTGAGTCTTCCTGCCCTTGATGACTGGAATGGCTAGAAGGTTCTCGTAAATGTATTCGTAGAGATCGAGGATTTTAATCACCTAAAATGTAATCACACATTGAGTTCTCTTACTAGTATCGCTATATTCATTAATTAATTAATTAATTAATTGAGGCCAGATCATTTACGACATAGTCATACCCACAGTTTAAAAGTGCAAACAGGGTCTCAAAATGTATGTATCTATGAATGCATGAACAAATGTGTGTAGCGGTATATATGAATGTATGTGTGTATGAATCTATGCATGTATGAATAAAGGAATGTATGTACCAAGAAACCAAATTTATATAGATTTGCTAAACACATTTCAAAAGCGTTGCACAAATGTCACAGTAATCTAGATTAGTATCCAAAAATTCTCCATGGCCCATGCATGACCTTGCCTCACAAAATAAGGCAGAATTGGCCTGTGAGTAAATGGATGGACTCATTTGATTACAAAGAACCTGCAGATTAAGTACGAAAGTTTATTAGCATTACCATAGGGTTTGGCTCATAATCTGGTCAACGTGCAAACATTAAAACTGATCGGCGTGCTGAAGGATTTGCACTGACCGGCATATTCAGTTGTATATCGGCTTAACGACACTTTTTCATATCGAAGATGATCAGTGTCGGAGGCAGAGTACAACCTCGTACTCCACGTTTATATTGCGACCGAGCCACCCGCAGTAAAGATCCGAGAAATTAATCTCTGAGAAACCGACCGACCGGGAATCGAACCCGGGCCGCCGGCGTGGCTAGCGGGCTACAAACCCACTCGGCCACTCAGGATCTCTAGGCATATTCAGTGAAAGATTGGTGCTATATAAATGCAGAATACCAGCACATCACAATACATAGAGGAAGTTGAAAGAGAAGGCATTACCTCATCTGCAGCCTCTTCAAACGTCTCGTATGCTGAGTGACCCTCTTGCCACAAGAACTCTCTGGTTCTCAGGAATGGTTGCGGATGCTTGAACTCCCACCTCTGCACCACAAGAAAACAAATTATGATTATTATTAATAACTTCCATAGCAATGGCATCTAATGCATAAGGCATCAAACAATGGCAGACCAAAGCCAAACCATAATGAGGTCACCATCCAGAAGATCAGTCCACTGAGACAGAGAGACAGCCATGGCGGATAAGCATACAGAAGGACTAAATGGTTAGAGAATTAAACTACAATCAGTCACTGCCAATCACGTAGTCAGTCATCAATCAAACAATCCTTATTCACAGATATTTCGATCGCGACAGCACAGAATCATTTTCATAATGATAACGCATTGTACAATAAATAAAAGCTGTAAAGGCAAGTATTTTTGTCAGTCATATCAAGCACTGCCTTACAGCACAACTGCATTAGTACTGTGCATTCTGAAGCTGAATGGAAAATTCTTAAGCTGAATGAAATTTAGGATTTATGCTCCCCACCATTCTACCATATCATATCTCCTATATTCAAGCCTGCTACAGAGCGGAAGTGGAGCACAACTCTTGGAACATATTTTTGCCCTGGCAGTTATTTGAACCCTCAACCACTTGGTTAACAATCCAGCATACTAACCACTAGACTATCACAACCAGAAATGCCATACAAGCATGTGAATATGATTAGGTTACAGTACACAGGTGTCTACCATAGAAACCTAGACCATGGCATATGCTGTACACAACAAGCTTTGAAACCAAGGTATTAAGGTTATAAAACGTACAAGAAGATAACCAAGATAATAATAACGTACATAAAGAGTTACATGATAATAAGATATCAACTCACTACAACATTGCACCATTGGTTGAGCTTAATGGGCAAGTCTCGATGTGACTGGACCCACTTGGCATAGGATGGATACATGACTGTCTCACTTGTTGGTCGAATGGCAATGGGTTCAGCCAGATCCGTTTCTCCGGAACGAGTCACCCAGGCAACCTAAGCAACACAAAATTCAAATCAGTCAGTCCATCAGTCATTCTGTCAATAAATCTAGTCATTTAGATCATTTTAGACGTTCAAGCCTGCAGAAAATCTCAGTAGGGACCTTTAGCGAGTGCTGAATGGACAATTTCTTTCATCCATCAACAGATAGCTTTGTATAATTGTTTTTAAAACAAATCAACATTTGTGCTATGGCTGGTATATGCAGACATCAAACAAGCAGACATCCATCAACACAACAAATAAAATACACAAGTACACAATAATCAAACAAGTTCGACAATAAAGAAGTCGATCAATAAAGTTCTGCGCAAAGCAAGAACATTAACCAGTCATTTAACCTGATCAAAAGCAAGGTAAAAATCATCCAAACCTGACGAAGTAATGACAGTGAGGAAGATGGCTCTACAGAGAATTAACAATACACTCTCCATTGTCGCATTTGTGAGCAGTGGTTAAAGTGGTTTGGGTGAGCAGTGGGAACGCCAAAGAAGAGTTTCATTGGAACGCATGTGTGAGCAGTGGGAACACAAGCAAAGAATTTCGAGGGCAGTGGGAACGCCGTTCCCACCCCACTTTAACCCCTGTTTGTGAGGTACTTAAGACACACTATATCAAGAGTCTTGATACATACATCTGAAGCCAAGGTAAGAGAGACCAGTGTACATGAACAACTTGCCAACAGTCATCATAGAGTGCACACAGCAGGTTCCCACCAGCAATCGTTGGATTAGAGACACAACAAACCACCACAGGTAGATGTTGCATCACTGTGCTGTTGGTTTGCACATAAACAACTATACAAACACCTACATACCTACACATATACACACAAACAACTACACCTACACACACAGAACAGGTACTAACCTCTGGAGCAAAGTCCTCGATATGTTCTTTCTCAGTTTCGAGAGCCGAATGCGAAACGAACATTGGGAAGTAGCAGTTCTGAAATCCCATCTTCTTTATTTCATCGTCGAACCACTGCGAGATTCTTTCCCAGATTCCAAACGCCCATTGGCGCAAGACATAGCAACCGCTCACATCATAGTACTCGATCATCTCGGACTTTGTAATTACCTGTTAACAAAACAAGGTAATTGAGCATTTATCCTTTGTAATTACCTGTTAAAATTTTAACTGTCGACTCGTTTCTGCATAGTACAACTGCAAGAGAAACCTCTAAGAGGCAAACAGTAAGATTAAAACTTGCATTATTATTATTACAAACATTTTTAACCTGTGCAAGGTCACAAAGAAATGCTACATCTAAATTAATTGCTAAACTTATTCATATTCACACGTCAACACAATTTTAAAAGTATAGAAACAGACTAGGAGTTAGTCACAGGCATTAAATCTGCTAGATTATTCTGGATATGTACAAGTCTCAATTAAAACAGAAAAAAGCAAAACTATCACTCTACTTGGGTCAATTTTTATTGCAAAGAGCCAATAAACTCTCCTTTTTATTCAGAAGAGACACGTTCTAACAAGATTGTACATATCCCATATTTTACGCAAAAAGCAAAAATTAATCAAACACAAAATGTAAACACTTCATAGTATTTATATACATACATACCTGGGAATACCACTCAGAGAAATTCTCTTCTTTTTTTGCCTCCAATCCTAACCTGTCAATTGCAAAAACATAGGTTTTTAAATATTCAAGGTCAGCCTATCAAAATTCATAGACTAAATATGAATAAACTGGCAACAAAACAAAAAAATTAGAATTTAAAGCAAATGACAATTCATTTAACCGATACATAATGTAGTTCACTAGACATTTTCTGCATCTGCCCATCAACCAAAAATAACCTTCAACATATCACCGAGAACTATTGGTAAATGTACAATACAACTGTAATTTGATGCCTTCCTTCCTACAAAGTTCAGACACGCATGTTGAAGTCGGGCAAACATTAAGAACAATAGGTAGACTGGAAGATATAAGCTTTCAGTTTAGAGCGACGAAAGACAGTCTCGATAAGAGAGTTGCGGACATGACGAGGTACAGCATTCAAGATGGAGAGACCAGCAGCTGTGAATGAAGGCCTTACAAACACATCAACTGGAAGAATATTAAGCCGCAGAATATGCCTGACATAGGTAGATAACAAACGAGTTTTTACCATGCTCTTTACCCTGTTTCTACCCTACTTTTGACCCTGTTTTACCCTGATTTTGACCCCGCTTTCTACCCTGTAATGACCATGCTTTTGACCCTGTTTTATCCTGGTTTTTACCCTGCACAACTGATAGTACTTTGGGACTTAATAACATTGTGAATATTATGAGAACAAGCAGAAAATTTATATATTTAGAATCAGGATAGAATGAAGTTGAAGACCTGCTACAGCCACATGCTGGGAATTTGAAAAAATTTAGAAAATGTTTGCATGGCCTGTATGAGGGTTTGCAATAAGCATTGAATGAACATATAAAAGAAATTAATTTCAAGTCAAAATAAAGTTTTGCAGCATATAAAACAGAGAAATAGTGAGTGTACAGAAGAGTACAAGTACTATTCTTGCAAATAATATTTTCATAGTAAAATGTTTTTTTACCCGATTTTTGTAATTTTTATACTTAATTTATTATATATATTTTTAATTATTTAAATTTGTTGTAGGTATTATAACTAACTCAAGAATACAGTATTATACAATTACATACTTTGATTGATATTACAGTTTAATTACACATTTCAATTATTGTAATCCTCTATAAAGTGCAGGCAAGTAAAGTACAGCACATACAGTACAAATACAGTAAAGTTCGTAAATAATTTGCCCATAATTTACTGTCTTAACACATTCACTATCACACTGAAACAGTGCCGTGCATACAAAATTAGCCTTTTGCACCACACAAAACATCTCTTTGACTGCACAATGTACTAGCTCGCTGCATACTTTTGATACCTGCAGTATAGTCGTCCAAAATGGTACCGAATTTTCACCATCCTTTGCCCATCCCCAATTGAGGATTTGGCAGCATTGGTTCCTGTTTCAGACAGTATCCCCGGCAATGAATTGCTTGAAACATGGATCTCTTAACATGCTGAATGAAATAATCACATGTGGGAGGAATTTATTCTAATGATCAAGATTTTTGGTGAAAAGATGCAGCTGTGCTGAATTCAGATCTGTGCACTCACTTGTCCTATCGTGCATGACAATAACAAAGTGCTCCAAAACAGAAAAACAACAGTTGTCAGCATTGTTTAGATTCAAAAACACTTCAGTGACAACTGGATAGACATTCCATGCTTCCCATGCTGATTTTTTCCTCTACCACCAAAACTTAATTATCACAACCCGTCAAGGCATGAAAAACAGGAAATGCTAAACATTTCTGAGGGCCAAGTGCATGTGACAGTTCATGGATAACAATTAGTCGAACACTTTTACCAAAACTGAAATTAATCCACAAGTTTTCAAGACATAGTTGATCAAAAAAGATAAGGCAAGCACAACTACATCCGTATCAACTGTTCGGATAGATCCATTTCTAGCAGCATGAAAACAAAAGTATGACTCATGTATCTGCGTCTTCATAGTTGTATGGATGAATAGTTGTGATATCAGAACCCTGATGACTTGTATATCTGACATGATTGTCATAGGTTGCTGTAACAATTTTGTCAGAAAAATTTACATTAGTCATTAGTTCTGCTAGGAAATGAAATAACTCTGTTTTGTTTTCATTAATTCTTTCCAATTCTTTGGTTTTTTTTGTATCCACAGTCATGCATGTTTTACTTCCAGACCATCTTTTACCATTTTTTATAGATTCAGACTGTCAGGAAAATAATGTCAAGTAACTTTGTTCAACACTGATTTGATGTATGGTAAAAAATACTTTTTGACCATAATCATAGAGTCCTGCTGTAGCTGGGTTGAAGCATTTGAACGATTACAGACCAATCTGAAAAATGTGTCTACAACAAGTTCCGAAAAATCAGAAGAAGTACTTGATGAGGACTTCAAACATGTCAACAAATCAGACTTGGTACCAAATCGCAAACTTCCATGCTGAGAAAGAGATGGTGGACAAGTTTGATTTTTGTGTCTGAAAAACTCCAAAAGATCCCCACTCTGAGTTTGACATGCAATTTATAGCCAGAAAACAGCTCAGTCAGTTTTTAGTTCAGAGACTTTCAATAGCGCAGCACTATTTTTCTTGGAAGCAGGTTTATATTTGAACAGTGGCAGTTTATTCTTTGGAAGCGGTTCCAAGATTGAAGCTGCACCCTGGAATCGGTCTTCTATGAACTGTTTCATTTGGGCAATTCCTATTTCATGAGCTCTTTTAACAGTTTTGCAAACGGCTCTGTCAGCTATGGAGACTTGTTTTTATTCATTTGTTTTGCCCAGCATGGTGGCATCTGTTGTACCATCTGAGAGCAATGCACAAACTTAACCAGAAACTGTTAAAAGTATTAATAAAATTAAACTAAGTATATTTCATCTTTATACATAGAATCCAACACCTGTAACCACTTCATATTCTGTTGAAATCACTGGCAGTAACTGTTTCAATAAAGACGTTTAAGTCAGGCATCCTAACACTGCCTGCATGCATTCACCGTGCAACAGTGCTAGAGTTGAAAATTATGCTAACCGCAGATCACAGATTGGTTGATCCAAGCAAATGGATTTTTATATCTGTAGCACGACCACCCCATGCATTGGAGACAAACGAGATCATGCCATCTGGTGTTTTTACTATTAAGGTACTTCAGAGTATTGTCTGTTTTATAGTTGCACCATGTGCAGGTCTGCAATTTTAAATCACGTGGATGCTCAATGAACGTTTCACTGCAGTCTGTGGTACAGCACAAAGATGGATCTTTTGGCACAAAGATTTTGGCATAAAACTGCAAATCTGATTTTTACCTAGCCAATTCACGTGCCAAGAACGTTATTCACGCATTCACAATAGATGAACACGTACCTGCACTAATGATAAATAAGTTTGACAAAAACTCATTGGTCAATCAAGTCTCAGTTTTATATGTGTTAAGATGAATTCAACTATGCAACTCAAAATTTTGATCTGCCATCTGCATCTCTGTTTTCCAGAGGAAAAGTAAACAGTCTTACTTACTTACTCTTACTTAACGGCGGTTCGCATATGGACTGCCAGGGAACAATACCAAATTGAATTGAATACTCATTTATTGAAACATTATAGCTGACATAGTGCAACTAGAACAAGCTACAGCGGTTATATAACCTCAGGAGCAGCTATTGACGCTAATAGGCATTCTTGTACAGAATACAGGGTATAAAATTCGGGTATAGGGTAAATTTATGCGATCTCGCTCTAAGGTTGTGTCCACTGCTGTGGAGTGAACATTGTGCAAATTACAGAACTGCTCTCTCCACAGTTTTATTTGGTATTCAATGTTGCTACAACTTATTACAAGCACAGTAAACTGGCATCTAAAAAATTTTAATTTCTAATGCTTGATTTTCACTGTTCAATAAGCGGCCTCGAAATTAAGTCAAAATGTATTAGGTCACTAGAACGGCAAACAAATAGTGCTAAAAACTTAATTTTATTATAATTCTTAGAAAGTTCTTACACGATGTGGCTGTAGCTAATTGTTGTTGTCATTACTCTACAAAATAAATAGTTTGCTTGTTCGTTCAGTTGGCACAATGTTTAAAGTTTCAGTTCTCTAGCACGGGAACTATGAGCTTTGCTTTCACCTTGTAACCTTCTTCAGTTCTCTTGAGGCAGCAGCTTCAGCAGAAGCAGACTCAGAAGTAGTGTCCTCCTTTGGACACTGCTGTTCCTCTTTCTTTTTCTGCTCCACTTCACCGTCCTTCGGCTTGCTCTGCTTCTTCTCGTTTGCTTTCTTATTGTCCGGTTTTGTTTCCTGCTTTGCTGACTTGTCTTTCTTTCCACTGGAAGCTGGAGCTGGAGTGGGGTCCTCTCCAGTCAGCTCTTTGTACTGGGCTTTCAAGCTCAACAGAATCTTAACCTCTGCATCGATTTCTTCCTGTAAAATAAACACATACCATTCCATACTAGTAAGGTTCTGTTAGCAATAACTAAGTGCTATAATTAAAGAAAATCACGGTTAGCATTCACCAAGTTTACAAACATTTAAATGTACTGAGGTTTCTCCTACCAATAAATATAACTGATAGCTACAGCAAATTCAAAGTTACCATGAAGTTAAAACTGATAACAAATGAAAACCACGACTAACAGTAAAGTTTTTTCAAGAAAACAATATATGAACTGTCTCGTTAAGATCATTTAAGTTCTAATAGCCAGTCAATTCCACCCAAAGAGTCTAGGAAAAGCATCTTATGCCATCTACCTTAAGCCTGATCTTTGAGATTCACAATTAAAGAACTGCACTCAAAGGCATTCAAATCAAAATTGAAAATCCCCACCCAGTTCATTGGGTCCATGATTGGTCAACACAGTGGTCTATCGGTAACATGCACGGTCAATGATTAAGTGGTTGTGGGTTCAACTCTATGTAAAAACCAAGGGCACGTATTTTGCACAAATGTGTCACCACCAAGCAGTATAATTTGGCATCAGCATAAACTGGGAAGTAATTGGGTATTTTCCAGAGATGCACTCACCCCAAGTCTAGGACCTTGGGATTTGACCATTGCCAACTCAAGGGACTACGAAAAGGAAATGAGTGCCTTCCCCAAGTCCCACTAAGCGAAACAGGACCCTTACTTAACACGGCTGGCCTTTAGTAAGCCACTGGTAGCAATCAACGGCCAGCCATCGACCCAGCGGGGGCTCAATGCACTCGGTTTCCTTGGGCAATGGTAGAAATAATCAAGAGTTATTTTTACCTTGGATGATCCACTCGTCTTCAGCTCCCGCACTCGGTTTCCTTGGGCATCAATTTTGACCTTCAGCTCAGCTGCTTCCCCAGATGAGGTGGCACCACTTGGAGCGGGAGTTTCCTTAACCGGCTCCTTTTGTGCACTCTGCTTTTCCTTTGCACCACCAGCAACAGCAGCTGGCTGCTGGTCTGGCTTCCACTCCTGCCCTGTGGCAACATGGAAATCCTCCTTCAGTTTCAGGAGGAGCTTTACTTCTTTCTCAGTCTCAGCCTTCAAATAAAGACCAACCGAACATTGATACAACATAAAATGACAATATTTAAAATCATTAATTTAAATAAAGATTATCACAACTAAGACAAAACAAAATTATATTTATAGAAAATTTATGTTTCCTTAACTTCAAATGACCACATTTACATGAAACACAAGTCAACTATCAGACTACTGAATGGAGCAAAGGAAATAAAATACTGGAAAAGCTATATTCCTTGATGGTGCAATTTAAACTGCAAAATAATATTTCATTAGTTTGCATGCAACTGAATACTGGGTGCTGCTCACACAAAACAAGATATGTCAGTTTCTTTGTATATATACACACAACTTGGAAATGTCGCTTCTCAAATGTCAATGCTCCCAGATTAACTACAGTAAATTCCAAAGCTCTCAAGCATGTAGTGTTTGTCAAAGCCTATGAATGCCTTGGTCGATTCCTAGGTAACTGCACCAAACTGCCCTTGTGAGTTACTTAAAGGGTGCTGCTACATACATACACGTATACATACATAGATACATATATACATACATACATACATACATACATACATACATACATACATACATATATGCCCAGAACAAAAACCATATGGTTTTGACAGATGGCATGCACCTATTCAGACTTGTTCATCTTGCAATTCATGTTACCTTGGCAGCTTTCTTAGCCTTCATATCTCGGATTTTGTTGCCTTGGTCTACAATCTGTTCATGAAGAGATTTTGAGCCTGTTGCCGGGGCAGCCGGTGCCTCAGCAGACTGTGGCGACTTCACTGCAGCAGCAACAGCAGCAGGTGGTTCCTGACCCGGTTTCCATTCCTGTCCTGTGACACCCAGGTAATCTGCCTTGAGCTTCTGAAGAACCTTCACCTCTTTCTCAACCTCAGCCTTTAAACAACCAGCAACAGACGACGTCATGATTTCATTGCAATACAACTAAACATTTAAGAAATGTAATGTAATGAATATTCACATTATGATATTCCCCACAAGGAAACAGCAGAGCAGTGGAACTAAATATAGTGTAATGCAACATACTGTAAAGTAAGCAGACATAATATAGCCCCACTTCAAGGAAACTAATTAGCAGCACAGCGAGACAATACATTCACTACTATACATAAAACTTCATTTCATAGAGAAATGAGAAAGAGACACTGTCTTCATAGTTGGTTAATTAGTATTCTCATTACTATTATTATATTGCATTTATTGTGCAAACAAGGTTAGTAAATTGGAATCTGAAGCACAGAGCAGTTGTAAGTCAATGGACTGGGGAGGCTTGAACCTGTATGCTCTGCATTACAGGCCGAGCACCCTAAACAATCGGCCATCTTGCCCCACATGCCTGTCACCAATGTCACCCTCTTGGATCTGTGGATTGCACCCTTTGTGCATAATCTGAAATCAATAGGTTTGTTGAGTCAAGTGGCTGTAAGAGAAGGTGTTCTGTGTGTTCAATAATTCTTTGTACATCAGATCGTACCGCGCATAGGTACACGTGAATGATTTGTTGGAATTGTTAGCAGAACTAAACTAATTTAAGCAGATGAAATAAATCTACGAAATGGAACAGACCCTCAAGCATTAATCATCCACTTTACAAACTACTGCTTACATTCTCTTATGGCCAAAGAACAGATTAGTAACAAGAAATTCACAGCAGATCTGCAGTGACCACATGTGGACGATTTTTAGGTAAACAGGCAAAGCTAGTAGATAATATGGAAAAAAACTTGTTGCAGATGAGATAACGTAACCAACTCATTTTTATCAGCACTTAAGTAGGTTTAACAGTTGCAAATAATCAAACACAGAGCATGGGCCAATGGTTATAGTTTTCAAGTAAACAACATTACCTTTGCTGCTTTATCAGATTTCATCTGTCGAATTTTGCTTCCCTGTTCCACGATCTGATCGTTAATGGATTTGGCATCAGTTCCCTGGGCAACAGGTGCCGCTGACGTCTGTGGCTGATGCGTTTTCTCCACCACAGCAGCAGCAGCAGGAGGCTGCTGGTCTGGTTTCCACTCCTTTCCAGTGGCAGCAAGGAAATCAGCCTTCAGCTTCAGAAGCAGCTTCACTTCTTTCTCAACCTCGGGCTTAAAATTTAAAAGACAGGTAATGATGATTAAAAAACATGAAAACTCCACTGAACACAAGCAGTCACATTCACTGCCTTACACTTATTCGTACTTTTTGCTTATAGTTGTCGGCTGATTTTACTTAACCATACTGCAGAACAAGAAAATGGGAAATCTGTATGAATCAAAGTCATCCAAAACTTCGTCCAGTAAATTTGTCTTCAGACGCATTGCCCAACTAGTCTCGGTGCAAAAGAACAAGAAGTCTGTATTATTCCACAGTAAATTAACTGGTTCAGGCCGGGAGCGCCAATGATGAGTGTTTTCTTGAAGTGGTGCTTTGCAAATGTCAGATTACAATAACAATCTTAAACCAAAAGGCGCATTGAGCATCCTCAACCACAAGAGGCTGACCTAAAGGTGGGTCATTTCTGTTGGATAGCCAATCACTCAAAGAGCAAAAAGTTGCGATTTCAAAGCACATACAGTTTGCCCCACATCACTAACTAACCATGTACACTTTACCCAAATATAATCAATTATGTAAAATTTCAAAAAAATAAGCATGCATCAAGAAACTTACAATAGTACCTTTGAAGTACCTAAAAAACGTGCTCAGTGTCAAATTCAAGTGGTTCTCTGATTTAAAAAAACTAACAAAAACATGCTGTGCATTACCTTGGCAGCTTTTGCAGTCTTCAGCTCTCTGATCCTGTTGCCCTGTTCCACAATCTGCTCATGAATGGACTTGGTTCCCTGGATGGCAGATGCTGGAGCGATCTCTTCTTGAGGTGATTTCTCAGCAGCCTTGCCCTTTTTATCTTGAGCAAGCTGGAACACAGTTGAGCAAACTCTTTAGTTTATATACTTTACAACAATCAGAGCCAACAATCAATGCCAAGAGTTAGTCCAACGAGATACAAACACAGCCCAAGGAGGGTAAGAATGCTGAAACACAAATGCCTCGAGTCTAGAATGGAAAGACACCAAAGACTGAACTGAGAAAGTAATGTAAGGGAAGGGAAAGTGAACTAAGGTAGGTAAAGTAATGTATGCCAAGTAAGCTGTGCTAAGGTAAGGCAAGGTTAAGTAGGTATGGAAATTTAAGGGCCCACTTCTTACCTGTCTTTATCAAAGGTTGTCTTTATGGTGATGGTTAAACCTATTGGCTGAAGTGCAATAATCATACACATACATATAATGAGGTTTTAGTAACTGCAAGTATAATTGTGATAAGAAACTTGAAGTGCCGCTGCCAGACAAACTAATCAGGGGCTTCAGTTTCATTGAACATTTTCAGAGGACTAAGCAACAGTTAGAAATCCTTACAAGTCTTTCTTTATTTCAGTTTCAGTCTTTTGAATAAGTTCAAAGGAAACCGAAACATCGAAAGAATAATTCTGCCCAAATGTCCAAATCACTGAACTCACTTCTTTGCTGCTTGGCTTATGTTTTGATCCAGCTGTTGGCATTTCCTTGACGTGGCCGTCCGGAATGTTGAAGAGAACACACGGACTCTCACGGCCAGAATAACGACTAAAACATAAAGACATATGACAATGGAATACAATCAACTAAAACACTGGGATACAAGGCTAAACCAATGAAAATGAACTGGTCCAGGGCCTTGCAACCTGCAACTTCAGCCCCTTAGTCTTTCCTTGCCTCTTTTCTGTAAGAGCTTGAAAACCATTCTACCTGGTCCCAAATAACAATTTGAACATACCTTGTTATCATCTAATTTCACTCTGACAACTTAGATACAAATTTGTAAATGCTGTTATTAACAGAATTATAGATGCAATTACAGTTGTAATATTAATTACAGTTGTAATATTAATTACGGTTGTAATATTAACTATGGTTGTAATATTAATAATGGTTGTTATACTAATAATTCTTCCAGAGCTGAGAATTTTTGTATGGTTTCTCAACTAGACAAAGTCGTTGATACCTGGCTGGATCATAGGCCGAGTCACAGATGAAAAATCCACGCCTCTGCAGCTGGATGATGTCACCTTTCTTCACTGCTGCCAATTCCGGATCTCCCACCATCTCAGTTTCAACCTACCATGAAATACAACGACTGCAGTTAAAAAATTCAAAAAGCCGTTGCAATCATTCCAACCAAACACCAAGTCAACGGGGATCGTTATGTCTTCTTTTCTAATCTCTTAATGCCTTTCTTTCATATGCTCAGCATCTCCGACATTACATTATATAATGATAGAAACCTTAGACATACAGTCCATATATTACACAGAGAAAAGGCAACACATATTGCTGAAGACATCTCACAAATAACACAAGAATAAAAAAGGTTCTAGCTAATGGAACATATATGGTATATTCTCTAGAAGGAAAATTTTGCAAATCACGTCGAGAACCAGGATTTCTAAGCAACCACAGTGAATTTTGATGCTATTACGTAGAGCAGTAAAAGCAGTCACTTTAGAAATTGAGTCTATAAGAACCGGCAACTGAATTTACCCGCGAGTTCTTGTTGATGTAGAGCTTGAAGTCTTCCTCTTTTCCAAGGATAGCCTTGTTTATGATGTGATCAAAAATCACGCACACAGATGGAACAAACGGGGCTTTGTCCGTCTCCGCTAACCAGGTGATTTTCTGAGTCTTCTTGTAGTCCTGCTCAACACAAGTAAACTCATTGTCATCTTAGTTCAACAGTATCATATTTACATAACCATATAATAAAATAACACACAAAAATAATATTAAGAAATTGAAAGATATCAATTTGTGTTTAAAAATCAGTAAGTGAAAGCAAAACATAACAAAAAACTATGATAACAAATTTTGACCCCAGATATCGGGGTCTTTGCAGCCACGGCTGTCATAGACTCAAAACATCGACTACAGTAATAATAATCACAACAAAAATTGCAGAAAAAGACAAATTTTTTCACAAGGGTTGAAATGGTTTGCCATGTCCACCTAGTACCATACAATATGTAATCCAACTAGCCTATAAGAAAATGTAAATAATAACATCAAAGATGAGTATACATAAAAATACATAAAACTGATTACATGTAGGAGAATATGGGGAAAGGATGATGATCACCTTGTTTTCCAAATTGAGATCTGCATCAATCGAAACAACCTTTCCTTCTGGTGACCTAATAAATTAAGCAATAATTCAGAAGAGTTTCGTCAGAATTAACTAATAACCATCTGAAAAATTATCCATCATATACAGAGAGTGATTTAAAATTGCCAGTGATTTAAAATTGCCACAAGCTAGCTAGTTTGTGGGACACTATAGCCAACTGATTAAAGCGATCACCATGTAACAATGAGGGTATTAGTTTGAGCCTCCTTCCATGACACAGTTACAGTATAAGGACCTTCAGAAAGTCTTTCAATCACAATTACTGCAAATGTAACAGCTTTACTTTGAGAACTCAATCAATTTCAAAAATTTTGAACACTCGTTCACATGAAATCAACAGTACATTTGGATCGCTCTTAACTGTAATTGTAAGCACAAATTCATATAGCACCACTTTCAGCAAAACTAATCAGTCTACGTAAATGGTGTAAACCTTCATTCTTAACCAGATATAATGCATTGCTCAGACAGATAGCAACGTTACTGCTGTACTGCAAGTGCAAAGAATATTGTCATAGCAATAGTCAAGAACTTCACAGCGGATGCATGCGTTTCGCACTTCTTGATGTCTTTTATGATGAGATTTCCCCAGTTGATGAACGTTACAGTTTCCCCAACGTGCAACTCCTGAGCATCTGCGCCTTCGATCAGGACTTTGCTGTTGTACCAGACGCTCTTAACACCGATCGCCGGATCCTGTAATGTAACATAGGTAAACTGAGAATTTGTAAGGTGCCCCTTCAAGATACAGGTCTACTCATTTATATAGCACTGTGAGAGTACCTCTTCAAAGCACTCAAACTGTCCCAAGACAATGTATGAGGTAGACAAACACATACATTACACTTACATACATTACACTTACATACATTACACTTACATACATTACACTTACATGCATGTTCAGTGACAGGGTTTTCAACACTGTGGCTGATGGAAAGATTTACAGAATACATGAATGCAACTTGTAGAAGAAATGTTAAGACATCAGATCAGAGCGTTCAAGTACAAAACCTCACAATAAAATTAATATCTATATATTAAATTTGATTTATCTAACATTTTTATATGTCTGAAATTTGTATTTAATTTATTCATATTTTTAATATAAATCCTTCATATCATATGTTAGAAATCATATATTAGCAAAATTAATTCATACTACGACAGGGATTCATACACTAGTACAGGAAATCCCACATAATATACTACATTAGGACAAGGAATTTTCACATTAGGATAAGTGGCATATAGTACAAAAGGAATTGAAATCTAGTAAGCAGCTGCAAACTACTAAATCAAAGCAAGGATTATTGAACCTTTGGATGTTTCAGCGCTTCCTTCGCTTCTTCAACTGCTCCCCTTACAAATACTGGTACCACGCTGTCCCTCTGCAGAGCAGTGTAACGTGGAGCAATGGGATCGATGACCTGCATTAAACAGACACTTCCATATAAAGACCATTAAGTTTTGGTCAATGATAATTAATCCCTGTATTCATATTTATTTCAACTGCTTCAATTTGCTAACCCGCTGTAGCATGACTTTCATATCCCTCATCTGTTGTGTTAAACCGAGCTTCTCCATTGGATTACAACTCTCTGTAACCATATATTGATGCCTTGTGCATAATGAAGTCATGCCAAGTCATTAGATTTGATTAAATATATACACAGAATACATTCAGACATAACTAAACATTTACACACCATCAAATTAACACCACTTTCATCAACATACTGAGATTAAGCCTGAAAGGTATGACTTTGAGACATATGTCCCATTGTTAAGTCACAGGTATACTTGATAATGATGCAAAATTTGTCCATCATATACACCCATTGATTTAAAATTGCCACAGGTCAGTTAATATGTAGGACACAGTAGCCAATTGGTTAGAGTGCTCGCCATGTAATGCTGAGGGTACAAGTTCGAGCTTCCTTCCCCAAGACGGTTGCTGTGTAAGGAACTTCAGCAAATCTTTCAATAACAATAGCTCATCGCCAACGATTGATGCTCGGCCATTAGATAGTGGCGCTTAATAAATGTATAACAGATTAACAGGATTAATAATTCGTTAGGTAGATAAAAAATTATTTCAACTACCTTTTTATTGAAGGCCCAAATTTTATCCCAATCCATCATGTTGACAGAACGTGATGAACCCTGAAACATAAGACAACTCTCATAAACAACTGCATGAAACAATAACATACAAGCATCTGTAATGGTCATACATGAAGATACTGCAGCACTAGTCAGATAACATCACGTGAAAGTTGCATATATATATATATATATATATATATACATATATATATATTCAAACAGAAACAACTCAAATGAGCAAGAACAACTCGTCTGACCATTAACAACTCACATTAGCAATAACAACTACTTTATGAGGCAATTCAAAGGCGCTATACAAGCGTCTACATAACTAACTAACAAAACAAAACTCAGCAAAATCCACTGAACTCTGCAATAACAACTCACCTGAGCAATAACAAACTCCTTGAGTCCATCGACTGTCATTCCGCGCCTCATAACACCACGGACAGTTGGAAACCGAGGATCATCCCTAACAATGTAATGTAACGGCATAATTTATGTAGCACCAACTAATACGCAAGACTACTATAATGGCAGCAACAGCCGTAATAATTAAAACAGGAAAAGGCCTGTATAGAAATTTTTCCAAAGCATGACCCTGGGGTTTGAAAGGCTTTTCAGCTGAAGTATAAAAGCACATCTGCAATCCAACATATTTTATTATCGTATGGTACATAGCATTTGCTAAACATTTGAAAGATGCCTTATTATTCGAGAACATCTCTTATAAAAATAAAATTACAAAATGATGGACGCAAGTTTAACAAAGTGACAACGCCAAAAACAAACGGGCGTCAGGCAATTCAGAGTCAACTGTTCAAATAATTAATACTATTATTAATCAGGTGTTTTATCTGTTGCACTACCGGAAATTTATGAATGAAGGATACAAATCTGCAGAGAGCTTACCATCCCTCGACCAAACCCTGATCGACGAACCAGGTCAGCTTGCGTTTAGACATCACCGTGTTCTGAAGATTCAGACGACTGTACTCCCACAGATATGGCTTACGAAGACCTGCAAAGACATTCAAACCGAAACATGATCACATATTTACATAACATAACCATCCAAATCCAATTTATCATATTGGTCATTTTTCAGACCAATATGATAAACTGAAAATCTGGAATTAGTTGCCTAGAAACTTAACATAGGACCCTGTAAGTAAAAGCCCGGAGTACATAAAGGTACATTGCACCATATAATGGAAACTTTTATGTCAATTGCCACTGAACATGGCAATGCCACTTGAAATTTTATGGCTTACCACTGATTGTGATGGTGACGATGACCTACCATAGAGAATCATGATTAAGACAGAAAATGGATCATGATTAAAACAAATGAGCGGTGTACTGTACTGTAAAAAATATTTATATAGCACCTAACAATTCCACCGATACTTGGTACTTCATCAAGCTAGTGTCACCTGTTCAACACCTCCTATAAAGTGCTGTTGCTGCTAACGAAAATTATGCATGACCTTAAGTCATCGATCCCTGACTTACCAAGGGCATCGAGGAACCAGTAGTACTGATCATCTCGATCGTGGTATTCCATCGTGCGTAGGGCGTGCGTCACCTGTTCAGCGCTGTCCACAATCGGACATGCAAAGTCATAGGTCGGATACGCCCTAGAACAACCAAACATCGTATCAATATGGCTCTTAAAAAATTTAGAAAACTAAAGCGTTTTACAACAAACACAAAATTCACCATTTACAAACTGTCTGTTTTCCTTATGGATTGTGAGCTTTGGTTGCGATTTAACTCTAAGCGATCATTGACTGATGTCTTGGCATTATGGTAACGGCACTAATCACTATAGAAGTCATTAGATTAGATTAGATTAGCTGTAGAAGTCATAAGATTAGATTAAGTAAGGTAATGATCATAATCATCTTTAATGTGACACGTGACACTAGATATAGGATATACCCACATATAGGTCACCAATCTAACCTCAGACTTTAAAAGTGCCCAAAATGTTGTTTCTCATCCATGAATGTATGCAATGACACCTCCACTTCAATCTCGTTCCCGTCTTCCCCTCTCCACCCAATCATCCTCGGATTCTACCTCGATATGCCCCAGTCCATCACTGCATCTGGTCTTTCCAACTCGGAAACCTTCAAAGCGAATCCCAGAATCCTTTTCCTCTCTCCCATTCAGCCGCTGTTATTTGACACCTATTCTAAATGGACCACTAACCATGTCGTACGTATTAACACTTTAACAACAAGCTGCATTGGTTTTCCAGTTGCTTTTAGTATGCTCTCATCGTTAAAGTGTTCGCCTTTTCTAATAAATAGATAGGCTTCCCATCCGGCAGCGTATCCTGTATCGGCTTTGCTCTCTCGCCTGGCAATGTGTTTTGGGTAAGGCTCCTTCCTACCTATGCTCCGTTTTTACTCTCTCTTCTTCTCTTACGGGTCGCTCAGCCCTCCGTTCCTCTTCTCGGGGCGACTTTATAGTCCCATATGCCCGCACTGCTACTATGCAGCGCCGAGCATTCTCTGTCGCTGGTCCAGCTGCGTGGAATGACTTACCATCTCTCCTTCGCCTATCTCCTCATACTCACCCGTCTTCTGTTTACGCTCTATTGAAGACTTTTCTTTTCAATCAGGCCTGGCTTGGGAGTGCCTCTGAGTAGAGCCCTTGAAGAGGCGCTATATAAATTCCATGATTGATTGATTGATTGATTGAGTCACTCGGTACATTTCAAGAGAGGCAAATGTCGTATAATTTGCAGCGTCAGATGAATAAATCCAGTCACAACTGAGCACTGTGAATAAACAAGCTAAATAAATAAATAACTAAAATCAGTAAATAAATCAAATAAATCAGGAACTAAATAAAGTAACAAATCAGCAACTAACGAAATCAGTAAATAAAGAAACAAAATAAAATAAATACCAATTAACAGCTACTAGCAACCTTTCTTGTTCTTGATCAATACATAAATAAATTAATACATATTTATTTACTTATTTACTAAGTTAGTAAGTATATCGTAAATAAGCAATAAATATAAATTTAACATGTAAATAAATATAGAGAATAAGAGTCAAAACTTGGCTTCATACTTGTATTTGTCGCCCGTCCGGACGTGTGTCTCCAATTTGCAACGATACATCGTAGGGTCACGCAAACAACCGTTGTCGCTCTTCATGTCAAGCTTGGCACGTATGCAACACTTCTGTCCCAAGGTGCTTCCCTTCTTCATTTCCTCCCACATCTCCAGGTTTTTCTCAACACCTACCCAAATCCAGAACAAACTCAACTTAGGTTTGTGGAGTCATTCACCAGAGGAGACATTTATCCTTTATTATTATTATTACAAAAAAATTACTCTGTGCAAGGTCACACAGAAATGCGAATCTGAGGCATGGTTAGTCAGTCACCAGGTGAAGAACAGTTAGATACACAGATGTTTGAAAACAACAAGAAATAGTGAAGTTAGCAATGTTTAGCAACATCCTCTCAAGAGCAAATTGAACTCAGTTTTATATAATCTTGTAACCAAGGTAGACATGAACCCTTAGCAAGTTTCTGGGCTCGATATTATGGACGACTTCGTATACAGGTTCAGTGGCCAAGGTAAGCCAGCCACAGATGAGAATACAATACAACCGTATATTGCCCTCCTTCCAAAGTTCATAAGTGCACACACGACCATATTGTAATTGAAGGAATTGCTCATGGTCCCTAAGCAGTAACTGATTCAACATATATTTCGGTCGAAATGATAAGCAAGCGAAATGCAAAACTCAACTGTTATTTCGATTTTTGGATTCGATTCGTTCCTCGCGTTCTTTCTTCATCGTTTCTGGCTCCGTGTCGTCTGCATATGCTTTTCCCTCACGGATCATCCGAGTACAAAGGTCGCTCAGCGTGTCGAAATGGTCCGACGTGAAGGTATACAGATTGGGCACAATCCCAAGCAATTTCACATCATCCAAGATCACCTATGATCAATTAACACTGATGAACTTAGGACCACAGAGCATTTGCTAATTACACTCATTCAGTCATTCAAAGAGAGGGAGGAGGATAGAATAAAGGCATTTGAAATGAAATGCATACGAAAAATCCTTGGAATATCATGGACAGAGAAGAAAACAAATGAATGGGTACTGGAGACGGCGGGGGTGGAAAGGAACCTATTGGAATCAATCAAAAGAAGAAAGATGTCATACTTTGGGCACATAATGAGGAAACAGGGAGATTGCCTAGAGAAAGAAATTATGCAGGGAACGGTACCGGGAACAAGAACAAGAGGAAGACCAAGGAACAGGTGGATGGACAACATTGGCGAATGGTTGGGATTATCAACAGAGAGGTTGCTGCGAGTAGCCGAGGACAGGAGAGGATGGAGAAAAATCGTCTACAATGCGACCAACCCTCGTATCGAGGACGGTTAGAGAGAGAGTCATTCAGGACATTAACGTAACACTCTTCCCACATGTTTATCCACATAAGCTCATCTTCACGTGGAATTCATCCTCTTCACCTTTACATCACCATACCCCCCCTCTCATTTCACAGTTTGAAGATTTATTTCCAACTGCACCATTTTTCCATCTGCACCATTTTTAACTAGCATGATAAAAATGTTTACAAAATAAAAAATCAGAATACACGTTTACCTTTTCGAATTCTGCATTCTCCTTTTCCGGATTTGTGTCATCGAATCTCATGATAAGTTTTCCATTAAAGGCCTGCTGGTAATACTGGTTGAGAAGTGCGGCCTTTGCATGACCAATGTGGAGATAACTAAACAAAATGGCAATTGCATTATCTAATAATCGTGTTATAGAAAAATATCAGAATTTTTTAATTTTTTAATATGCAGGTGAGTTTTTATGCATCTGCTTATCAAGACTTTGATACAGCAGCCTTTCAAACAATTTCCAAACAACTGAAGACTAAGTAAGTAAGTAAGAATATCCTATATTAAACTACTTTTTCTTCAGTTAACTTTCCCAATTTACATCTGTTAAGCAACGTTATACATCTGATTAATAATAATAATAATAAAAACGATCAACTTGAATTAATGAATGTATATGTCTGATTAATAAAAATTCTTGAAATCAATAAATCTGATACATAAAAATTCAATTATGGCAAGCCTTATAACAAGCTCATATTCTAATGAGTTTATTTCCTACAGCTAAACCAGTTTGAGAATCCATTTTCCTAACCATGTTTAAAAGGAACTGTGTTATTGAGAAGCATATTCTACTGAGTCTCTAGTGTATGTCCGATATTAACACTTTAAACAGTGACAGTGTACTAAAATTGACTTGGAAACCTATGCAGCTCGTCTTTAAAGTGTTAAAAATAATGAAGCTTCATGACCTCAAACTGTCCAAGCAATATACCGTCTGTTGCATAATCTCGGGGTGCGAACAGAAGCTGGGAATGTCCATGCCACTCAGCACAAATAAGGCACTCACTGTTCCGTAGTATGTTCGTAGCTGGGCTACATGAAGAAAATAACAACGGGATTTTAAACAACATACCCACTGGCTTCTGGTGGGAATCGAACCACAACCTTTCCCATCTCAGCTCCTGGAAGTTCAATAAACTTTCCTTCTTCCTTTCTCTCCTTCTTGACATTCTACAAGAACAACCCACAACCAGTCATCAGATCTAATCTTAAAATGTGAAAACGAGATACAGAAGTGCTAAACAGCCCTCAGTGTATATATGTATGTATGTATGTATTTACGCATGTATGTTACATATGTATGCATGTACCATGTATGTATGTATGTAAGTGCGCACGTATGCAAGTGCATGTCATGTATGCAAGTTATGCATGTGTGTATGTATCTGAAAACTTTGTCTTTTATGCGTGCTGCGTGAGGATTTATGTATCTAGACAATACAACACCTTTTGTGTATGTCAGAACCTCTTTAATATGCAGTGCTGTCTTAACGAGCCATTTTGATGACCACTTTATAATGACATTGCGCCGTCGCATGCACTTTCATTCCCGTCCAACGGTCTCTCCCTGCACGAGTGCCCAAGTCTCTCCGTAGTGCTCCTCCCTTCACTCCTACTTCTTTGCCTGTCTTATTCTTTCTTCTATTCTCTTGTTGTCTGGGTATTTCCACACTCTTCTGCTCTGCTTCCGTTGCTCTCACAACACTTTTCAAGCCCAACCCATCTGAACGTGAAAATCGATATATCCGCAAGAAGCTCAAATAAGATGCTTACCGATGGTGCTTCCGGTTCAGGAGAGCCAGATGAACGCAGATATGTCTTGATCACGTTCTCAAATTCTGGCTTTGCAGCAAGGAAGTTAAAATAACGTGCAACATGCGTTGGAGCTCTCTTCTGAGACAGCAAATTACGAAACTCAGCTTTTTCTGCAATCAAACATACCTGGTATTCAATGCATAAAAATACTTAATCTCAATCCATCTTTCTTAAGGAAGATCTGTGTTAGCTTATGATAGAATTTACAACAAAACCAGAGCCGAGTTCAGCTTCAGAAAATAAAATCTTAATTGAACATTCCTACAACATGTTCAGATACTGAGAAAAAGAATTAAAAGAACAAAACATTCTGTGTTTTTACCTAAAAATTACCCTGTATTCAACAAAGCATAGAAGATCAATAGCAATTCATGATTATCAATGGGAGTTCATGATAATCAATGAGTTCACGACCATCAATAGCAGTTCATGATTATCAATAGAAGTTCATGATTATCAATAGTTTATGAATAATGCCCAGCTTCTAACAGGAACATTAGTTGGCATTAATTTGAAGTCAGCACCATTGAGAGAGATATATATATAATATATATATATAGGCCTATATACATATATATATATATATACATTATACATATATACATACATACATACATAGTGTTTTCATACATATATATGTAAAAAATGGCATGAACAACGTGCTCAAGGTCCCTATTAAAGGAACCTTGAACCAAACTTCTAGTTTACAAATCATTAGCTCTATTGTAAACCGTGTCACACAAAACTCCATTGACTTGATAGTTGTGTAATGTGTATACCTTGCAAGGCACTCCACACTGCAATGTCCGCAATGGTCAGAGAATCTCCAACGAGGAACGTCAGCGGACCCAAGACTTGGTCCAAATAATTCAAGGCATCATTGAACTCAGCTGGACATCCCAGGCAGTAGGAACTGAAGCTCAACCAGTGATCAACCTATATGAACAACGTCTAAGCATCATTTAAATCACACACGACACTAGCATTTTCTAACATTGTCTTAGTATAACATGCCCCATCAGTTGGATACTTTAGTGTGTGGGCCTACAACACTAGTGCAAGTGTTTCAACACTACTAAGAAAGGAGTTGATCTGCTATGACTGCGTATGCACTGCAACCAAAAGTTCTGTCAAAGTCAGAACCACACAAGAAGTAATTTATGAATGCACCTAAACGAATACAGTATTTATACCTTTTAGTTCATTAACTATTGTCACTTATTAATTAGTCACTTTCACAGTTTTGTTGCACAAATGTCTAATGCACAAGGCACCAATCAATGGCACACAATTTAAGTCAAGCTGTCATCAGGTCATTAGCCATAAGATGTTGACCTGATAATTATATGCTATGCAAGTTAATTCACAATGCCGGACCTAAAATTCTGATGCATCATGGTGAAATAATTCATAAAGTTTTCATAAAGTACAAAAACGCATTTTAATAGAAATGGTCAAAACCCTTTTGTAATTTGTAAAAACTTTCATATACCTCTGTCTTTTCCAAAATGGACTTTCCATACAGTCCAAGGTTTTCAGCTGCTCGAGCGAGAAACCTACATATGGATGATGGTGTGCTGAAGGTAACATCGCTGCAAATTCACATAGAAATGGCAAAATGAATAGTAAGGATAATAGGGGATCACAACGGGTTCAAGAAATCAATACACGCCATGGATAGCATAATAAAATATAGTGACAATTTTCATGAATGCCTTTCCTGTAGAAACTGGTAGTGCAAGAGATATCTGGATGCTGTATCTTCTTTCATTTTAACAGCTGCTCTGCCTCTCTGGTCTAACAGCTGTTCTGTCTCTTTGGCAACTGGACTCCGACCTCCAATGGACATTGATCTGTGGACAACCCCTCGGATACGGCGCAGCACGGGCATAAGTTGGTGCACTGCGCTTAGCTTTACAGTGGTGCTTTAGGAAATTGGAGTTCACAATTTATCGACGAAGCATTAAAGGACGGTACATCTTCGCTCACAGTGATTATGTGTATGCAACGCAACACTTAATATATAACCCCTTTTAAGTACCTTACAAAACCCCTATCAAATGCAGCCAAAGTGGTGGTACGATTTGCAATTGGTTACTTACTTACTTAAACTCCATTAAGAACAAAGTTCATCAGTAAGCAATCAATGCTCAGATAACCAGACTATGAGACGTAATTGCCATAACCGTGTGTTGCGGGCTTCGTCATCATCGATCCTGTCCTCAATGCGACACAATTAAGAAACTCGGTACATGGTATCACCAGTGAACTCCAAAAATGGTCTAACCATGTGTGTGAGGAAGTTTTCCAGGTGTGGCATTTCTATTTATAAACTTCAACCCTATTTGGGCTAGAATAGACAGCACTTTGTGAGGTACTGTAAAGGAGCAATATTAAGTACTACTCTCAGATACATAACTAACTAACTACTCTTAGGCACATTAAGTCATACCTTCTGAGTAGGTATCTTGAGAAGGTGCTATATAAATGCCCTGAATGATGAGACACCCAATCAGTGGCATCTAACCCACCACCCCCACCTGGAATGGTAGAACAAAACCCCACTCTGAACCTTGGGTTCGTTACTCCAAGATAACATGGGTTTTTGATAACATACAAGGTACATAACTGAAATCAACAACCTCTTAGTTTATACCCAGAATGTTAAACCCCACCCTACCTCTGGCAACCATAGGAGATCAATCTCCCAACCCCCATTGGTAGATGTCACTGCATCCAATTCAAAACCTGCAGTTTCTTTACCAATTTATGATTGTATTTACATGTACCATGAAAAAAATTGCACCAAGAATCTCTTGGAAGAGCTCTATAAAAGATGATAAGCAAATACCCACATACAGACATACTACAAGACATGGGAGCTGATTAGACATACCCATTCACTGAGAGGCTTGTTGTTTCAGCTAGTTGAGTCTCAATCTCCAGAGAAGACTTTGCAAATTCCACCGTCAAAAGAACACCTACGTGATATCACAGAACTTCCAGTAAAACTATGTACAATGTGGTAGAACTTCAGATAATATCAAGTAATGTGACTAACTTTAAATAAAATTATGTACAGCTCATTGTGCTGTCTATCAGCCAAATATAATTCGCGTTACTGCCTTCAGTAATCACTGATTACTTGTGGTTAATTCGCTGTGTAGAGGTTGCAGTCCTCTATTCTCTTCCAGTCTTGGGCAGTCATGCTGTTTATACGTGATTGGTCGCAAAAGATCATACTATGAATCTGACCCAAAAACGAATTGGCAACATTTTCGTGTGGTTTCTTCGCAGGCGATTATAGGTTACCACCCCTTATTTAGGCAATCCTCTTGTCCTAACTGCAGGCATGATGATGTAGGGCTGCCACGCGAGAACACATAGCTGCACATCCAACCAAAACTCAGTACTCCAAACTGTCAATTTTGTCACAGATATAAATAATATTTATTTATGCAAATATAGCAGCATTTACTTGTCGGCGGATTCTTTTTATTAACCGAAAACTTCATTTTCGCGATGTTCTTCAGCTACTGCAACACTGCAACCGGCTAACGCAATCCCAAGGACTATATATCTTCCTTGACGCAATACCGGAAATAGAATTCGCTGTATGCAAGTAAGTACGAAAAATGAATAAAAAAGTAATTGACATTCGCCATCAAGGTTAAGGGGTTAGATTTGCAACAAATTTGGACTCAGGAGATTCACCACTTCTGGGTGAAGTTAACCACCAGTGTCAGACTAAAATACAGGCTGCTTGTTTTAAATCAGATTTCAAAATGCTTTTTCAGTTTGGAAATATTTTAAATCGAAGCCGCAATGCAGCAGCTTGCCAAACTCGTACCACTTTAAAGATAAACCACCTTTCCTTGTATCTCCGGCTTAATATGAATTTTATGACAATAACATATATGCTTTATGCCCTATTAGGCCTGTCAGAGGCCTCGGGCCATTATGTTCTTGACATGATTTCGATGGTCAAACATATTAATAAGGCGGGCCCGCGTAAAGTCATAAGAAGTGAAAATCGCACCTGGCGGAGTAATTTTTGAGCCCGCTCTTTTTGAACTAGTAGGCCTAATGATCGATTTTGGAAAGGATATGACAAAGTTTCGTTTCTGCTGTTCGATTGCTTCTAGTAGCAAACACGTGTATGGTGTATGCCTACAATTTGCGATATATATATTAAAGCTCAGCTCGCCTACATTAGGTCCAGTAGCATCAAATTAATGATACAGGCCTCATTTTGGACACTTCAAAGCAATCGAGCGCCAAAAACCATTCTAAGCATAATCAACATGTTGCTAAATACACTGGCAGGGCTTAAAGTGTGAATGGACGGTCAAGGACGGCGTCCAGGCACTTCTTTTCAAGGCTGGACGCCGTCCTGCCACTTATTAGGTCAGCACGGCCTGGACGCCGTCCATGCAGCGTCCATGCAGTGGCGTCACAATCATGTAACGAGGGTGGACAAAGTTTAACAAAAATTTCATGTTTTTCCCGCCTAGGTCTCAGCTGCTTTGCATGATATGCCGGGCCACTGCAGACGTATACATGTAAGTGTGGCGTCTGCCAGTCTGGTCTATACTAGGTCACCCTGATTTGTCGGAAGTATTTGACCCTGGTCGACCTAGTTGTGCATGAGCCAGATTCTCTAGGCTCCAGCGCTAAGAAATGCCGGTAATATAATCTGCCTTGTTCGTCGTTCTCTCGTTTTCTCTCTCTCTCTCTCTCTCTCTCTCTCTCTCTCTCTCTCTCTCTCTCTCTCTCTCTCTCTCTTGTTTTCTGTCGCTATGTCTCTGTAGCAGTCTGTCTCTGTCAAAGTCTCTCTAAAAGCGCCTGTGCACACTACATTGTCTCCACACGACTGCAATGTTCATTCTTCATCTGAATTTAAAGTATAGTCCTATTCGTTTACTTTTAAACAAAGAAACGACTTTAAATTAAATTTTTAATCGCCGGCTAAAACCCTTCTGAACCAGAGAAACTATTATAAAAACGCAACTGATGGTAAGGAACTTCTAAATTTAAAATAGTAGTTTGTTGCGGGACGCGGTGGTATAGTGTTATGTTCTGTGCCTTGCAACTGGAGGGTCGCAGGTTCGAATCTACCTCCAGTCACTGCGTAGCAACCTTGGACAAGTTGCTCACCTACAATTGTCTGTGAGGAAGGCAACGGGAAACCACCTCACTCACCTCATCCCCGGGTGGCATAAAGCCAATGGACCTGCCTTCGGACAGAGAACTCATCATCATTATCATCATCAATTTGTTGCACTTGCTTTGCTGTTTAAGTAGTACATAAGTAATCTGCTTCACTTCGTGAAACATTACTAATGCATTTTACTTAAACCTTAAACGTTACGCTGTGAATCTGTTAAAATAAAAAAGTAGTCTAGAGAAAGTTGATTACGTGATTGTCTATAAGGATAAGCTGATCCACTCCTATCAGCACTGAAGTAATAGAGCAATTTTGTTAAGATGATAGCTTAAAATGCGACCACTACAATGTCAAAATTAAAAAATTCCTAAATTAACATGACAGCTTGAAATGCTACCATTAGGCCTACAATGTCGAAATTCAAAACATTTCTAAAAATTTAGTTAAGATGACATCTTAAAATGCTACCATTACAATGTCGAAATTCAAAAAATTTCTAAACATTTTGTTAAGATGGCAGCTTAAAATACTACCATTACAGTGTCTAAACTCAAAAAATTTCTAAAACCCTTCCCCTGCTCGGCGCTGCGCCCCTCGGCGATCATCCTTCGGACGCTCGTTCGCCCCCTCCACAAACCTTGACCCCCCCGAAGAGGGGGGTACTTGATCAAACACTGCTACTTTATATTCAATATAAAATTGGACTGGTGTCAAGATAAATATGCCACGATTACAAGACTTTTAGTATTCAGCTGCTAATTTATTTGGCCCAGTATGGTAATTGTAGAAAAAAGACTGGGGGGGGGTTAGACCTTGATTCACGTGGAGTTTGGGTGCAATGAAGACTTTACTATGGGGTCCTAAGAAAGACTAGGGGGTTGAACCCCCTACCCCAACCCCCCCGACAATTCTCACCCTGATTTGGCTTAATTTTCTAAAATATCGCATTGTTATGATACCGTGCATGGGCTCAGAGCTTCATCATTCTTAGTCAATCAATGTCTAGCAAGAAAAACCTGCTATCAGTCGACTACTTTTGTTTATCAAAGTGCATGAAACTCACCTACGAGCATTCTAAGTGAGTTTGTTGCTAAGCGCGAGTCACGGAAACTGATATTTGGCGACATTAAGTGATTCTTGAGTCTTGACGTTCCTTTAGTATTTAATGTTTAGTTTTAATGTTTAACTCTTTTAAAATGTAAAATTTCGTAACTGTTATTCTCAGCAATTACAAGTGGCTGGTTCCGCAGGCTGTCGATAAAATAAACGTTCAGGCTAAACTCAAGTCTATAAGAATTCAATGCAAAATGTTGCTATAAGGCTATAATTTCACTCTAAAACTTTACTTCATCTCGCTTTTTAAAATCCGACTATGGCTCACAGTAGAAGCATAGAAGGGCATTTCAATTTTTAATGCTGTGACTGCAAATTGTGTTCTTCTAACACCTAAAATCTCAGTTTCCTCACATAGGCCTATAAAATACTCAAATTTTATCACAGATTGAGATGGTTTAGGTAGTTTTATTTCGAAATCATCGTTGAAAAAAGTTAGGTAAACAAGAGCCAAAAATGTGCTCCTTTTGGCATCAAATGCTCAAAATTGCGTCGGTTTCTGGGGCTCCGCCCCAGACCCCGCTGGGGGAGCTTACGACGCTCCCCCAGACCCCCTAGTCGTTAGGGGCTTCTTGCCTTCGGCAATCGCAGCTTCGCGCCTTCGGTGCTCGCAATTCCCCCACTCACACGTTCTAGTAGGTCCCCCAACTTCTAGACCATGATTGCGCCTATTGTAAGCGGCGTCCAGGCACTTCTTTTTTTACACTTTAAGCACTGTACACTGGTAACCTCAAACTGTCAGATGAGCTCGGCATGCCGTAGGTAAGCCCATAATAATAGCAAGATTGATGACTAGGTCGACTGAATTGTACCGGCCTAGTATAATTAACTGAAGAATCTGATGGTAAAGTCAATGTTAGCCAAGGCCGTAGCTATAGGGGGGGTTTGGTGTTTAAACACCCCCCGAAATTAAATAATGTAAAAATAAAATAGTGCATTTACTAACGACAAACCCCTTGGTCGGTTGACTCGGTTGCATTTCGGCTTGCTCAAGGACGAGAAAACACCCCCCGAAACAGAAAACACCCCCCGAAACAAAATCCTGGCTACGGCCCTGATGTTAGCCACAATATGTCGTTATACAGTAAGCACCACTGAATAGGTGCGTGATAAGCGCGCACGTACCATACGGACATGGGCGTCCGCAGGTAGGAGAGCAAAGTTTTAAATTGTTGGCTCTGGGCTAACGATCGAGGATGTCGAAAGCACCCGACGCGTCACCATCGGCGCTCGCTCCGCGATTAGGGGGTTGGCGCGGATACCAACATCCGCCAGCGCTCTTTTAAGCATTTGACATGACATAATATGAGACCTGTTGTTAGCGTTCTGGGAGTGGGATCATGTTTTCAGCTATATCTGAAAGTTTATTTCAAGAACAAAACTGCAACAAATTTCAATGTTTCTATTTTATATTTTAAGTTTTTAGGCTATCGATCTTGACTAGTTTGGATAAAACTTAAAATGTAAAATATCCAGTTCTAGTCTTGTGCTAAGCCTACTGTAGGCCTACGTAAGATTATATAACGCCGATTGGATGAGCGCTAGCTAGCCTAGTAACACGGAGTGCGCGGGTTCGAGCATTTCCTTACATGGTTATTGTATACGGAGCTTCAGCAAGTTGCTGAATCAGCAACTTGTCCTCAACGCACAAGCGCGCCAACCGATGCTGAGGTCCAGCGCTAAATAAATACAGAATTACGATCTTAAGCCAATATCACCCCACATAGTCATTATTATTTCATTAATAACAGATGGATTAATGTAAACATGTTGCGTCTATGACAACCTGTGCTGCAGGATAAAACGAAATTGATTGATTGATTGTAAGCAATCTTGGTGAAACCGAGGTTGTTCAATCTTACTGCACTTATTCTGTTTTACATTGCTTTGCAACTCGCGTATTTGCGTGTCACGTGACAGCATCTTAGCCAACCATGATGGGCGTCACGTGGGGCTTTTCCAGCCAATCGGCGATGAGGTGCTGTGCTTGTGTTTGTGGCTGCGGGTTTTATCTTTCTCATGTCAGCTGGTTTTATTTAAAATAATTCTTGATTTTGCCAACAATTACAGTTTACGTAAGTGTGTTGGGTGGAGTTTCATGTAAGGAACGTCCAACTGTAGCTATAATGGTAAGTTGTTTGCGTAATTTCAAACAAACCGCATTCGAATCTTGACCGATCATCGGCATCGGTCGGCCATCACGCTGACCCAGTAAATGATTATGGATCATCTCTATTAGTCCCGCTTCTGTTCTCATCGCGTTTCGTTTTGGATTACCAAAAATTCAGATTTTTTAACCTGAATATGGGATATTGAGGCAGCGGTCATGTGTGTCTTATGTTTTACGCTGTTGTTTGGCGCGTTTTAGAAGTTAGACATTTTATGTGTGATAGGATGAAACGGAGTTGTGTACTCGGTGGATCATTGTCGAATTTGTCGTCAACCGCTGGAAATGTAAGACACGGATAGCTTGGCAGATAAATCGTTATCCGAGGTTCATGCAAGGTGTCCTTATATGTGTAAAATTACTCAAAATTAGAGAAAAATTTATTCCCTGCGTGAAATTTATTTTTATTTGATTTTTTTTTAAAATGCAGCCCTACACTCTGCCGGTTTTCCTGAGTGATGGTTTTGCATAGCATGAGGCTAGTTTTGGCATTGCAGCGTATCTTGTCATTGGTCAAAACAGTTTCTTAATTACTACTGTATATCATCTCACAGCATTCTGGGTTAAGTCGATTAACCTTTGATTAACTTATTAGTTTACCTATTGAACTTAGCAAGTATTTAGCATGGTTTGCGTTTACCATAGGTAATATTGTCAGATTATTGTTGTGTTGTTGAAAATTTATGATAGTAAACAGGATAAAAACAGTTCATCTGTAAAGTAAAGTAATAGAAGCTTTATGACCGTCCATTTAATCTGTAATCTTCTACTGGTCGAGGACTCTGCTGTACACGTAACATGGATCAGCTGTTGATTTAACTTGATGGACTGGGGTTTGAAATGTAGACACAGAAAGGGGTGGCAAACGCGATCTCTTCTTACTTGCCACATTACGTGGCGTGTGTATAGTGGTTTAACACTTTATCGACGAACTGCATTGGTATCCCAGTCACTTTAAGTACACTCTCATCGTTAAAGTGTTGAGCAGCGCTTTAGTGATATTCTTAAAAGGCATTATATAAGTGCTTTGATACATGCTGCTTACATGTATGAATGCATACATACATGCTTATATATGCACATCAGTAAGGTTACATACATATATATATAAATAGATAGCCAGTGTTTAGTGCAACTGAAAATATGCTTCTTTTGAGCACTGCAGATTTGTTGAATAACTATTTGTACTGAAAATTTACATGTAAGTTCCTGTATTTAGGGGTCACTCATATTATTGAGGAATCTTTAATACTGTGGATTTAATTTTCAGACCAGTGAAGATCCGCCATTCCTTCTTCCTGGCAAAGAGGTCAGTGCCAAATACCGTGGTGCCTTCTGTGAGGCAAGAGTGAAAAAAGTCGATAAAAACGTCAAATGCAAGGTGAGTTGTTCGTTCAGTATATTTGGTACCACTCATTCATTCATTCATTCATTCATTCATTCAGGGCACTTCTATAGCACTCCTCCGAGAGACGTACTTGGAGATACTGCCAGCACTACTCCAGCGATAAAGAACAGTTTTCAAATGCCTGCTAAAGGTGCATGCAGAGTCTTTAGTTAAAAGAACCCTGCAGATCACTGAAAAGGCACGACGCTGCTTTGTTGAAATGCATGCAAAGATAACAATGTTCAAGTTCCCTTTGCATGCATTTATAAGAACCATGTTCTGCCTCTTTCTGTGGGATATTTAATTCTGCTTTGCAGTTAAAAATGGCTGTCAAGAAGCTGACAGTTTTTACACCTTCAGACAAGAATTCAGTTTAGTGTTTCGTTTAATGGCAATTGCAAAGAAAATTGGCTTGGAGAAGCACTCTGGATGTAGCTTGATTTTATGATTCTGCTTAAATTGTTATTTGGAATGTGGTAGTCAATTAGTCAGAGAGCTCTTCTTGAGACGAAGGCGTCTGGGAAGGATATGGGTTCAAGCCTGCCCTAAGACGTACTGTGATAGGGACTTTGAGCAAGTTCTTTCTCTCATCGATTGATGCTTGGTCATATGTTAGTGGCACTTAGTAAATGCGGAATAGTAATAATTATTAAAATCACAATACAATGTCAAAGTAGATAATTTAGCAGTATTGCGCAATTAATACATTACCCAATTTCCATCAATTCCACAATTAAACAAGTATTAAGCAAGTTAACATTCCCAAAAAATGAGTTATTTCCATTTTAAGGTAGATAAATGACACGATTACACAATTATATACAGAATATACTTACTTACTTACTTATTAGTGCATTGCACAGTTTACATATTTGAACATAAATATAACATATTAAAGGATATAAATGTCTAAGGAGATTTGTGCTTGTTCTTGTTCACTTCAATAACTCTTTAAGTGGTGAGAAATGCCTGCAACATAGTGTGATTTAAAACCTGGAAACCTGCTATGCTAATCGCCTTAAAACACACATGACTTATTTATCTACTGTACACACACTGGCAAATTTAGTTATCAGTTTTGAATCATGGCAGTATATTCATTCTGTAGCTAATATCATAACTAATATCACTTTGTCACATCTTAATACCCTGGTGCCTTCCTATATATTATATGTGTTTCATTATGATGAATTCTGATTTCTGAAGGAATAATGTTGGTAACGTGGCTCCCAAACATAGTCTAACTTAGGATACTACCTCTCTGTACACATCCTTTGTTTAAAGGCCCTACTTGATATGGCTCCCAAACACAGCGGGTTAATGAATTTCTAGTGTACCAGATTGTCATCTTAACTATAGATGGCACTTATTAACTCTAATCATTTGTGGCATGTTCGTGTCCGGGGTGTTGCCGTTTCCATGATGCACAGCCAACCATCTCTGTCCTTGGCTCATTTCCAGGCTCCTTTCAACCCAAAGTAAACCCATGTGATTCTATAATGCATAAATAATAAATAAAACGAAGTTTTGCTTGTTAGGATGATGAATTGAGGGAATGTTCAGCCCATGACACTGACCAAGCAGTTTTTATTTTTAAAGGTTACTTTAAAAGAAGATGGAAAGGTGTTGATAGTTCAAGACGAAGATGTTGTGGGAGCACTTAAGGTATTGTTTGTGTTTATATAATCTTAATTTGTAGTTGTACATAAGCAATATTTGTGGTAAGAGTTTGAATTTAATGTCTGGTGTTTTTCAACTTTGAATTTCTGTCTGATGTATAAAACACTACAACAGGTAACAACTTTAATTTATAGTCCATGATTGTACTGAAAAATACTGATCGGTTATGAGATTCATTTGAATGATGCAGTAACAGTGCTGCATTGCTTGATTAATTGAATGACATGAAGGATTTTTGTCAGCATTAAATTAAGTTTCTAGTTTATAAGTAACCAAGTGTGCCATGTGACTCCCAGGCACTTGCAAACAAAGACAGACTGCATGTTGTTGTTGTGGCTTTGATGTTGACAATTGGCCATCCATGCCTCCACCGTTGATAAATGAGCGCTGATGGAAGTTGGGGTTAAAAGGGAGGCCTGATTATTGTGTTCGCTGAATGATCTGTCAGACTGTAGAAGCACAGTTCTAAACTGTGTATATGGAGACATGTAAAAATGTTTGTTACCTCCACTTTTACCTGTGATCGTCTTCTGCTTCAGGTTGGGACAACAGTTCAAGTTAAGAAGTCTGACTCAACTCAGCTATTGGAGGGCATTTTGAATAGGATTAACGACCTCAGTACATATACTGTTGGTAAGTGTTAGTGTTTTGGATTTTCTCTCCAAGTTTCACTTGGAATCATCCGTAATCGATTGCAACAAGCCATTTGTCATGATAATTATTTTGTAGTATGCACTAGGTATCATTTCAGTTGTTACTGTTTCATAATCTTTGGGTCACATCGATTGTGGGTTTCAGCCTGATGAATATACTCCATGTGATGACTGTGGACAAGTAGTTTATGCGTACTTGTTTTGCACTTCAGATTCCGATTTACTGCTCTTGTGATAAGTGCTATCTTCTTCTGATTCTCTGTCCTCAGGCAGGTTCAAACGTCCGACATCGCCACTCCACTCGATGTTGAGCCTCTTCTTTAAGTCTGCTGTATCCCTCCATCATCCAATCCAGCATCATCTGTCTTGGTCTTCCCCTTGTCCTCCTCCCCTCCATTCTTCCCTTGATGACATTTCTTATGAGGGAGTTCGTGTATGGCAAAAAGGATTAATAATTTTCTGGGATGCTATGCACGAGTTTCAGCACATAGCCTATGCATAATGTGTAGTCAAGGCAGGTTCACCGATGTTCAGGTTTTAGTTGAAATCTCTTTTTGTCACTGATTGTCCCCAATGGCTTACCTTCAGTCTTTAAGGCCTCAATAATATCAAATGGTTCGGTCCAAAGGACTGTGATTTGGAATGCAGTTTTGCTTTGAGGGGCGACCATCAATTCATGCGTTGAGTGTTATAGAAATATCACCTTTTTATTGTCAGTTAGAAGCAACGTGACCTGTAAGGAATGATTGTTGTCTAGCTCTTGAGTTGTTGTTCTTGCATTTGTACTTTAACCAAAAATTATTTCAGTTCGAGGACTGGGCCTCAGAAATAATACTGATTGAGGAATTGAATAAATTAACAACTATCTTACCATAACGTAATGTAGTCATGGTTTGGCGGCATCAGTTGCAATCATGTTCATCTTTCACTTCGTCCATTGCCTTGAGTTCAAAACTTGGTGCATTTTGAAATTACTAGAGACTGGTTGAGCTGTGTAAACCTGGGAAAAAAGTCCAATGTTAGATTGTTGCTGTAGTGCTTGCACTTCAGCCTGAACATCTTCTGAGAGCTTTTGCTGATGCGTGTGTGCAAAAGCCTGCAGTTAGCCCCTTGTGAGGGATTTAACTAATGGAGGACGTTGTGCATTTACAGATAAACTGATCTTTTCGGTTTTGACTTCTGCTTATGCTGGCAACACCTAGTTTCAGCTTTTACAGATGTTCACCGAGTCTCCGTTATCACAACATTGGCACACTTATATGTCGCTGTGTATAATTGTCCTCAAGTGCTCCATGAAGTGGCTGACTGATTTAACACTCATCGACCTCAATTGGTGGCAGTTGCAAAAACTGACACCAGGTGTAGCCAGCATAAAAAAGTAGTCTAAACCACCACAGAGGTCATAATATTCCACAGAGGCCTCAATTCACTTGCAAATGATAGTAGAATGTTGATTTGTGTTTTCTAACAGATCAGAATTATATAGATTTAATGTGGTCTCTGCATTTAGTTTTTGACGACGGAGATGAAAATACGCTACGGAGAAGTAAACTGTGTCTGAAGGGAGACAGACACTTTGAAAAGAGTGAGGTCAGTTCCACTTGTTACTATTTGTCTGGTCTCCTTGTTCCTCTGACGTTACAGTTTGTAAACTGCTGCGTATTGATCACTGCATAAGAATCTTCGTGTTCAGGCAGTTCAGGTGAAAGAACACTATTACTTTCCTTATATAGTTTCTGTATATTTATTATACTTTTATTATGTTTATTATTATTATGCCTTATCTTATTTCTCCTCTGCCTTATCTCTTTGGTCTCTCTGGCAACTGGACTCATTTCTCCACGGGACATCTCTGACACGACGCAGTGCTTGTGAATAAGCTGGTGCCCTGTAATTAGCTTTCGAGTAACGCTTTAGAAATTCGGAGTTTACAATTGCTGCCAGAATCTGTATCCTACGCCGTATTGTAATAAAGACTATAAGGAGGTCACATTCTAATCCAGAAGTACTACGGGGTTCCATATCCTGTGCCATGCCGTAATTTATTACTGTTGATCAGATCTTATTTTATGTTGTTCACCAAAAAAGCATGGGTAGCATGAATGAAATAAGTCTTCGATTTAATTCAGTTTGTGTCTAATGACGAGTGCAGTAAGGGATGGGTCGTGTTTAAGAAAGCTTACATTGCAGCGCATTGGCAGACTGCAAGCAAGGTTGCCTCTTACCTCTGCCTTTTGGATTCATATCCCAGTGAATCAGGTGAATCTGAGAATATTTTGTTGTGGAGAGTCATCAGCTGTAAGGAAAGGTTATGTAGTTCATTGGTTGCTATGACAGCAACCAATTAACATTTTCCGATGAACTGTTCTCTATCTGAAGGATCACTAATGACTAATTTTAATGGAGGCATGTCATGAGAGAGTGTTGATCTTAATCTGCCTTACCCTACATGTGAAAGAACTGACGTACATTAATTATGCTTTATTATTTAATGTTTAGCATCGATAATTATATGTAATAATATTTAAAGTTTTTAAATCTGTAGATAGTAAATTTTTAACTTCTTGCCATTTACTATTTCCTAGAGTTGGCATGTCTAATAAATTTAAAATTTTGCTTTGACGTAATCGGTGCTGTTCAGGGACTAGATTCTTGCCTGTTACATTACGATGATGGTGCTGAAGAAGCATCCAGAATCTCATTTCATGGTTATAGATTTACAAGCCATTTTTCTGTTGAGTTTTGATCCCTAGAATTTATGAAGCTGTTCTGTTTGCAGACGTTGGATCATCTCCCTCTGACTCATCCGGAGCACTTTGGTACGCCCGTTGTTAAGAAAACCGCCAAGTCCAAAGCACAGTCAACGGCAACTGGGTATGTCCAGCATTTATATTATATTGACTTTTGCATTAAAGACATCATTTTCTTGGTGTCGGCATATGAGGATTGGTGGTACGTGCACATCTTCACCACTTATTCTTTCCACAGATGCTGTATGGTCGGTGGGCTGAACATAGCTGAGATGCAAGTGGAGCAGGAATGTCAAAACACATGTGGCAGGGATTTGAACCCTTGACCTTTGGGTTGACAGTCTGGCACACTAATCACTAGGCTGACGTTCACCTATACATTTAGTATATAGTGCCTTTTAAAATGTCTGCCAGAAGTGCTCTGCATGTTACTATGAAACCGATATAATGTAGTGTAATATTTCATGATACGCTGCTATCAGCGGCTTTACTGAGCTATGGTCAGTACTGATGAACCTTTTGTCTTTAGTGAAGGCTGGGAGACAGAAATTCATTCACACGACGGTCTTTCCATGTGAACAGACGAAGATTAAAACTCTTGTTTGTATGCCGCTGAAGCTACTCATAATAGTAATAATGGTGGTGCGAAAATAATAATAAATGATAAGGAAAAGAATGGCTGAAGGATCGTTCAGGTGAACTGCAAATAGGTCAGCAGCAGGACACCCTTAACTAACCTTCCAGCTATATTGGTACTCATTCTAACGATGCTGAAAAGATGGAGTACTGAGTGGGTGCTAGGTGTCTGGTATTGAACAGGGGTCAACCCTCCAATACTTAATAACTTGGCTCAGTGGTGATTAAATTCACTCTAGTTCTAAGCATTGGATACACACAAAGTGGCCATTTGGCTCATCAACAAGCTGTCGTTTTCATGTTACACATCAGGATTTGAACCTCTAACACAGTATAGACCAACATCAATTCAGTTCATATGTTTTAGTGATCACGAAAACAAAAGTTCATATTAATATTACAATTTGTTATAGCAGTTCATGGGTATCAATGGGTAAACCAAAAGGACAGTACTGTTCTGCTGCCAGGGTCACATTTTATCATATATTTCCAAATGCAATATCATTGACCTTCAAAGCATGAATAGAAGTCAACACAGAAATGCGCCAAAGTGCAGAATTGTGCAAGGTGGTGTATGTGCAGTAGTACATGTTACCAATCAACTAGTATGACATCATGTACATGTTTGTGCACCTAGCTCTGAATCGGATTCGGATGTGGAGAGCTCGGACGACGATAGCGAGATGGGGAAAAGAACGTACAGCATCCACTCGCAGCAGAACCTGGTTGGACGGGTTCTGTGTGTGGACTTCGAAGAGCGCAGTCGACGTACAATAAACGTCCCAGTCCTCGTCGTACTTCCAAGCGCTGATGACGTCGTCCTGCCTTCCAGACAGCAAGTCCTCGTCAAGTCCTTCAAGGACGGCAAATTGTGAGTCAGTTGTGAGGCATCACTTTGGACAGCAGATCGACCATGGGCTATGTTGGTTTTTAATATACATGAAAGAGTTATGTGATTCTGACTGGGTTGAACGTTACAAGTATGAAACTGGTCAAGGTGATGGTGACTGAAAATAGTATGCTTATGATTATTGAATTTGCAGTTCTTGTCGTCATTTGTATTTAAAACTCTAAGGATTTTAGAAAGGTGTAAGGTGACAAAGGGTTTTAGGGAGACTTAAAATCTTAAATGGCTTGTCTTTTTAGTATAATTATTATTACTATTATTATTACTATTTCCATTATATTTTATTATTGTTATTGGCATTATTACTATTATCCTTTTTTTTATTGTTTCTGTTAATTTTATGGAACATAGCATTAAAATGTAGTTCAGCTTTAAAATACAAGGTTTTTGCTTATATGCTGAAGCTGGAGTAAATCTTGTCCACATCCCTGACCACTTTATTTCAGAACTTGTGCTGTAGGAAGCATGTTAGTAGAAGGTTGTGGTGTAAGCGACAGATTTAAATGACTCACTGACTAAGAATTGTTTTAACGCTAAAGTTTTCTTTCAGTTTTACAGCAACAATTTCCGACACGAAGGAGTTTACAGCCGAGATAGCAGTCAAAAACAAAGACAAAGCCTTAAAGATTGCCTTTGACAAAGCGCAGAGTTATTTAGACCGCAAAGAACTTCCGCAGAGTTGGAGCAAAATGGACCTGCTGGGCTACAGTTCTTCTGAAAGTGGCGAGGTAAAGAACAGAATGCAATAAACACCTTACTGACTTGTGCAAAGAAATCCAAATTTTTCACAGTTTATCCCGGGAACCTACCTATCTAATGATTTAACCCGATTATCTGTAGTATTTATTTTGTAATTCTGAGGCCATCTAGGCACTTTTGATAATGAGAAATATGATGCAATGGCAGTTGGCTGAGTTATATGATAGCATAGGCGATTGGCCGAGCTATGTGATGCCATGGCAGTTGGGCAAGTTATGTGATTCCGTGTCAAGTGGATTTTTAATTATTTTTCAAGTCAAAAGGCCTTGTTAAATGGTGCTGTTAAGCTGCTTCTTCAAGTTCAGACTTCAGATTGGAACTCCATTTTGATCATTTTACTTCCACTGAATCAACTGGAGTTGAAAAACTGACTTGTTTCGACTGCTGATGGCCTCAGTGTGATGGCTGAAATTATGTGATGAGCTTGTGCAAGTCCTTAACTTGGGCCAAGAAATTGCTGTGCTGTGTATACAGGTACGGTATGTTTGTGTGCACGTGTGTATGTATGTAGAAAGTCATAATACAATGCCTTAGTATAGTGTGTTTTAAGTATTTGTCATAAATGCTGCCCTCACTAACCTAAGTGGTGTTAAAGTTTATTAAGAGATTCTGCTGTGAGCAAATGATGCGTTCACACTGGGAACGTTACCGTTGATGCCTTGCTTGTAGTTTTTGGTTCTGGGTTGATGATGAAGTGTGAAATGAAACAAATGTGAAAGCTGTAGATGATTTTTCTTCGTTTGTTAGTCGTCGGATGACGATGAACCGGATGAGAAGAAGGATCGGTTTGTGGCCGAACTGTTCAAGTTCATGGATGACAGAGGAACGCCCATCAACAAAGCACCCAACCTCGGAGGACAAGATCTAAACTTGTTCAAGCTGTTCCGTGTTGTTCAGTCAAGGGGTGGATATAACAGGGTAATGTGGATCAGTGCAACTTCTGAAAGGTTTATAAATAGTAAAGGTTAAGGCATTGCAGTAGCACGCTATCATACATGCTGATGTATGTAGGATAGTATCTGCCCTCAAGCAAGATCCTCTGCCCAGAAGGTAAAGAATCATTTGGCCAAGGCACAGCAACGACCATAGCAATCTTAAACATGTACATACAAATGCATAACTGATCTGTGGCACTTGACGTCGATGCTAATTTTTACAGTGTTTAGTGCAATCAGTTGGCCAATCCGTCCCGGTGCCATTGTGATGCTTGGCGCTGGTGTTCATCAGTGTACCAGTGATGACCTCCTGTGAGGTGATAGGAGTGTAAGCACTCCTTTGTTACTTGCCTTCTTTGAAAGGAGCTGTCATAGGTGTGGGGTATTGAGGTTGAACCAACAATATTCGGCAAGGTACAGTTGTAGCTACAGCAGTCCAACACTAGGACTACCTTTCCTTATATATATATATGTTTGCGTGTATATATAAATATATATGTGTGGATGTATCTGGCTATGCATGTATGAGATTTTTAGAACCCTTAAAACTGTTTCTGAATTTAGCTGGAGGTTATAACAGCGTAACGCTTTTGGTTGGCCGAATGATTGCTGTTAGATAATTTAGAGAAGACTGGCCCGCCTGAGTGGACTGGAAATAGCTCTGTTTAGCCATTTACCACGCGATGCCTTGTTGCAATTGTTTTGTTACATGGGGAAACATTGATCTGTTATTGGCATAGGTGACGAATCAGATGAAGTGGCATGTCGTCCATTCGAAGATGAATCTACCTTCTGCAACTGTTGTCTCTACAAGCATTAAACAGGCCTACAAGAAGTATGTCAGCCTGTTCTCACTAGTGTCTTAGAGAGAGAGATTTGATGCCAATTGTTTTGTGTAGCACAGTTTGATAGGGTGGCTGGGCTATAGAGAGTTCACGTTGCAACGTGGGCTGGACATGTTGGAGCTCCCTGACGTTGTTGCTTCTGCTTAAGGAGTCTGTCAGACTGTTATTGGGTAACGTCAGTTGGTAACATCAGTCAGCATGCATCTGATTCACAGTGTTTTCAAAGTTTTGACTTGCTGTTCCTTCCAGAGTAAGAAATTGTGGTAATCCTTTTATCATAATCGTCCTGTTTCTCATCAAACCATAATTTACTGCTCCTTCACAGTCATGTCCTGGTTGTGGCTCTCAGGATCACTGGGCAATTCATTCATTCCTTCATTCATTCTGTTGATTCTTAGTCTGGTTCATTCAAAGCATTTATATAGCACCACTTCAAGATACCTATTCAAGTCCAACAACAGAGCAGTTTTCAAGCGTTGGTGAAGGATACATGCAGGTCCAGTGTAGGGCCATTCCAAATTGATGGTCCAACCACTGAGAAGTCAGTATTCACCTTTGAGCTACATCATTGTATATTTCATTAACGAAAAGTGGTTTGTTTATTGTGCCCAGGTATTTGCATGCCTATGAAGACTTTGATCGTAAACTTGGTTGTACAATGGTGACGTCCGGCCACAGTCGCATGTCCAGCCGCAGTTTGGTCTCATTTCGAGACCGTGAGCGCGATCAGACACCAAAGCTCGGTCGAAGCCGACGCGTTGGAAGCGTCCGAGAAGAGGACATCAGTGAAAAGGTCTCAAGTTCATTATTGACTCTGTAGCCTGTGTGTTTTATTAGACTGTAACTATTATTATATGGGAAATGAATAAATATTTTATGCTACATGTGTGCAACAGGTCCGCTCAGTAGTGATCTTGATCTGTACTTCAACACCTGCGGTACAAGAGTTTGACCGTGGACAAGTTGTTCACACCTACATGTCTTGTGTCTTAGATTCAGACTTATCAGCTGTGCAAATTATATGGAATAAAAGTGCAATAAACGAATTATTCAATTACTTGTTATGTATGACACTGTGTCCAGGTTTGTACGTGCATACATGCACACAAGCCTAATCTGAGTTGGTGTGAGACATTCAGAATTATTATATTATTATTATTATTATATCTTCTTTTATTCCAACAAGTTCCCATTAACGGAACACAATGAGGTACAGATCACTATAGAGTGCTGATTATGTATCTAATAACCTTTTTTGAAACGTCCTATGAGCCAGAGTTTAATAATGTACGTAATCTGGGCCAGAAAATTCCTTTTATCTTTAATAGGAAGGACAAACGGGTGCAGTCTGGGTTTCAAATTGTGCCGTGTATCCGCACTCTCAGTTCATAGCGACCGCAAAACATGAATGTTAAAGTTAGTAATTTATTTGCAGGCTCAAGTAAAAGTAGAACCAGAAGTTGATAAAACAGAAAAGCCTGTCGTAGCCACACCTTCAAGCAAGCCTGTCGTTGGTGGAAATGGCAGTGGTCCAACCCCAATAAAAACGAGAATGCCAAAGAAGTTCTCTGGGAAAAAGGACAGTGGAGATTCGGACAGTGTCTCGTCCGACATTGTCGTCAGTCCGAGATCTGCTGCCCTCGCATCTTCTGCACCCTCTTCAGCAACAAAGTCATCTGTGGAAAGTACCAAGGCTCAGCCAGTGTCGTCAGCAAAGAGTACTGCCAAAGAATCTGAAAAGCAGTCGCCGCCTGTTTTAAGAACTAGTTCGCAAACGTCGAAGGAGGAACCTATGCGAGTTACACGAGGAGATTCGCTGAAGATGAAAGACCCTGGCGCCGCTGCAAAGGAAGAACGATCTGAAAAATGTCGGATGCCGACGAAAGGCGATGCAAAAGATTCCGGAAAGACGAAAGCTGAGGTGGAGAAACCAAGCGAAAAAACAGAATCGGAAAAAGAAGAGAAGCACAAGAGTAGCCGAAGAGTAAGTTCTGTCCAATCATTTGGATTGATTGATTGATTGATTGATTGATTGATTGATTGATTGATTGATTGATTGATTGATTGATTGGTTCATTGACTGATTGATTGATTGATTGATTGGTTGATGGGTAGTGGAAACTTATGATGACAGTGGGTGGTTGACTTAGGTATTTATACGGCAGTGGATGGTTGACTGAGGTGTTTATTTAAATCTTTATTGAACACCATGTTCTTTTACAATGTGCTGTTAGGTGTCAGAAGGTGAAAGCAAAGGGACTCAATGTCCCACATTTTCTGAAGAGTTAAATGTCTATAGTGCGATGTACAAGTAGGGTAGGCATTTGTTTCGTATTCTTGGGTCATTGAGCCAGCCAGGAACGAATTCTGTGGTCCTGGGTAATGAGTAGGGCTGTACCGAATAGGTGATTATCACTATTCGGCCGAATACGAATAATTGGCCAACTATTCGGCTGAATACGAATAGTGGACAAAATAGGTCTACCGACAACATTGAAAATTTCAAATGTCTGCAAAAGTTTCAGTTCAGTAAATTTAATACATAAACTAAAAGTAAACAGTCACTGTACACAAAGAATGAGACTACTGACACGGGGATACTGCGGTCAAGGCAGTAGGCAACGCCTGGCTGCAACCACAGCATATAATGCTAATGAGAGAGTTACTTCAGTCCACTCGCTAAAGCAGCCGCTTATGCAGAAACAGATGTCACATGACCACTATTCGTATTCGGTCCGACCGCTACTATTTGGCCGAATACCGAATAGCTGTTTGGCCAACTATTCGGCCCCGAAGCGAATACGAAGCGAATATTCGGTAAAGCCCTAGTAATGAGTCTAAGTATATCACAGATATTGCTGAACATTTGTTCTGAGTACCATCGTGCATTGCTTCGTGACATGTGCTTGCAAACATGCCAATGTCGTTACAAGGTGTCCACTCAGTTGGCTCAAACCCACAGTCATTATGATTACAGATGAAGCATGCTACTGACTACCTTATCACATGAATGAAAGTGTTAAATGTCTGTGATGTTGTTCGACAGTTGCTACGCCGAGCCGTTCACATTCCAAGTGCCGAGGAGGATGCGGAGGATGAAGCCAAGTCAACAAACTCGGATAAAGGGCCGTGGGATGAACCAAGCGAAACCAACGACAGTGCAACCAATGAAGACTTGAAGATGGAAGAAGACCAGATGCCGTGAGTTTTATATTGCTACTGTGTTTATGGCTAATCTCATCATTTATATAACTTTCATGTGCGATAGTCTAGTGGTTAGCGTGGTGGTCTGTCAAGTGAGAGTTCATTGGTTCAAATCCCTGCCAGTGCAGAATTGTTTAGAGATTTCTGCGCCCCTAGCTGAATCAGCTATAATGAATACACTATTACACTGACTACACTGTCAGTGAGAAGACGAGACGGCGAGGGAGAGGACTGGCCACCTGCCCTCATATGCCAAGGCTAAGAAAATGAAGTCGCTAACAATTCATACCCATGGCTGTGTCTTGGGCTAGATTAAATCCAGACTAATCTTTTTCTTCACTTATATCGTCTATTGACATTTGATATTGCTTGCAAGCAAAAGATTTCTTTTAAGTAGTAACTGCTTTATTAAAATTCACAACCTACGATGGTCGTCCTGTATTTGTGTTAAGGATAGGCTTTTCTGAAAGGAAAAATTAAATAGCTCTGTTACAGCGAGTTCTTACTTTAAATACACTTCAGTATTGTTATAACTTGTGTCAATTAAACACAAATTCTTATATGAACTGTTGATACATGGGATCAGGGACATGGGTCCCAAATTTAGTTCAGTTATGGAAAATGACCTCATTATAGCAGGACCTTGTTATAAGATGCTCTTTCATATGACTCCCAAAGGCAATAATAAGAACAAGAGGTTTTGCTATACTTGTATCAGAATAATGTTCATCAGTTTCATTTGAATATTTATATCTGCTGAATATTTATATCTGCTGAATATTTATTTATCTCAATTTCAAACTGAAGATGTTGAACGTTTTGCTGTTCTGTCAGATTTTATCATTGCCTTTCTGTGTGTTTTTGTAAGGAGACCGCTCACAGGGCGTAGAAACACGAACTATGATGATATGTATGCAGTGGGAACAAGACTGCAGGTGAAATATGGAAAAGGAAAGGGCCAGAAGATTTATGAGGCCAAGGTATGGTATCCTGATTTTTCAGTCTGGATAAATTCTTGAGGTTGCAATCTTGACCTGTATGCTGTTAATGAGGAGACAGTTCAGTAAGTTCGCAAGTATCCTTTATTTGCGTTTGACTGGAGTGCATGCTGCACTTGGTACAGAATGGTTGCATAAGTAGTTAAATTTAGATCATAACAAATAAATTGACAGGCAAGCATAGCTATACATAGCTGAAGATAAATTGGTTTCTATTTTGTGGCCAGCTGTTACTACAACTGTATCTGCCTCTAAGTAATGCATATAGTTAAGTCTGATTATTGTGAAGACCTTGTGAACGATTTGTAAGCATTTTAATGTAACAGGCTTTATAGCTAGTTGCTTGGAATGTCGTCATTTCAAACAGTGTGGTGTAAGAAGTCATACCTGGCAGAGCTGTCGTGATACAAGGTGATGATACGAGGTCCATGGCATGAAAAGTTAGGAGAGTAAATCTGTGCTGCAACAATACAATATAACTGTACTTGATATTGCCCTCATTCCAAAGTTCTAAGTGCACACCTGACCACATCACAGAACATCGATGGCACTGAGTAACTGTGCGTGAAGGACTTGTTTAAAGGTCCTTGCGCAGTGACTGCCTGAGTGGAGGCTCGAACCCATACTCTCCACGTAACAGGCCGAGTGCTCTATCCATTTGGCTACCATGACCCTATGTATCTATGTAAATTCTAAACATTTATAATACAGCTTTTGAGAATCTGACAAATTGGCAGTTGTGGCTGTACTTGCAACTGCCTCCCTTTGGATGTGCATGTTGTTCTGGCTGGGGATGCATGTATGTAACTTCCACGAACACTTAAACACTGTTCTCTTTGCCAGGCTAGGCTGGGAGCATCTCTGAGTAGACATCCTAAGGGGTGATATGTAAATGCTATGAGCGAGTGATTGAATGAAGATTACAGTTACGAGTGCAGTTTGTAATTGTGCTGGCTGTTGTAGGTCTTAGAGACAGCGGTACAGTCGGGACTGGTGAAGTACTTTGTCCATTACAATGGTTGGAACAGTCGCTACGATGAATGGATTCACAAAGACGTCATCGTGAATGTTCTAGAGGAGCCAGTGCCTGAGATGCCAAAGCTTAGAAGCAGTGTCGCACCACCTGTCAAGTCTCAGGTAACTTCTTGTTTTTTTCCTCAAAATCACTGCACTCGTAAGGAATATCAGCCTCAAAATGTAACGTATGTACAGCCCACCTTTTCACCAAACAATGCCAGACTTCTGGTTTTGCTGACCTTTCGCATTTCTGCCAACCTTCTGCAATGGATTAGAAATTATATATATGATTTAAATTGAAATGACCATTTCGGACTGGTTTTGATGATGCCTCTAGCACTGCGATTGCAGTGCTAGAGAAGTTATCATTCATTCATACCAAAAATTTATATAACACCTCTTCAAGGTTATGTACTCAGAAGCACTCCCGACCCAACCCCAGCTGAAAAGTACAGTCTTAAGATGTGAGTGTGTACTAGATTTTGACCGTGTGATATTTGATTACGATTCCTATCAATTGTCAATTGATGATGGCTTGTTCGTTAGGATAACGGCATCTTGTGTACCTGTATTTTGAATTACCAGTTTACCACGCAAATAATTTTGTTCATAAAGTAGGGTTGTGTATAAAATGTATAACCACTTGCTTATATATACATTTGTGTTTGCCAAGTTGAGTGTTTTTGTTTCTAAACCTTTTTCATTTGCAACTCCTTTTTGCTGATCTTTTTGTGTTTGCAGTTAACAACAGTTCGGAAGAAAGCTAATCCACCCTCTGGTTCTCCAACTCTGTCCAACAAAGATGATAATCGGGTCCCTAAAAGCAAGGCTGCTGCTAGTGGTGGGCCAGGGTCAGAGGCGACTCCATCTGGTGGCCGGCGTACACGATCAAACAGTGTGGACCAAGCCAAGCAACCACCAAAGACTCCAGGTAACTATAAGTTAAGCCACTCGGTTTTCTGATCCAGAGTAAGCTTGGGTTTCCTGATACCTGTGATTCTGTGCTTCTGCTTCTATGCCCTTGATTGTATGCCTCTCACTGTATGCTTCTGGTTGTATGCCTTTGATTTTAGATCTCTGATGATGTGCCTCTTATTGCAGGCCTCTCACTTTATGCCCATTATTCTAATCTCTGATGATGTGCCTCTGATTCTATGCCTCTGATTCTTTAATTGATTCTTTGCCTCTGATGGATTCTATTTCCAGTTTGAAATGGGTTTGCTGTTTGCTAAGCAACTGAGAAATAATACGGTTGACTGTTGTAACTAACTTGTTGGTAATGTGTCTTGCAAGAATATTATTTAACCAAAATTTTGAGAAATTCTTTTCCAACCTTTGACACTTTAACGACGAACTGCATTGGTTTCCCATTTGCTTTTAGTACACTCTCGTCGTTAAAGTATTAACAGTTTTATGCAAAGTCGTCAGATTATTTTCATGTTACTAATCTTCTTGAGTCATATCTTGGGTATTAAAAATGTGGAAGACACGATTACTATGGTGCACTTACCATGACTGAGCTCCTGTGGATTGCGGTTTTTGACTCTGGTTATCATTTGAATCAACCATCAATGAACCATCATAGAAGTCATTAATTTAGATAGGAAATTATTGTAAATGGGTAAACGTTACAATGAAGTGAAAGAGTGGCCTAATTATATACCATCTGAATATTGACACGATTATGGTTTTCTCTGGTCTGACTTCAGTTGATGCATTGTGCAGTGGACATCAGTGCTGTGGAAGTTACGAATTAACGATGATAATAGTAACTAATTCCAGAATAAAATATCTAAGCCCCAAAGAGTTGCTTTGTACTTGCAATTGAGACGAATATTCTGTTTCTACAGGTCGAATCCGAGTACCAAAGATAAAAACAACAGAAACCGGTAAGGGAAGTTTCTTACTTTTGTGGGTTCTTGTTTCAATATTATTGTTCAATTTAGGCTGCCTGTTGTGGCTGTCTTAACACAATGAATGGACTTTAATATTATTTAATGCAGTTATAGTGCAAACAATCTGTGCACTGTAATTTAATGCACTTCATTGTAAACAGATGTACTACTTCAGGCTAGTTCACTGATATGTAACATTAAGGAGTTTATGGAAAACTAAAGCCCTTCACTAATTTGGGAATATCCCATTTGACTCTATATTTGTACTTGTGCAAATATATATGGATCTAGATTTTTGTGTAGCTCCCTTTAATTGTTTTTAGCACCCACTCCCCAGTGTTGTGCTACATTGCCAGTCTTTAAATGCCTAAGAAAGCCAATATATATGGAACTAGATTTTCGTGTTGCTCCCTTACTTGTTTTTAGCACCCACCCTTTCAGTGTTGTGCTGCATTGCCAGTCTTTAAATGCCTCATAAAAGCCAACTGATGGATGACACACCACAAGCCATCCATGGTCATTGGTCTGGCTGATACTCATAAAGTCAGTCAATATCACATGGCCAGAAGTGTAAAGGTGATGTCAATTATGTTAGCATTTGTTCATGCAGTTGGCATTTGAACAGCGTTCCTCATTTTCAACCGGTTTTCATGTTAACACGTTGACAGGTTCTAACAGTGGCGACAGCCACAGTTCATCATCATCTTCATCTATGTCAGCATCTTCTTCAGAAACTGAAGAAAAGGACACTTCAAATGAACCTCCAGCAGTTGAGCATAAACCTGAAGAGAACATCGACGAGGAGCTCTCCAATTCCTCGCACTCTTCTTCTCCGGTAGCGTCACCAGAAATGCCGGACATCTACACGTCAGAAGACGAAGATGAATCGAAAGATGTCCCAAAACTCACAGATCCAGAATCATCAGTACCCGAGGACAATTCTTGCCACGATTTGCCAGTTATTGAACGAACAGTTCCCCCGGATATGACACTCGCTCCTAGCGAGCCGCCGACGATTTCTGAAGTAGCAACAAATACAACGGACGTGAAGGAGGAAAAACCTATGAGCGACAAAGCGACAACATTGATAACGGCGTTAGACAGCAGCTGTCTCACGACTGTAGCGGAGGGATCAGGCGAATCGACTAAAAGTGCCACAAGCACTTCGCCGATGGAGCATTTGAGTGAAACTGCCGTCAATGAATCTGCCTTAGCACAGAAATGTGTCTCACCGTTACCGACTCTCGTTGAAGAATCGGAAGGCGACTTGGCTTGTGCAGTGAATGACGATGCTCCGACGTCACTTACATCTCGTGCTGAAACTCCCAAACCTGACACAGAAGAGGAAACGGATAAACCTGTGTTGCCACCAACTTTAGTTGAGAGCTCCTGTTCCGCTGCCAGTCCTGCAAAGACGCGAAGGAGGAAAAAGCAACTGGAAAAACCTTTAGAAATGCCTGGTGAAGTTGCTGCCGCCAGCAAAGCATGGGCAGCTGCTGTGAATGTTGAAGAAATGTGTGAAGAACCAAAAGTAGAAATTGTTTTCGAGGGACCTGCAGACGTAGAAAAGAAGCGAAAGCGAAAACTGTCGACTTGCGTAGAACCAGCAGAAACAACTGCAGCTGCGAGTGTGCCGCAGAACCCGAGTTCAGAGACAGTGTTCGAGGACGTGAGCGAAGCAGAAGGCACAACAGAACCGGCCGAAGAGTTGAAACCGAAGCCGCAACGTCGGAAGGACATTCCAGTGCTTGTTAAAGAGTTGACGACTCCGTTCGAAAAGTCGTCAAAGAAACAAAAGCTGGTTAAAGCCGGTGCTACTCAAACCAAAGATGCTCCAAAAGACTTAGAATGCATGCAGACGTCAACTCCAGTAACGGAAACAGACCTTGCATGGAAGTTTGACACAAAGTTCAAGAGCGAGGAGGCCGAGGTCGACAACAAGACAGATGTTCAACCAGATCTGGTAAAGGAAGAGGAAATGCCTGTGAAAGATGACGAAATCGTTGAAGGCAGTGGTTTTGAAGTTGCGTACTCGTGTCAGCCGCTGAGCAGCAGTTTGGACGAGGCTCGTATACGCGACGAAGAAGCCAACCTCCTGTCTGAGTTTGCAGTCGAATGCAACAAAGAGGCTCTGAAGAACGTCTTTAACGACAGTCCACCAGCGTCGAGCGAAAACTCGCCGTCTGCTCAGGACGAGGCAACGTCACCGAGCCAAGAGGAGCAGACGAGCACAAAGAGCGAGCAAGAGGCAAACCTGGAAGTGGAGGCATACATGGTGCGAAGGCTTGAAGCGTGCTGCGACTCGCAGTCGGGATACGACTTCAGCACTGCATCCAGTGACAGCACTACAAGTAGCAGCTTCGATAACGAAGGTCGACCGTCTTCGACTTCCCGCAAGAGGAAGTTTGACGAAGAGGAGAACAACCGAACCCTGCACAAGAAACGACGAAAAGAACGACACGGTGACGAAGATCTGGACAAGAACTTAACGAAACCAAATTATCGCAGTGACTGTGAGTAGAACCTGATGTCATACTCTATTGTTGCGACAAATGAACCATTCTGGCCTATAATTAGATATATTAAGAGTTCTATTTATATCTGTTAAATAGAGGAAATGTACATTCTGAAACAAAAACCCTTACATTTTGATTGATTTCTATTGTTATAATTTTTATTATTTTTAAAGTGTTTCATATATTTATAAACTTTGAGGCAAACACATTAATTGGTAAACTTCTTCAAGACAGAATGTTGCTGAGGAACAAATTACGATCAAAATGTCTATATTTCTACAGATTTTAAGTGTGTATATTCATATGACCTAATAGTGGTGAAATTCATCAAATACAACATAGCTGTAAAGAGTTAATTTAATAGTTTTTCTGCCAAAGCTATATATTTATTATTTATATATTAAGCACTACTGTCTAATGACCAAGCGTCAGTCAATGGCGCTGAGCAATAGTGAGTGAAGGACTTGCTCAAGATCCCCAAACAGTAACCATCACAAAGAAGGCTCGAACTTGTATTGTTCGTGTTACAGGGCACGCATTCAACCAGTTGGCTACTGTGTCCCCTCCTTTGACAGGCTAATTGGGTTTGTACAGTGACAGATTGTTACAGCCTTGTATTGAACAAAGCTTCTTGGCATGAAAGTGCTTCTCCGTAGGTGGCACGTTATCAAATGCCAGTTGTAGCTGACTGTGTAATATCACATCTCTGATAATGAAGAGTGAAAGCCTTTGTCATCCCATCGTGGGGCAACCAGGGGTGTAGTCGAGGGTATACGCGGGTATACAGCATGTACTAGCCTCTAGAGACTGTATACTCACCTCGGAAAATATTTGTACTCGCCTCTAATATGTTTAGGAAAACTAACCATTAGCATATACTCGCCTCCAATTTGTTTCGGAAAACTAACCGGTAGCGTGCACTCACCTCTAATTTTACCACTACAGCCCTGGGGCAACTGCTGTCTAGTTATGTTGCTCTAGGCAGAAGACAATGTACAGTGCTCTATGACTACTGTTACATTACGTCTGAGACTGTGAAGTTGATTTTGCAGTGAATGACAGTGATCATGACACGAGTTTGCCGAAGTCGAATCGAAGTACGCATGGTTCGTCACCAACCAAGTCGTCATCGCACTGTCCTGCATCATCATCTTCTCACAGGCAGCATCCGCATCATTTCCATCGTCCTGCCAAGTACAACTTCATCGATCTGGGTTAGTCTACATCTGTTTAGTTTTAATTACTGTAAGTCATATGGTATGGTATGGTATCTGAGAATTTATTAAGCACCTCTCACAGTGTGAACTACTCAGAGGCGCTCTCAGCATGTGAGCCTCGTGGAAACAGAAATGACTTTAAACGATGAACAACAGAGAGAGAGAGAGAGAGAGAGAGAGAGAGAGAGAGAGAGAGAGAGAGAGAGAGAACTTAGTGAGTAGGGTCCCATGCAGTACCAAGGGAAGGGAGTTCCACAGGGATGGACCCACGACAGCGAAAGAGCGAGACTGAGCCAGGGCAGACCTCACCTGGGGAACGAATAGATCAAGCCGATTCAGAGAACGTATCTACACTAAGAAATTCTCATTCGGGCTAACAGGCCCGGGACTCGTGAGGCCCAGGTCATGAGGCCAAGGCCATCACAATTGGCCTCATGGGTGAGGCTAGGCCTCGAGACCAAACATCACTGGAAGCATTTGGATTAAATTATATAAGAAAAGCGGTCTTAAATTTAATTCTGGATACAAGCCAAAGAACTGTGGCCAGAATGCTTGTTGGCATAAACAGTCGTATCAGACCACAGTCATTGTTACCTAAAATCATGCAATGTTGTGGATACACTACAAAGTGACATACAACTGTCTGACTGTATGGCACAGTTCATTTAAATTTCGTTCATGTAGCACAAGAATAACTAGAGGTATAGATTTAAACAGGTCAGTGGCGTGAAACTTTAGTCAAGTAGATCAGAATTTCTGTGACCTAATTAACAATGTCATTGTCAGTTAGTTACACTTTTGTTGTTATTGAGGTCGTCATATAAACAGCATATGTGTCTGTTATAATTTTAACTCTAATTAATTAATACTTTAACGATGAGTGTGTACTAAAATGCTTGGAAAACTAATCCCTCTCGTCGTTAAAGGATTAATGAATTGAACGTTTGGTGCAGTTGTAAAGCTTTTTGTTGTTTCGTCTAGAGGAAGGCAAATACCTGGAGGGAGAAGATCGGATATCTTTCTTAACGAATAAAATCCAGGATTTGCGCAGCGCCTACATGGGGCTCAAAGCCGAAGTCGCTAGCATCGACCGAAGACGAAGACGACATCGAGTGAAAGAAAAAGAAAGTGAGTCTTTTGTGGAGCCTTTTGCTGCAGGTTTTCAAGAGGCACTAAGCAAACACTCAGATACGTGCATACATACATGTGTACATACATGCACACATCCATTGGCACATGCATAATATTATGTATGTACATTGTACATACACGTGAATTGATAGGTTCATTATGCACATGCATAGATAAATGCATACATATACATGCATATATATGCACAATTTTTATTATTATTATTATTATATGAAGATTTTTGAAGCACTAGTTCATATTACTAATTACTGCACAAATGCACGTGAGGGATGAGACAATGCACACTTACATATGTAAATATGTAATTTAAAACTTCTTTTATGCTGGTGTGTAATGCACAAGGTGTCAACCGATGGCGCACCAAAACCAGGCATTATTGCAGGCAATATCCAGAAGAGCAGTCTGATATCCAGAAGATCAATTTCTACATCCAGAGGATCAGTACAGACAGAGAGAGCATCAGATCTGTACTTGGTTAGGAAATGCTAACAGGCATTTTGTTACTTAAAATTCCTCAATGGAAATGAATTATTGATAATTAATTAGGGATCAACCGGGTAGACATTTTGAGTATTTGGATGTACTATTTGCCGGATCCGGAAACGAACCGGGTACCATTTGTTCCATATGCGAAGCTTCACATTTTCATGTAATACAAAATTATCGAAATAAATTTGGGTACTTGTAATAAGTGACTGATACATTTTGAATTTTTGTCATTTCTGTGCAGTTGTGAAGTTTTCTAAAATTGCATTAAATTCAATAAATTGACATAATTTCAAGAAAATGAAATTGAATTCAATGGATGTGTAATTGTTTTAAGGCTGAACATTTATAATTTTATATACGTAAGTTTATTGAATAAGTTTTTAAAGAAAATTTTTTTTTTAAAGAAAACATTTTTTGCAACTCTGCGTCTACAGTATTTGCCGAGGCAAATAGTTCCGGAAACGGGATTTCCGTCCAAGGTGATTTCCGGTTAACCCCTATTGATAATGTGATCAAATTTAATGTTAAAAAGATGTGATTCTAGGCATGTTTTTTCTTTTCATCCGTCTTACAGTGGCGCAGTTGTCGGCCGTTGGAAGTTCATCATCGACGACAACAACATGATATTCAGCACAAGAAGTGCAAGGTGCCAGAGCTGGGACAGTTTGAAAAACAGTGTGTGCTCTATCGCTGTTGCCTCGAAACACTGACCCCACTAATTTACTGCCTCAATGCTCACGAGAAGCTGACTGATGCTTTGCAGTGGCCAGTTCACTGTTCATTTCAGCCCGATGTAAGATGCGGCTGCATGCTCGAAAGACAATTAACAGTGAGGAAAAAAACTGAAATATGGTCATGAACAATTGACCATAGCTTCTGTCTGCTACTGGTCATTATTTATTCGACTCGGCCTGCCAGTTTTATTCAGTTTTTTAAGACTCATAGTTGGCCCGCTGTATACTTGGCCCGCTGTATACTTGCGGGTGTGTTAAATCTGATGCGTAACCCAACCGTTTTGAGCTTAGCTTTTTAAAGTACATACTCGAGAAACTCTAGAGGACGGAAATACCTGGAGGGAGATGATCAGATAGCTTATAACGTGGTTGATTGTGACACAAATTCTGATGGATCACGTTCGGATCATGGATCCTGAGTTTATTTGGCCTTGAGAATTCATATTGTAACATGACCTCATTGGAATGGGGTTCCTAATGTGGCTCCCAGAAACTGCACTATATTAATGAGTTTCCAGAATATTTTACAATGAAATCCAGCAGGATGGCGAGCTTTCTCACTTGAAGCTTGGGGTTGGTTAAGTGTAAACTGTTGGCCATCTCTTGGGTACCGGTGCAATGGCATAGTGGCTTGTTGCCAGCTTCACCTTTTACCTCTGCCCTCAGGGTGAGATGTTTGCAACCTGGTGTGAGGGCAATTGGAACGTAAGGCATTGTGGGAATCGGCAAGAACTTGGCTAAATTGTGCTATGAGGTAATGATTGCCTTGCTGTTAGTTTATTGTCCTGTGAGTTTTTATTTTGACTGAAAGATCCTGCAACGTTATTCAGTGTCCTGCTGCCATCCTTGAGACAGTTAAATGACTTTTCGAAATGGGAGAGTGCAGCACGTTTTTGAGGAATCTTTACTTTATTCAGTGTATGCATGCTTGTATGTATGTACAGATTTGTATGTATATGTGTGACTGTAAGTATGCATGCACATATGTGTGTATATTTCGGGATATCTATATAGAACCTTAAATGAGTGCTGGACTGCTAGTGTCCGATTGGAGGGTGGGACTCGAAAACAGGGTTTCTTGTGCAGGTGTTTTCATCTTTTTTTGCTCCTCCTATCCACAGTTTTATTATCGTTTGGTGTAGAATTCTTTTTCCCAACTAGAGTCGTGCCCCAATTATTTGAAGCATTGAACTGCTGCGAAATTTTAATTAAGGATAGTTTCAATTAACTTTATGAACAAAGTTGGTATTTGAATTGTTGAACTGTTTCATGCTTCCAGTGCATTCCTTGACCTCTATAGATTTGTAGGCTGTGGAGTAAAAGTGGAAGTCGATTCGCACCCCCACCTCCGAGAAAAGAGTTCACACCAATGGCCAGTAGAACCCTCGGTTCCTCACTCGTATGACGATTGTTTTTAATGACTACTCGCAGAAGTGGTAGCAGCGTTGGTATCAATAATTATTCTGTTTTGCACTTGACATTGACTTTTAGGCCGAATTTAGTCTACGTGCAGTTGTGGTTTGCTCTGCAAAAAGTTTGTCCGTGACAAGCGTTTGGGTTTCGTGTGAACCATGGGGAACATCTAAACAAATTGAGTGGCACCTTTTGCGGTGTTGCCGTCGAGTTTCCGACCGATATGTGGCCCGATGCTTTGTACATAAGTTATTTTGACTGAACGAGATGTTGGTTGTGTCATCATTTAACCCTTGTTTGTCTTGACTCCAGATAGCAGCAAATATGTTGAGGAGCCAGTCTGTTCGTTTTATTATTGTTTGCGAATGAAGTGACTCGATTATTTTATACTTTCTGCACGTCTTTTTACAAGAGAAGCAGAAACTGTGATCCACTCTGTCTTGGATTTCTTCCTAAAATCGACTTCGATTTTATCGATGACTGGACAGGGCATTTGTCCAACTGTATTGTTTCATGTCTGTTCAGTCAGTCGGACAATCCGAGCACTTGTGTAGCCCTTTTAAAAATATCTACTGTGTAATGGCTCCAGCATAGCCGTGGTTAAAGGTGGACAATTTAAGAGGGGCTATAAAAGGTGTGTACATGTATTAGCATCAATAGCTAGGAAAATCAGATCTACAGGAGGACAATTGCAGGTGCTTGACTCGGAAGCTTCAAAAGTGCTTTGCTTTTCCCATCTGCCTATCTCTTTCTGTCTATCTCCGCTCTCACTTTACGTATGAATATGTACATACAGTATTTATACATAAAGGTAGCATGCATATGCACATTGATAATTAGAATGTATGCTTATATATGTTTTGAGGGGTGCTTGATAGTGTAGTGGTTTAGCACACTCGACTCAATTGAGAGGTCGGAGTTCAAATTCCCGCCAGGGCAGAAATTTGGTTTGAGATTTCTGCTCGACCTGCACCACTTAACCAACTCAACTATAATGAGTACACTCACCATACACTGTCGGTGGGAATATGAGACGGCGAGGGAGAGGACTGCATCTGCCCTCGTATGCTGAGGCTAAGAAAATATAGTTGCTAACAATTCATACCCATTGCTGCCTGAGGTCTTGTTTAAGGGACTACTTCCTTCATATGTATAATTGTGGCGCCTGTAGATACATTACGGTATGTGTATAATTATGTACGTTTACACCTAGAAGCAGAGTATATGTAAAGAATAGAGGCGGCTGGCTGCGTGTTGTGGAAACGGCAAAGCTTACGAGAGGGTTATGCCAAAAATGATGACATTAGAAGGAACCTCATGAGTGTATGGGCCAACGAGTATATATACACGCGTATTTACATATATATAATTTTATATATATATATATATATATAAATTATATATATATATATATATATCTGTCTCTACACACACATGTATGTATAATGTGTAAATCGTGTACATATATATAATATCTATATATATATATACAACAACACATCGAACCGCAATGGACCATCTTGAACATGGTTCGATATATCCGAGGTTCGAAATAAGCGAGATATGACGTCAGGCTCTTCCCGATTGACGGACACATGTAAAAATGTAAAATCTAAGAAATTTCCGAGCGCCACACCAAAACCGCGTTAGAATGACTCCCTATAGAATTAACTAAATGTAGGCCGACACGTTTTTATACAGCGACCGTATGGCCTCGACCCTGCTCATTTTTCAATGAATTGATCGCGTGAGATCCTTCACCACTGCTGCCAGATTGAATAGGCGTCACGCCATTTTAAGGTCCCCGTATATGGAGTCTACGGACCGTGGTAGCCCGAGATTTAAATCTCTGAAACAAGCCACATTCTGGAGGCGATCCGCATGCTCTCTTACAGAGGTGTAGGCCTATGCATAGGACGCTGCCTTGTAGCCTCTTGCCTATGTAGCTAACGGGGCCTTTCCATTTGTCCGTGTCTGGCATTGGATGCCGTCAACACCCATTTGTGGTGTTCACACTCCAAAAGAGTAGGCCTACTAAGACAGGCCTAGATTAGGCTACTCTGCTGATCGTGCAGAGCTTGATGTATTGCGGGGGTGGGTATTTCCAGTGCTCGAAATGGACCGTTCCGGTTCGTCAAATGCATCCGTATTATCGTTCCCTTTCGTCCAGTGGAAAATACTATGAAATTAACGTTTTTATTGTCCTATGAAATGTTAATGCTCCCATATCTTTGACTAGCGTTCCGTTTCGTAAAATTTTCCATTTCGAGCACTGGGTATTTCATACTGCTACGTCCAGCAATTAAAGGGACTTGAACTAGATCCAATGCAGCACGGAAAAAAATGTGACTTCTGACTGTAGTTGGCGTCTAAGGAACAAACTTTACGAAAAGAGCTTTGAGTATCAATTTTAGGTGCGGACGTCACCATTGGAGATAAATCCGTTCCCCTTATCCACATTAATTTTGTCTTAATTTGACCCTCCCCTCCTCGTTGCGGACGTCCTTAGTGAATCACCCATAGGCCTACATAGCAGGAAGTGGCCTCTGCAGCTCAACTTATTAATTTATTTATGAGTCAGTCAGCGACCTCGGCAGTACACCAACTCGCCCGCAGCTCTTCGTATATTCAGCATTCCTATAAGTAACATTTACTCTATTGCGTACATACTTACTGAATTAGATAGCGTCATGCACGAATGAGCAGCAGCAGTGTTGCCAGAGCTGGGGATTTTTCCCTAGATCTGGGGATTTCGGCCTTCGTCTGGGGATCTGGGGATTTTTTGGCCAAATCTGGGGAAATTTGACCATTCTGACCATTTGCATTGACAATGTATTATTTTGTGTGCACTGAGCATTAAAAACTATGCTTATATTGTAATCAATATGTAAAAAATAACGCAGTATATAATTTTTATTCCACAAAATGTAATTCTTGTTTTAAACCATATCAACTATCTAGTCATTCTTGTGGTTGTAATTCTATTTCCTGTTATAATTTAAAATTTCTGTTGATAATGGTTGTCAATCATCTACAATACTGAGTCATTATTTGCGATGTCTCTTTAAGTTATAGACTTCAGCAGGTAAACACTAAACAGCATATTGTTTTTTTTGTCTACAAATAATTAAAATTAAAATTATCGGAAAATGAGTGTAGCAGTAAAAGTAATCACCAGTTCCAGTTAATACAAGATGTTGTTCAGGCCCAGTTTTGAAGCTGTGTGTAAAGCAGTCATTGAGAGAACCCTCGAGCAACGGGATGCTCTGCAATTGTATTTCCAATCCGAAGTTTCAGTGGATAAAGTCAACGGTGCAGAGCAAATTCTGGTGACAATGAACACTGTTGTACTCAAGTATGAAACAGGTTCCCACTTGGACAAAGCAGTGTTTTCGAAAGTTAATTTAGTTAAAACTAAACAAACCAACAAGCTTTTATGTGAAAGAGTTGCCATTGTCAATTTACGAGCCAAGCAAGCAATTGCTAAAGATGGAATTTGTCATAAGTTTAATCCTAGTAAAAGCGCGGTTGAAAATGTGTGTGAAGGACGTTGTAGGTAGAGACATGCAAATATTTTGAAGCTTCAAATCAAGATTCCACGTTGTTAATTGATGCATGTGATACTGACAAAGCAGAAGTTGTCGACTTGGATGCCGACTCGTTGACAAATTTGACAAGTGACAACTGACAAGTAAATAGTCAAAACTAACATCTTATATTTCATTCCACTCATTTGACGAATATAAATTGTGTTATTAATGTAACTTAGTAAATATTGTACTGTTAAATAGTGTTAAAATATCTCATACCTAATGTTAGAGTGTTAATAAAATTGTGTTTATATAATCTGGGGATTTCTGGGGATTTTTTGGAAGGAAATCTGGGGAAATCTCAAAAACCTCACTGGCAACACTGAGCAGCAGTCAACCAGTTGATCGAACGCAGACTAGAACATGATTGGATGTATGTTGCACGTGATATAAATCAAATAACATGATTGGCTAATGACTAATGACGTCAAAATATAGAAACAAACATGTTATGACGTCATATCCGTTGCCACAGTAACCCGCAAAGGTTTCAGCGCCATTGTAGCGGAATGGTTGCGTTACGGCGCTGTAGAAATTGTCCGTGTTATTTCCATAATAGCTGCGAAGGTTTCTGCTCAAATCGATTCTCTTTAGCTGAAAATTGACGATTGGAAGCTCAGAAACAGAATTTCCACAAGGTAAAGCAATAAAGTAAACATATTATAATTGTTTCTTATCGAAATATTTGGAAGAAACGAGCCCACCGTTTGACTGAAGGACGAAAGAAAATGACTTGGTTGTCGATTACATTTTGTTTAGTTGGACCTAAATCTTGTTACAAGGCCTTGTAACCATAATCTGTGTAGACCAAAGATGTTATTAGGGAGGCTCCCTAATAACATCTTTGGTGTAGACCATCGATATCTATTTTAGACCTAAATATAGATATCGATGGTGTAGACCTACATGGATATAATATTTATTTATTTATTTATTTATATAGCGCTTAACAAGCTTCTTTAATATTTAGTAAATCTTATTTATGCTACTCCAAAACCGAAAACTTTATGGCGTGATTATTGCTATTATTAATACTATTATAATCACGTCTAAGCATAAAATTTATTTTCTCTTCGTCAGTAATCCGGGTAGGGAGCGACTCTGACTTTGGCGCTAGACAGTGGCGGCGATCTTGTTTGACAGGTGAGGGGACATTTTTGAACAGATCTGGTTAAAAAAGAGTTTTGAACTGATCTGGTCAAAAAAGAGGTAAAAACTTTATCGCCGTGAACTGATCTGGTCAAAAAGGTAAAATTGATGACCTTTTTAGGTGTTTCTTCAAAATTTGGGGGAGGGTCCGATGCATGGCGTGTCGTCCCCCCCCCACTGTTAAAGGTGGGGGTCTTGTCCCCCTCGACCCTCCATGATCGCCGCCCATGGCGCTTGATAAGTTCTTGATTACAATTACACCGTAGGGCCTATAGGCCTATTATTTTATTAAAAGAGATTTTCAACGTTTACGAGCGATGCTGTTATATTGACGTCATTTCGTTTCCGCCCGTTAGAATGTCATTGTTATTGTCTGTCTAGACTCTAGACTCTAGCTTTCCCTGTAGTTGAATCTGACGATCGCAGATTTGCGATATTTTGCGAATTTTGTCTGCGTTTGTGCTCAGAGGCGGCGCTACACCAGGGCGCGCCAGGGCAAATGCCCTGGTGAAAAAGCCTATGCCCTGGTCGATGCCCTGCCAGAATTTTTGCCCTGTCCAGAATTTGTTCGGTCATATTTGTTATATCCTGAGATATAAATTCCTTTAATTCACTGAAATGTTAAAATTTGCTTTACAAATATCAAAAAGCGTTCAGCTTCCGGGGGGCTTCGCCCATCTTATCTCCTGACTATGGACAAATATAATAGTGCTGGGGCGATTTATGGCAAGCGCAATCTTATAATTATGGTCAACACTTAGGCTCGCCCTACAGCCTGTGCACTGGTTACTTGTATGACTGCCCTGGCTATGCCCTGGTTACAAAAAGTGTCTGGCGCCGCCTCTGTTTGTGCTTGATACCCGAGAGATTCTGTTTCGTAGGTTACGTTGCCATTTCGTGAGTCTTTTGTGGATACGTCGACGCTCGATACGGTCCGTTCTTCTTGTCCAGTTCGACCGATGGAAGATGACTGCGAAGACGGAAGTCCAGCGCTGCCACCGGAAGCTCATCTTCGCCATGAACAGGTATAACCTGACGCTTCTGTTAAGGGCGGTTTCTTGTCATGTGATCCTGATTTTGCTGAGGTCAGTGAGGTTGAAATGCCGACCACTGGATCATATCGTTTGTGGAGAGGCGCTGGATAATTTCGCCTTTGTAAAGGTGATGGATGATGTTGCCTTTGTAAAGGTGATGGAGAATGTCGCCGGTGTAAAGGTGATGGATGATTTCGCCTGTGAAGAGGCACTGGATGATGTCGCCTGTGAAGAGGTGCTGGAAGATGTCACCTGTGAACAGGCGCTGGATGACGTCGCCCTTTTAAGGATGCTGGATGATATCGCCTGTGAAGAGGCGCTGGATATGTCGCCTGTGAAGAGTCTCGCTGGATGACGTCGCCTGTGAAGAAGCGCTGGATGATGTTGCCTTTGTAAAGGTGATGGATGATGTTGCCTTTGTAAAGGTGATGGAGAATGTCGCCGTTGTAAAGGTGATGGATGATTTCGCCTGTGAAGAGGCACTGGATTATGTCGCCTGTGAAGAGGTGCTGGAAGATGTCACCTGTAAGAGGCGCCGGATGACGTCGCCCTTTTAAGGATGCTGGATGATATCGCCTGTGAAGAGGCGCTGGATATGTCGCCTGTGAAGAGTCTCGCTGGATGACGTCGCCTGTGAAGAGGCGCTGGATGATGTCGCCTGTGAAGAGGCGCTGGATGATGTCTCCTGCGAAGAGGCGCTGGGCCTGGATATGTCGTCTGTGAAGAGGCGCTGGATGATGTCGCCTGCGAAGAAGCGCTGGATGATGTCGCCCTTATAAGGGTGTTGGATGATATCGCCTGTGAGAGGCGCTGGATGATGTCGGCCTTATAAGGGTGCTGGATGATATCGCCTGTGAAGTGGCGCTGGATGATGTCGCCCTTATAGGGGTGCTGGAGGATATCGCCTTTGTAAAGGTCCCGGATGCTATCGCCTGTGAAGAAGCGCTCGATGATGTCCCCTGATAAGGGTGCTAGATGACATCGCCTGTGAAGAGGCGCTGGATTATGTCGCATGCGAAGAGGCGCTGGGGCCTGGATGATGTAGTCTGTGAAGAGGCTCTGGATGATGTCGCCCTTATAAGGGTGTTGGATGACATCGCCTGTGCGAAGGCGCTGGATGATGTCGCCTGTGAGAGGCGCTGGATGATATCGCCTGTGAAGAGGCACTGGATGATATCGCCTGTGAAGAGGCACTGGATGATATCGTCTGTGAAGAGGCGCTGGATGATATCGCCTGTGAAGAGGCGCTGGATGATGTCGCCTGTGAAGAGGCGCTGGATAATGTCGCCTGTGAAGAGGCGCTGGATAATGTCGCATGTGAAGAGGCGCTGGATGATGTCGCCCTTATAAGGGTGTTGGATGACATCGCCTGTGCGGAGGCGCTGGATGATGTCGCCTGTGAGAGGCGCTGGATGATTTCGCCCTTATAAGGGTGATGGATGATATCGCCTGTGAAGAGGCACTGATGATGTCGCCTGTGAAGAGGCGCTGGATGATGTCGTCTGTGAAGCGGCGCTGGATGATGCCGTCTGTGAAGCGGCGCTGAAATGTCGCCTGTGAAGAGGCGCTGGATGATATCGGCAGTGAAGAGGCGCTGGATGATGTCGCCCTTTTAAGGGTGCTGGATGATATCGCTTGTGAAGTGGCGTTGGATGATATCGCCTGTGAAGAGGCTCTGGAATGTCGCCTGTGAAGAGACGCTGGATGATGTCGCCTGTGAAGAGGCGCTGGATGATGTCGCCCTTATAAGCGTGCTGGATGATATCGTATGCAAAGAGGCGCTGGATGATATCGCCTGTGAAGTGGCGTTGGATGATATCGCCTGTGACGAGGCGCTGGATGATATCGCCTGTGACGAGGCGCTGGATGATATCGCCTGTGAAGAGGCTTTAGATGATATCGCCTGTGAAGAGGCACTGGATGTTGTCGCTCTTATAAGGGTGCTGGATGATATCGCTTATAAAGTGGCGTTGGATGATATCGCCTGTGAAGAGGCGCTGGAATGTCGCCTGTGAAGAGACGCTGGATGATTTCGCCTGTGAAGATGCGCTGGATGATATCGCCTGTGAAGAGGCACTGGATGTTGTCGCTCTTATAAGGGTGCTGGATGATATCGCTTATGAAGTGGCGTTGGATGATATCGCCTGTGAAGAGGCGCTGGAATGTCGCCTGTGAAGAGACGCTGGATGATTTCGACTGTGAAGATGCGCTGGATGATATCGTCTGTGAAGAGACGCTGGATGATGTTGTCTGTGAAGAGGCGCTCGATGATGTCGCCCTTATAAGGGTGCTGGATGATATCGTATGCAGAGGCGCTGGATGATATCGCCTGTGAAGTGGTGTTGGATGATATCGCCTGTGACGACTCGCTGGATGCTATCGCCTGTGACGAGGCGCTGGATGATATCGCCTGTGAAGAGGCTTTAGATGATATCGCCTGTGAAGAGGCGCTGGATGATGTCGCCCTTATAAGGGTGCTTGATGATATCGGAAGTCTCTTTTAACAGATTATCGGTCTAAGCTGAACACGCCTTCTCTTGTGGCTCGGCCTTTATGTTGCGTCACCAATTTGAAATACGGCTTTGACCGCAAGCCTTAGAGTAGTGGCAACATCACTGGAGTGAAGAGCAGTAAGTAGCGGGATCGTTTCCCGCAACCCTCCCAAAGGTCCACTCAGCCTATCATTAGCAAAATGGTGCGTTGTGAAAATGAGATGTAGGACGTGATGGGCGCCTTGCATGGCTGCCGTAGACAGTTAAAATTCGACTCCTGTAATAACTTGTGATCATCCGTTCATACTGATTTGTAATCATACTGCGTAATTGTAAGTTTGAAAATATTAAACGAAGATTATTATTATTATTATTACTTGCAATTACCCTTGTTGGTAACGTTGTGCAAAGTTGCAACGCTGTTCTTCAATCACAATCGTCACCGTAATTAAATTAATTGGGCGCTGTAGAAATCTCGAAATTTTAGAGATTTCTCCGGCTCCCAAGAGCGTCGAGGAAGCAGCAAATTAACAGTCGCTCAGTCAAAAGAAAAATCGATGTAATTTATCAGCCCTACAGAAACGATTGCTGCTAGATAGACAAGCCGATAATGACGACGACGTCGATGACGAAGTCCAATCAAATCCCATCTGATCTCATCTAATCTAGTATACTGGAGTATTTCCCCGTCATATATGTGTAGGGCGTGGTGGCTCAGTGGTAAGTTCGACGCCTTGTGACCGGAGGGTTGCAGGTTCGAATCCCACTCTAGCCGCTGCGTACCGACCTCGGGCAAGTCCTTCACTCGCAATCGCTCGTGGCGCTTCGGCGTGAAAATTCCGGCACAGTATCAAATGCTGTAGTCGGGAGCGCCTCTGAGTAGTGGTTGACTTCGAGAGGCGCTATAGAAATATCCGGAATAAATAAATAGATATATGACGGGTTGTCTCTACATTATGACGTCAGCGAAATGGCCAGGCTGAATACATTTATCAGAATATGTTATGACGTCAGAAATAGGCCAAGATTAACTTATATATTAGTCTGTATTGTAACGTAAACAAACAGGCCAGGCTTAACTCATATAATTATTAGAATGTATTATGACGTCAACAATTGACCAGATTTCACTTAATACAGACAGTCCAGAGCGTTGGTTAAAATGCTCTGATCGCCGTCGTCAAGACGGCAGTACTGACGTCACAAACTTTTTCTATTTCACAATAGAACAGAAACCGTTTGTGACGTAGCGTCCTCCGACAGAAGGACGCTCTATGGATATTATTATGTATAAATGAGCGATCGTCCCTATGAGTGATCGTCCTATGAGTGATCGTCCTATGAGCGATCGTCCCTATGAGCGATCGTCCCTATGAGCGATCGTCCCTATGAGTGATCGTCCTATGAGTGATCGTCCTATGAGTGATCGTCCTATGAGTGATCGTCCTATGAGCGATCGTCCCTATGAGCGATCGTCCCTATGAGTGATCGTCCCTATGAGTGATCGTCCATATGAGCGATCGTCTATATGAGCGATCGTCCCTATGAGCGATCGTCCTATGAGCGATCGTCCCTATGAGTGATCGTCCCTATGAGTGATCGTCCATATGAGCGATCGTCTATATGAGCGATCGTCCCTATGAGCGATCGTCCTATGAGCGATCGTCCCTATGAGCGATCGTCCTATGAGCGATCGTCCCTATGAGCGATCGTCCCTATGAGCGATCGTCCCTATGAGCGATCGTCCTATGAGCGATCGTCCCTATGAGCGACCGTCCTATGAGCTATCGTCCTATATATGAGCGATCGTCCTAGAACCATATTTGCATGTGTTTGCATTGTTTGTGGCCAGGCCATTTACTGCTATTCGATATAACCGAAAGTTCGAAATACCGAAGTTCTATATACCGAAGTTTTGCTGTATGTATACTTGATCGTGAGTTTGTATTTTAGGAGTGCGTCGGTCGAAGGTGATGGCCGGCAAGGGTACGCACGGTTCATCTCTCCGATCTCCTGTATATTGATTTCTCATGTCTGACCCGGTATTCGAACCCGGGTCACCGACGTGAGATTATCCGCTCGTCCTCCGAGGCGCCTGTCCTATGATCGTATCAGTACAGTGGCCTATTCAGACGTTCCGGGACGACGCGGGATTTCCGAGATGGGGTCGAACAGTGGGGGTATCGGTTGAGGGTGCATTATTGCAACTGAATTGTATTCATTGTATAAATTCATAAATTTATGTAACGCCTCTCGAAGATAAAAACATAAGACGCCCTATCACGATCGAGCAAAATGGATTTCATGCTCTTACGGAATACAGGCAAAGATAGACGAGGGAGACGCAGTGGCCGAATGGGTAGAACGCTATGCCTGTAATGCGGGGGGTACGGGTTCGAGCCCCCTCCTCTGAGATTGTTACTGTGTAACGACCTTGAGCAAGTCCTTCACTTAATCGCGCAGCTCAGTCGATTGATGTTTGGTCATTAGATAGTAGCGCTTAATAAATGCATAATAATTCACTCCCTTTTGGCACTGAGCATTAGCGAAGACCAGCCATCAAAGAAAAATGATATCCGTAATTTTTTAAATCCTATGGATCATAATTTATGTACCTCAGGTAAAATCAATCAATCAATCAATCAAATTCGTTTATTCATACATTAAGCTAATAATAGTAATAAATCGTGCTTTTTTCTGCTGGAAAGCTCCGGAACATAATTAATTAAATATTGCGCGTTATAACATTATTCCATAAAATTGCTTACGGCAGTAATACTATTACTAGTCTATGCTCACCGAGACCCGTTCCCAAACCCCATCCCTTGTTTTTTCTCGGGCTTCGCCCTCGATTTATCCCTTCCATAATTGTTCAGTTTCGGAACCTTTTTTCTAGAGGAAAAACACGGGTATTAAATTAGACGCTGAAATTGTGGGTTGCTAGGCAACCTATTCCATAGCTGCACGCGCGATTTATTGAAACTCATATTTGCTCTTGTCAGGTGATTAGCATAGAAGTTTTACAGACTATACAGTGATTTTCACGAAGCGATGGATGTGTCTGTAAGATTAAGAATAATTATTGGTGGCTCTGTGGAGGATTGATCTTCCGCCTTCGCCGCAGCTTGGTCATAAAGTACCTCCATTGGTAAATAGGCGGCGCCACTGTATTAGTAATTTTCGAACGTCCCATCTATTTCCTCTCTTCCTTTAAGGAAAGACGAGCAGTCCCAGGAGTCAATGAAGTGTTAACGCCTTCATATTTCTTAGTCTCGGCTTATGAACAGGTCACAAGCCCTCTCTCTCGCCGCCTAATATCCCCACCGATAGTGTACGGCCTGTGTACAAATTTAGCTGAGTTCGCCAGGGGAACAGAAATCGAGATATCTTTCAGCCATAGGTGGGGATTCGAACTCCGGACATTCCGTTTGACAGTCTAGCACGCTAACCACTGGACTATCTCGAATCCCGTTTACGATTCAACCGATATATTCCACCTGAACATGACTCTTATCCGGATACATAAATTCATCCATCGATCACTTTTCTCCGTCCATCCATCACCCTCTACGCAAGTATGAGCAGATAGCGTTGCTCGCGACAGCGTAACATTGAAACCCGAGAAGGGCGCGTCGTTTCCGATCAACGCTTCCCACGTGCCTGGCGTTGGCTGCCGAGCAGATAGCCCCCGATATAATTAGATGTTCGTTTAGTTGAAATAATTCTGGTAATTATCTGCGGCGATAATTGATGGCCGAACGTGCTGACGGTCGCATTCCGGACGTTGGGAGCTTCGTGCTCACCCTGCATGACCAGCGGAGCGTCGCTCGCAACGGCGCTCATGGAGTTGTGTGTAGATGAGATATAGAGCGGCTTATTATGGTTTCTGTCTTTGGTTTTGGACGAAACTTCTGCCGAGCCAGAAGTGATGATTGGTTTTCATTACCAGCGTCAATCGTTGAAATTGTTTTATGAAGATATGCGAGGAAATATGATGAATTTGACAGCCCATGAAATGATAAGTGACTCAAAACGAGAAATGGAAGAGACTTGGGAACATAGGTCGGTTTAGAGGTGAGGAACTTTGTTATTAATACAGAGGTGAGCTGACGCAGCTGTGAGACTGCGCCGTAACTACTAATCAGGAGTGTCGCGATATGTGGTTGGTAAGAGTGGGAGCACAGTTGGTAACAAGAAGCCCAATGATGCGTGATAAAGCAGAAAAAGACGAAAGGTGTTGACAACGAAGAAGAAGAAGCAGAATGTGAGATAGGACGCAGAAAAGAATGCGAAGAAGAATGCGAAGAAGAAGAATATAAAGAAGAAGAATGTAAAGAAGAAGAAATTAAAGAAGAAGAATGTAAAGAAGAAGAATGCGAAGAAGAAGAATATAAAGAAGAAGAATGTAAAGAAGAAGAATGTAAAGAAGAAGAATGTGAAGAAGAAGAATGTAAAGAAGAAGAATGTGAAGAAGAAGAATGCGAAGAAGAAGAATACAACGAAGAAAAATACAAAGAAGAAGAATACAAAGAAGAAGAATGTAAAGAAGAAGAACACGAAGAAGAAGAGATGATGATGATGATGACGATGATGATGATGATGACGAGTTGGTGGTGGAGAAGGAGGATGACATGGAGAAGAGGAAGAAGAATGAAAATAAGAGCAGTCACTACTCACTTAAGCTAACCTGGAGAGGAGGCCTTGGTTATGAATTGGTAGCGAATTTTGTAGCTTTGGCCTCTGACAGCGGGCAACTAATCCTATTCCTTGCTGCCTGGTCGGTGGAAGGACCAGGCAGCGAGGGGCTGGACTGGTATCTTTCCAACGTACGTGTGTATTCAGTGTAGGCCCCCTATTCATTTACGACAGCTTACTTGGATTTGCTCTATTATTTTCGTTGATGTTACTTAAATTTAATTGACTAGTTAACTCTTTCGCTATTCTTCAATGTGTCTGTAGTTATGTATCTTAACTAGCTTTGAAACCTGCTGTACAATATCACTGGGACCAATAAATGTTGATTGATTGGTTGATTGATTGAAGATATAGACGTAGATTATCTTCGGAAGATTGAGTCTTAGGTCACGTAACAGCTATAGACAAACATAAAGTGAAACGAGGGGCCAGATGAGTTTTGTTTGCGAATGTTGCTGATAGATCATCGATTTCGTACACGGTCGAGAATAGGCCTACGTACAAAGAAACATCTGAAGCAATAAAAGATTTAGAATCCGTGATATATTTCAACACTTGAATAAAAACAAGGCTGTAAAATCTCGCAGCGCCGTACAAGTGCTTCACATACATAAAGCATGCTTTACAATATCAGTCATCATCATCTCCTCCTCCTCCTCCTCTTCCTCCTCCTCCTCCTCCTCCTCCTTTTTTTCTTCTTCGCATTTTTCTTTTCCTCTCTTCCTCCTTCATCTCGTGTCCTTCTCCTCCTTCTCCTCCTCATTCTTTTTCTTCTTCTTAATCTTTTTTCTTCTGCTTCTTCTTCGTCTCCTCCTCCTCTTCCTCCTCCTCCTCCTCCTCCTCCTCCTCCTCCTCCTCCTCATTCTTCTTCCTCTCCTTCTCTTCCTTCTTCTACTCAATCTACTGCTTCATAATCATCATCATCATCTTGTTCTTGTTCTTGTTCTCCTCCTCCTCCTCTTCCTCCTCCTCCTCCTCCTCCTCCTCCTCCTCCTCCTTCCATACGAAATCAACATGGATCGCATTGTGGAACTGCGCATATCACCGTTGACTGCGGCTGAGTGCCTCCTTGTAATTCCAGCGCACCATACACACAAATAGCTCGTGGGCCTAACACGACGATCCTAGACTTATCAGAAGGGAAAGTCTCTCTGGTCAGTGGCTACGTTTGAAAAGTGCACCGATGGGCCCCAGTTCCACTAATTTAGAAACGGAAACGACTTTCAAATTGCCACCAGATGGTTCCTTCAGTACATCGAGACTCGCATCTGGCTTTCGGCCGACGTCCGCGCAGAGGACGAACTTTACTATTGTTGGATTCATTTGCCCCTTTAGCGAAATAGACCTACTCACCAATCATAAGGTCACTATATGTTTCATTTGCGGTTAATTACCTTGTCTTAACTTCCTCTTCTGTGCTTGTTCTGTTGCTTCTTAAACAGTGAATCATACCGAGTAAATTAAATTTGGGGCTTAAGTTGCATGGCAAGGGGTACCTACATGTACTTAATCTTATCTGACGTTCCTTTACCGGGGGGGGTGGGGGTCATAGAGTAGTGGTAACATCACTGGCGTGAAGAGCAATAGGTAGCGGGATCGCTTCCCGCAACCCTCCCAAAGGTCCACTCAGCCTTTCATTCGCGAGATGGCGCGTTGTTAAAATGAGATTTAGGACGTGATGGGCGCTTTGCATGGCTGCCGTGTACAGTTAAATTCGACTCCTGTAATAACTTGTGGTCATCAGTTCATACTCATTTGTAATCATACTGCGTAATTGTCAGTGTGAAAATATTAAACGAAGATTATTATTATAATTATTTACTTAGCTTTAACCATGCCATCAATCCGAAGCTGTTATATTTGCGGTAACTTCCCTTTTCTTACCATACTTTACCATACCTTCCTAACTTTAAGTGACCTTACCTTAAGTTATACTTTTCTCACGTGCCTTCTTAACCTTAGGGTAGGATGGGGTTAGTTGGTCATAGGGGTTTATTGGTCACCCCCTTCCAACGTCTCAATTGCTTGTATGAACTTCTTACTGTCTAGCACAACTCGTTGCCAACGTTAAATTAAGTATTCTAATCATTATCTATTCTATGCTGGAGGTCAAGGATACTTGTGTTGTTGACGAGAAAATTTTACCGCTGAAACCGAAATATTTCGGATTGCAAACATTTCTTTCTCGCTTGAAAACTACGCGTGCGATCCCAAATCGGTATTAGTATGCTAGATAGTTTTTTTTATACTGATTCTAATGCATATAATTTCATTTTGATCGACTGAATCGTTTTTTTAGATATTTGAGAAATACTAAAATCACACCCTACGGGGTTAGTTGGACAGCCTATGCATGGGGTTTGTTGGTCCACCGGGGTTCATTATGGGGTTTGTTGGTCCTTGGGGGTTTAGACCCCTAGGCCTATACTTGGTTCGATAAATTAGCCTAATGAACCTGCTTTTGTTGAGTTTGGGTTTATATTAGGCCTACAGTAATCTGATCTAGGTATTGTTTGCAGGCTTCAGTTTTTAGAAAGATGAGAAATTACATCAGAAAAAGCAATCGTGGAGTTGATCAGGCAGATCTTGAAGAGGCGGCGAGACTAGTCAATGATGATTCGAAAAGCGTCCGATATGCCGCAAATCAGCTATCGATACCGCGTACTGGTCTTACTCGTTACCTTAAGAAACTGAAAGTGGCTCAAGATAGGGGTCATCCGTTGCCGGTGGTCGGTTACAGAAATGGTCGTCAGATCTTCACTGACAATGATGAACAGGAACTGGCGCAGTATATTATACATGCAGGTACGATCTACTATGGACTCAGTACCACGGAAGTAAGAAAGTTCGCCTATGAATATGCAGTGCGCCCATATCCAAAGGCTCCGCCAAGAAAACTGGAAACAAACAAGAAAAAGAGAGGAGAAACCCAGATATTTACAGATACACCAGTTAAGAATCGACTCCTGGCCTTGCAAAATCAAAGAAAGGTTGCAAGGAAAATTGACAGGCCTAAAGTTGGGAGTGGTGTCAGTGCACGGAAAGATGTCAAGATCGGGAAAGCCAGAAAGGGTGCGATGGTAGGCCTACGTATGGGTGACAAGACGATGACAAGAAAGACTAAAATCATAGTGTCCGCTAGGAAGCAACTGAAACTGTCGGAGTTTGGAAGCAACAGCCGGAAGTCAGGAGTGGCGAATGAAAACGACGAATGTTTCTATTGCAATGAGCCGAGCGCTGAATCCATTGACGGCTGGATTCGATGCGACATCTGTTTACGCTGGGCGCATGATGCATGCGCTGGTGTAGAAGATGATGACGATGATTTCACCATTTAGCCCGGAAGTAAATAAAATACTAGCCTATGCCTATGACTAAGTTGGGCCTGTGCGAACCAAAAACTAGGCTATATGCATTCTAGATAGTTCAATTGCAACAACCTCTAGGTCTGTTACATTAAGACCAACAAACCCCATACGATGGACCAACAAACCCCGCAAGGGGGTTAGTTGGTTTTTTCTAAGGGGGTGCATTTTGGGCTTAATTCTCCAAATTTATGTTGAGCACTGTAAAATTTATATGTCAACAATTGATCCTGACATGTTACCACACAATGTTAAAATGTTTGTTTGTTAATAAATTTAACGCTAACTGTGAAATGAGCTATTTTTTGAAAAGTGGACCAACTAACCCCACCCTACCCTATCTGACTCCTTTACTTAACCTTCGATAGCCTTAACCATGCCATCAATCCGAAGCTGTTACATTTGCGATAACTTCGCTTTTCTTACTCCACTTCACCGCACTTTCTTTGCCTTTCATTGCTTTGCTTAATTACCATTCTTTCTCTACCTGACGTGACCTCACCTTGCCTTACCTATTAATACTTTGCCAGGTATGAACAGGATCAATCACCAACATCAGCTGCTTGAGAATAGAATGAAAAAATACAAGCCTGCCAAGAAAAGACGAAAGTTGATTTACGCGGAATGCAATCGATTCAGTTTTACTATCATTTATCTGTCTACGGTGAAGCTGACCGTAAAGTCATCGCTCTAGACGACGTCATCGAAGTTCGTTCGAGCTATATGTAGAGTTCCTCGAAGCGCCGGCTGGAGTCATTTTTCTGGTGATAGGGCCTACTCAACTCAGTGATTTATTGTTATCATTTCTCTGCATGTTTGGGTTACGATTACACATCAAGCCATGATTCAGCATACGTGAACTTCTATGTATATATGTGTGTATGTATGTAATGTAGTTTGGGAACGAAGACAAGAATTGTTAAAGCAATGATCTTACCAGTGGTGCTTTACGGATGCGAAACATGGACAAAAACCAAGGCATTGGAGAAGAAAATTGAGGCATGTGAAATGTGGATCTGGAGGAAAATGTTGAGGGTTTCTTGGACTGAGAAGAGAACTAACGAGGATATCCTGGAAGAAATAGGACACTGGAGAGGGAGTTTGACGTTGGGGCAGAGAGCGTCCAGGCAGAAGATGTCATACTTTGGACACGTGATGCGTGCAGATGGGCTGGAAAAGGAGATGATGTTGGCGTGTGGGGAGGGCAGAAGGAGGAGAGGACGACCAAGGAGGAGATGGATGGACGAGATACAGGAGGCATTGAAGATGAACATCTCGGAGCTGAGAGAGGCAACGAGAAATCGGAGCACATGGAGAAGGTTGACCATGACAGTCGCTAGGATTCAACGAATCGACAGCACAAGGTGACAAGGTGATGTAATGTATGCATGTATATATGTGTGTGTCTGTATGTATATATGCATGTATGTATGTATATAGGTATGTATGTATGTATTGAATGACGAATATGATGCTGTTGTTGTTGTTGATGCCGCTTCTGCTGCTGCTGCTGCTGCTGCTGCTGATGATGATGATGGCGATGATGATGGTGATGATGATGATTAATAACAATAATAATGATAATAAAAATAATAATAATAATAATGATAGTAGCAGTAAGGCGATTTATATTAGCGCCGTATACAATAGCACCGTAATTATTTTTCCTCTGTAAATTTGCAATCATAATTACAATTGATCGACTAAGATTAGGCTATAAGTAGGCCTATATTCCATAAGTACGATTAGGTCTATATATAAAACACACCGAATGGGCTTATGCCATAGGAAACTAGGATACATATTACATTTCATATACACGTATAAATCAATATAGCCTATCAATATATATATATACATATATATATATATATATATATATATATATACAGTATTACCTGTAAACTTATAGGCCTACATGTACTGTATTCATAGCATACCCGTGTAGACCACTTCCCTTACATTTCGGGGACTACTTAGGCGGGCATAAGACACATTAGGCAGAGCCAGTCGGGCGGGCAACGCGTCTAATATTTCCGAACCGCTTGCCCCCACATAAAACATCCTTTTTAAAGTAACCTATATCAGCCTTAGTTCTTTGCTATCGTCAAAAGACGACGTTTTTATGCGACCAGGACGAGAGGTCGTTGACGGAAAACGTTGTCCAGTCCACGTATGGAAGCCGATCCCACTGCCCGTATAACCTGACCGTGGATGTATTTAATCGTTCTCGCTATACTGCGTCAGACTTTCGGACTACAAACGCAGCCTGGTCCGTGTGAGAACCGCGGGCGCTTCACTTCGAGGCCGAGGTTCCATTTACTGGATCATCAAATGGCACTGTACCCGATGATCCGAAAAACAGCTACTCCATGAAACGTAATCTCCGCCGGTAAGTATTGCCGTTTTGATGTGCAAAGTGATATTGATGCGCAGAGTACGTTGGGTCTGTTGTGCTCCTTTCGTTTACGATGGGTCCTCTTCGTAAGCCTTAGGTTCCAGAAGGATGGTCGACAGCGTACGAGGTTCTTTGTTTCAGTTGTAGTTTGACCGAAACAATACCTCGATTTCTTCAGTGTGCGTTCGTGTTTGAGTGCGTGTTTCAAAAGTAAAAGATCGTTCAGAAAAGAACGAGTAGCACGAGAGGAAGGAGGAGTAGGAAGAGGAGAAGGACGTGGAGGAAAGATAAGAGGAGGAGGAGGAACAGGAGGAGTAGGATAGGGAGGAGAATGGATACGACAATAAGAAAGAGCGGAAAGAAGAGGAACGAAGAGGGGGAGGAGGACGACGAGGTGGAGGAGGAGGAGGAGGTGGAGGAGGAGGAAAGTGACAACAAGAATGATGCAAGAAAAGGAAACTGAGGAGGAAGAGAAGGAGGAGGAGAATAAGGAGGATGGGAACAATGAAAATGATGCGGAGAATAAGGTGGAGGAAAAGGAGAAAAGGGGCAGGGGAAAGAGAAAAATGAAAAAGAGGGGAGAAGGAGAAAAAGTGGATAATGTGGAGGTGGCTATGAGGAGGAGTATGAGAGATATATAAGGAAGATAAAGAGTAGGAGAAGAACAGGATGGTGGCAGTGATTATGAGGATGATACTGAAGGAGGAGGAGAACGAGGAAGAGCAGGAGGAAGAGAGTGATAACGAGGATGATACAGGAGGAAAGGAAGGAGGAGGAAGACGGGTACGAAGAAGAGAGAGGGAGAAGGTATGAGGAGGAGGAGAAAGAGGAGGAGAAAGAGGAGGAGGAGGAGGAGGAGGAGGACCTGGAGAAGGAGGAGGACGAGGAGAAGGAGGAGGAGGAGGTGAAGGAGGAGGACGACGAGGAGAAGGAGGAGGACGACGAGGAGAAGGAGGAGTAGGTGAAGGAGGAGGAGAGGGAGGAGGAGGAGGATGAGAAGGAGGAGAAGGAGAAGGAGGAGAATAGATGAGTAGGAGGAGACTAGAGGTTGAGGAGGAAGGGGGGAGGACGAGGATTGGGGAAATGAGGATGGTGTGATAGTAGGTGGAGGAAGGTGGTGGCGGCATCGGCGTCGGTGCCATCAAAGTACTGCCCTCGATTCCGGCGCCGCCACTACCCCTGCTACTTTGTTACTGGTGCTGCAGACGTGGTTTTTCTGAGTGATGCGAGAACATGCGATGGCAAAAGCCAAAGAGATGCGCTGGAACGAAGGCATAAAGCGTCTCTGTGATCCGAGAAGCCATCGATGACGCCTAGGCTGCTGCAGCTGGTGAATCGGTTGCTGCTGCTGATAAAAGCCGACGTGCTCGGAATAAGTCGAGATGCGCAGAATTAAGATACGGATGTTTTAATGGTTTGAAGCAAATACGCCTGCATAGGGATGGCGCGCATGGCCCCTTGCATACAGGCTGAGTGTGAAACTTAATTCGTACACTCACCACAGTTAGATAAGGTAATGGTAAGATTAGGTTAGGCTTAGTTAGGTTTGGTTAAGTTATGTTAAACCAGGTTTAGTTAGGTTTGATTATGTAGTATTAAACTAGGTTACGGTTAAGATAATTTAAACTTGATTCGTACATTCAGCACTGGGTCAGATAATGTAAGGTAAGATTTGGTCAGGTTTTAGTTAGATTTGGTTAAGTTTTAGTTAGGCTTAACTAGGTTAATTTTGGTTAAACTAAAGGTTAGATTTCGTTCGGTAAGGTTAAGTTGGGTTTATGGTAAGATAAGGTGAAATAAGATATGTAAATGCTGCTCTGAGTAGTTCCCTTGGAGGAGCGATATATAAATCCTCGAAAGAATTAATGAAATATATACACTAGTCGTTCTCTTGAAGAGGCGCTATATAAATCTGTCATTACAATCACACTTCAAAGTATATATATATATATATATATATATATATGTTAGATTACATATAGATCAGATTATATATATATATAGATTAGATTATAATCAGATTATAAACTTTCAACGGATACTCGCCACATTGGTCACTTTGATTAGACATTAAACTACGTCATACATTATACATTACATTCTCCTTTTATATATACACCCTGTTATACAGTATGTGAATATAATTAAACCATGCTACATATATCACCAAGTTATATATATATATATATATATATTTATATTTATATTATGTATATGTATATTTAAATTTGTATGTACTTCAAAGCCAAAGTTTTGGGATTCTTATTGGTGCCTCGGTTGTAAGATCTAGCGTGCAGCACTCCCTCGACCTGTACACGCGTTGATACCGTGCACCATTCTTAACCCTTTAAGATGAGAGCATTAGTGTTCCATACAGTTTAGTGCACGCTCGCCGTTAATGTGTTAAAACTACAATGGCCAGTAAAAATCTTCAAAGAATGAAGTGTCTATAGCAAGGACGTAGCCAGACTTAAATTCAAGAGGAAGCAACTCCGGGAGACACCCAGGTGCAGTAGGAGTGCGGAGGTATAACCCACGGAAAATGTTTTAAATCTAAAAAAGCAAGAGGAGGCACTGCCTCCTCTTGCCTCAATGTGGCTACGCCTATGGTCTATAGTAATCTCCTTTAAATTCTCTTTTGTTTGCTTGCTTTGTTTACGTTGATTAAGTGCATTTTTCTGGTGTGTTAAATTTTATGCCGTATGAACTTTGATTTCTTTAGGCTATAACATGGAAATTCAGTGTTTTCTTCTAGAAAGACAGTGCTGTTAATCATTATACTTGAGCTGTTATCTTTCTCGCGTCTGTATTTAAGCATATGTGCAACAGAGAACCATTGTAATGGACATACAATTTTTGGCGAACTGTAGCCTAACATGCCTGCAAAAACAACATAGTCAGTAGTTCGTACTGATGTAGTTAGAAAAAATCATGAAAAAACTTTCAAAATTGCCAAATACAGATGCCAGTCCTGAAGGATTATGAATTGAATTGTTGTTTATTGAACAAAACAAATCTACAGTTGCAGCCATGCATGAGCAAGTGGTGTGCATGCAGCAGAATCCAATAAAAGCTAAAAGCTTTTACTGACCTTGTCGTCCTCTCCTTGTTGGATTCTTACAGATCCCTCGATTGCAAGGAAGATAGCGGCAGCTGAATTGATTTCTCTGTGTGATTATATCGCAAAGATCACGCACTGTTACTGATTTGTTCTCGGTCATGCAGTATTCAATGCGTCTGATGGTCATTCTCATACGACAGAACATCGATGCCGCTGAGCAATTATTGTGAGTGAAGGACTTAATCAAGGTCCGTATACACAGTGTCCGCCTGATTGGACACTCCAAATTGAAGGTCTGCTCTGCAGTGGAACATTACTAATGACGAACCAATGCGGTACTGACTGTCTGCCACCTGACTGAAGTTGGTGTTGTGTTTAAGGCACAGGTTGCACTGAAAAATCTAGTGTATGAATCAAATTTAGATGCGGATGTCCGCACTGGTCATGACCCCTCCCCTTGTCTGCATGTATCCGCATCGGGACGACCCCTCTTTCTCTCCCTCGATGCGGGCGTTAAGCGAAGTTTGTAATTAAAAGTAAAGCTCCTCCCCCCAGTGGACCGCAGAGGTTTCGCTTATTTCCCGCTCAGCTGCCCTTGCTGCTGGACAAAGGGATAACGTATCGTAAGACGTCGGTGGGGAACGGTAGCCGAATGGATAGAGCGCTTGGCAAGTTGGCCTGTAACGCGGAGAGTACGGGTTCGATCCTCCATTGAGTCGGTCACTGTGTAAGGACCTTGAGCAAGTCACTGACATTTGCTCAACGCCATCGATGTTCTCATAAGATCGTGTGTGCAGTGTGCACTTCTGAACTGTTGAAGAAGGGCAATATCAAATAGGACAAAGTTGTATTGTATTGTGCCGTATTGTACTTTATGTATTGTATTGTTCTACCAAGCTTACGTGATACCAAATTATAGTTCTACTGCTTGTTAACAGAAACACACAGGCGCACACAACTTTCCCAGGTTCGTTACACGGATTCGGCTCAGCATAGGTGCAAACCCCATCATATTATATCAGATAACATTACAGGAGATTAGATCCCATTAGACTACAAGCCCTCAAAAGTCGACACAACATTGGCTGCTTCGACTAGACATACTACCTGAGTGATGTGCTCAGTCAAGTAACGAAGGGACAGGTCGGCGCCGATGAAGCGCATATAAAATCGCCGTGCACCCGATTCGGTTTGGTTTCGATCAATCAGAGAGCAGGGAATGTAGAACAAGTTTCTCTTGCTCCACATCTTCTTCCATCGTCGTCCGCGTCTTATGTGATCACCTCTGACTTCCAGAAGTCGTCGATACGACCTGCTCACAAATTACGCGATCGTTGAGACGTCTAAACGAATGGCGTCGCGTCCTTGGTCGATACAGTGCGGAACGGTTATTCACTCAGGCCCTGAGTATGCGCTCTTTCTAGTACACTGTGAACGAAAAAAACGAACCTTTATCTAGTGTAAAAATTAACTCAGTAGATGTTAACTAAAACTCTATATAACTACACTCAGTGGCGTCACCGCCTATATCTGTGGTACGGCTTTTGCCATGCCACTTTTTAAGTTGGTACGGCAACAACACGGACCTACTTTTGCCGTACCACTCTTTATCTGTTAAAGGCTTCAGTCCCCAGACCTCTAATTTGCCGTACTACTTTTCAAATCGTGGCAAAGCCACTGACTAAACTTCACCTTGCGTATCTGATTCACAGTTCTGTATGACTTAGCGATCGGGCACTTTGGTAATCCGTAAAATTTTCTACCACAGCTCTTTTTTACAAATAAAACGATGATCGAAACTTTGAACATAGAGCAACTAATTTTAAATTAGAAACAGTTTGTTACTGTTGACATTATTAACGTCACGGTGAAGTCATTCATGCGAGATAATGACCATCTGGTAATTGACTCTTCAGTCGGTGAGTGGCTTGTGCGTGACACAAGCCCTGAGGTCGAAGAAGGGCTTCCGAAAATGAATTATAGTTTAAAATATAATTTAATAAATCTTTAATCATTGAGCTAAAATTCTCCTAATTTGGATGAACCTTGAATGAGGTCTATTAGTATTTGACAGTGACGTCGCCATGGTTATAAGGTTGGGGGGGGGGCAAGGCAGACTGGCAGAGGATCTGAAGGACTTCCAGCGGAGTAAAAAAAAGAGTAGCCTTGCTGGGGAGCTGGAGATTTTTCCATTTGCAACTATTATTTTTTGTGGCAATAGATTTATTCACTGCACTGAACGGAGTGACCTGACTGCTCACTTGGTTCGAACTTCTGTTTTGCAGCATGGAAGTTTCGCTGTGATCAGTCCAACTTTCCGGAATAGATTACCTAGCACTCCATTACATGAATTACATGAGCGCCTCGACCTGACTTTTCCGTAAGCATCTGTTCTATCTGTTCATCTGAAACTGTTCTATTCGATCCTGGAATTCTGTCGTTACGTCGGGAGCGTCTCTAATGCGCATTTGTCGCTAATTTTATGGCGCTATCGTCGGTTTTGTGGCGCATATGTCGGGGCGCATTTGTCGGGGCGCTTTTGTCCTCGACGCCTTTGACGGGTCACCGACTGCGGATGTAGGTAAAGGCTTCAACAACGTCCAACTCATTGCCTGCAGCCGTTGACAGTATTTGGTCAAGTGGATGTTACGACGTGGTTTGGCTCTTGGTTTCCCCCAATTGATCTCCAAACCAAAAGGTTTGGCCTCCATACTCGAAACCTTCAGCGACAGGAGTAAAGCCTCTGTCAATTTCATCAGGAGTGAAACATCGTCTGCAAAATTTAGGTATGTGAAGACCGTCGTCCCGATAGTGGCGCCTATATGATGCTTCCCACAATGGACGGCAGGCTGTATAATTTTGTGCATTGGTGCCTCAAAGAGATCTGGTACCACTGAAATTGCCCTGTCGTACCCCAATTTGAACTGTAAACCATTCAGATGTTTTCCCTTCTATTCGTACACAACTCATGGTGCCGGTAAATAAGGCGCGTATGGGTCCGACAATCTTGGCCGGGAGACCCTAGTCATGAAGTACGCACCATTGCTTCTCTATCTAATGCGTCGAATGCAACGTTCAGATCCACGTAAGCAATCCAAGGGGGTTGTTGGTCCTCGTGCCGTGTCTGGATGAGAGTGTCTAAGGTGAAAATCCTGTATGCGTTGTGGACCTGCCTTGAGTGAAACCACTTTGCTCCCGTCTTCTGTGCTTCAGGAACAGATCTTTCACGAGCCCATAATTTAATACGATCCCGCAACGACCTCCCTTGGACAGACAGAACATTAGTGATCCGCGATGGTTATTAAATTCCCTCCTGTTGCCCTTTGTAGAACGGGAGACCTTTGGGATCAATCCTGTCTGCCAGGTTTTCTGTATCGCTTGAATGAGCCACTGAAGCCGGCACTTTCCACAGCATTTCTGGTATAATCTTGCAGGGACCCGGCACCTGAACATTCTTCAGAGCCCGGATAACATCAGCGACCTCTGCCTCCGAAGGCATTCCCAGGTTGATTTCTGAGTCGTCAGTCTAGACCCTTTGTTCGTCCTGATGCTGATGATGGGAGGCTGGTGTGTGGTTGAGCATTGAATCTTAATGCTTACGCCACCTTGCCAGTTTTGACTCATTAGTTCAAGGGCATGTCCCAGTTTTGTCCCACACAAGGCCGAGATGGGCTGCTGATCCTTTGGCCGGCTCACAGAGCTGCCTGAAGAAAGCGTCCACGTGGCATTCTCGGGCCAGACTTTCTTCTGCCAGTTGAACCTTTTCGTCAGCTCACTGCTGCTTTCTGTCCTAACGGATTTCTTGCACTCTTTTTTGAAAGAGTTGCAGCAACATCTCGCTGACCTGGGTCGCACTACAGTCTGCGCGAGACGCCACAGTTAGTAGCTGCCTTTAGATCAGAGGTTCCCAACCTTTTCTATGCCTCGCATCCCTTGGAAATATTTAATCAGCGCTCGCACCCCTACAAAAGTGATATCACATTTGAAGACGACTAAGTCAGATTTCTATTTTTTGAACCACAGACTGAATCACATGTCATGCACTCATACAGTACTGTGGGTGAACAAACTGAACTAAAAATGAGCTTTTAACTCAGTGTATAAATATAAATTGCACATATAAATTCATAACGCTACAAAGAATGCACTGGGGTTTTTGCAAGTCATCATTTCCTGTTGTGCAAGTGAAACCAAAGCGCACATACTCATCATTCCATTTCCTTCTTTTTGACATGATGAAAAATGAAGGGTCAATCTGCGAACCAGCACGAGAAAAATATTAGCTATTTTACATATTCATAAAGCCCGTTTTGACAAATTTTTCCTGCTCATTGCTTCTTTCAAAATATAATGTCATTATGACATTGCACTCAAAGCAAAATTAATTACCTACAAATGCCGGCACACTGCAAGACACCGGTTGCACTACTATACAAATACTGCTCAGTAAGTATACACACATGCACACACAATTATTACATTTATTAATATCAAGTTCTGTTATTATAAAATAAATGTGACCACACCTTCAATGCAAACGAGTTTTGTAACGAGTTAATTTCGTGACATTTGTATAAACATGATGGATTTTCTATCAGCCGATAAAAAAGTTGACCTACTCTTTCCTCTTTCTCGCACCCCCTGAAATCCCATCTCGCACCCCCTGGGGGTGCGGGCACCCCTGATTGGGAACCCCTGCTTTAGATGATGGATTAAGATTAATGGAAGAAAATGTCAAGCCACATATAGGTACCCCTCCAAAAAAAACTCTAACCGGATTTGCACGAATCCCAGGACCCAGCCTGAGCAAGGTCGGGGCAGTTGCCCCTTGCCCCTCTGGCGACGCTAATGGTAATTGGAATAAATCTATAGATTGGTTTTTTCGTTCGCCTTGTGCATATAGCCATCGGCGGTACCTGGTCACGTGACGGATTTTATAGATTGGTCTGAAAATGTAGCTGCGCGCGTGTGTGCGTGCGTGTTATGTGAGTTCTTGTGCGACGGAGAAGAGCAGAATTTTAAGTTTCAAGTTAATCTTTTTCAATATCAGACTCTAAGGCTGCTACACAATGCTCATGGACTTGGCTGTCTAATCATCTAATGCACACGTGAGGGACCTATACTATAGGCTATACAGCACAGCTCGACAGCAGAAAGCAATTCCAGGGGCGCTTTACAGAACCATCAATCCTCTAGCTGTTTTGGTTACGCGTTTTCCGTGCGGAATCCAGATAATTTTTCTTTCCGCATCCTAACTTTTGATGAAACAGACGAGGAAGTGAGAACAGAAAAATGAAATGTTTTCCTCTATTTGTTGGAACTATTTGCTGTTGCCGCTGGGCACAGACAGACAAACAAACAGACAGACAGACAGACAGACAGATTATCGGTCAACCACATCCAAAGAGTCGCTGACTGATTATTCGCTCAGCGCTCATTCGCGGACACGCCTCCAGTGACGTCAGCATTGCTGTAGTGACGTCAGCAACGCCCTGGTTACGTCGAGCAAGAGAATTAATAACGTTTCGTCAATAATAATTATTCATTGTTTTATTTATAGCCTTTATTAATTTCCCAGCCGACGATACACAGTATGTTCTTGGCAGTTTATTTATTTCTTATTTTATTATTTTATGACCTGCATGAATTACACGTATCGCCGACAGAAACAAATTGCAGGGCAGCAGTGTAAACACCGCTGCTCAACCTCAGGTATAATTATTATGCTGGAAGGTGTAAAACCAACCGCCAGCTGGCGTAAACAAACAATCGCCTCGCTGTGAGTGATGGCGGCCTTTGTAGCAGTCCCGCCAAAAAGCCAAGTCTAAAATAGATCGGCTGAGGAACTATGTTTTGTAGGTCGAGCGACTGTCGGGTTTTCTTTGAAGCTGTCGGAGGATTTGGTTGGATGCGGGGATCCGGCGGGTAAAAGAAAAAACAACGGATGCGTTATGCCATTTTTTTTACCACATTAATGTTATTTCCTTCAGATTGGGAGCATCTAAATACACTGTCTGGGCAGCCACTGAAGCCAATACATCAAAGTTGTTAAGCCGTATGCGGACCTGTATCAATAATTAATTTAGCAGTGCGTGGGAATGTGCGTGTGTATGTGTGTAGTTTTTTGTTTAAAGATGACGATGTATCAGAATAAAGATGACGTGTGTTGATCTTCTCGGTGTTTAGTTGTCTAAACAAAACGGAGTTTTTGTTGTTGAACATTTTACGGATTACCAAAGTACACGAATACGGGTCAAAATCTAATGTTGTTATATATTTGCTGCACACGAAACAACTCACGAGTCACGACTCATGATATATTTTATTTTTCTGACCCCACCCCCCCCCAACATCCTTCAGTAACTTAGCTGAGAAAGTTAGAAGAAGAGCTAGGGAGTTTAACTCCCAATCCCCGACAGCTGAAACAATGGCTCTCCTCCTTTATTCAGACCGGCGATCCGGAACGGCGTTACGGCATCTTTTTTCAGCTATTAAAAATAGTTTAGTTATTTTATTAAAAGAATAATTTAGTTATTTTAATATAATATGACGTCAAAAAATGTGGGGGGAGGTTTCATCGAGACCCCTCTCCAAACTCCTTCCCCGTTTTTTTCTAGGGTCTTCGCCCTCGATTCAGCCCTTCCATAATTGTTCAGTTCCGGAACCTTTATTCTAGAAAAAAGCACTGATTCAGGCTATACGAACTGGCACAAAAAAGGCATTGACGGAGTTAATTAGCTGCGAGATTTGACCCAAATCTAGCCGACACGGATTGCCCTTGTAGGCCTATAGGATTTATTTTTGACGATGTAATTCCAGCAATTTAAAGCCCTCATACATATTAATGCTTTCTATTACGTACTTAAAGCCACATATAATTCTGAAAACTATAACCCGCCAATAAACAATAAGCAAGCGGTCAGTTGCCTAGTAACCCTAACCTTCAGGACCTCTGGCTTGGATATATGTACATTGTATAATATATATATATATATATATATATATATATATATATATATATATATATATATAGTTGCGATTATTTTCAAACAAAGAGAATACCTAGATACGGCTACGATTGTTTTCAAACAAAAAAGGTACGTAGTTGCTTTCTTACGATTCTCTTCAAACAGAAGAAGACGTTGATATGGTAACGATTGTGTTCAAACAAAGGGAATACGTAGATTTTGTTACGATTGGTTTCACGCAGAAAATGCGTTGACATGGTTACGATTGTCTTCATACAGAAGACGTTGATATGGTTACGATTGTGCTCAAACAAAGGGAATACATGGATATTATGGCTACTATTGTCTTCAAACAGAAGAATGCGTGCGCATGGCTACGATTGTTTTAAAATAAAGAGAATACGTCTGATTGTCTGTCTGTCGGCTGGTCTTCTCTACATTTCTGTCGTTCGTTACTTATTTCATCATCATCATCATCACCATCATCATCATCGTCGTCGTCATCGTCGTCATCATCATCGTCATCATCATCGTCGTCGTCATCATCATCGTCATCATCATCGTCGTCATCATCATAATTATCATCGTCGTCGTCGTCGTCATCATCACCGATTCACCGTCGATTATCACGTCATCAGCAATATGACAACAATAATGATTGCGATACGGAATGCTTCTGTGTGCATTAGTTTGCTATGCATACATATGTATACGCAAGAGGACACCGTCACACACACACACTCACACACACACAGTCTACATAGACTGTTAGTCTTAACAGACTACCAGACTATAACTTGACGCTCTACAGTCCTAGCCGTTGCGAAGAAATTGATAATCATTCGAAACTGATTTATACTTGATCTAGTAAACGTTTCTGGGATAACGAGGCGCTACATAATTTGGCGAGTGTCATCCACAGTAATAGCAAAATTCTTGCCGAAGAGACAGCTTGATGGATTCCAGAGCTTAACGAGTCTCTTTGCTTCAGGAGGAGTCAGGCGATTATATAGGTCAGCTGCCCGCTTGCTTAGATCTATAAGGTCTAGTAGAACCAGACAATCTGGCATTGCCATCGATTGATGCTTGGTCGTTAGGTAGCAAAGCTTTAAAATACATAATAATAATAATAATAATAATAATAATAATAATAATAATAATAATAATAATAATAATAATAATAATAATAATAATAAGTATATTCTTTAATGGACCATCTGCATAAGCACTATGGTTTACAAACATGTTATGCAGTTAGAGGCATTATACACAAAAAAGGAAAATAATAATAATAATAATATTAATAATAATAATGATACTACTACTACTACTACTACTACTACTACTACTACTACTACTACTACTACTACTACTACTACTACTACTACTACTACTACTACTACTACTACTACTACTACTAATAATAATAATAATAATAATAATAATAATAATAATAATAATAATAATAATAATAATAATAATAATAATAATAATAATAATAATAATAATAATAATAATAATAATAATAATAATAATAATAGTAGTACTTGCAGTAGTAGTAGTAGAAGTAGTAGTAGTAGTAGTAGTAGTAGTAGTAGTAGTAGTAGTAGTAGTAGTAGTAGTAGTAGTAGTAGTAGTAGTAGTAGTAGTAGTAGTAGTAGTAGTAGTAGTAGTAGTAGTAGTAGTAGTAGTAGTAGTAGTAGTAGTAGTAGTAGTAGTAGTAGTAGTAGTAGTAGTAGTAGTAGTAGTAGTAGTAGTAGTAGTAGTAGTAGTAGTAGTAGTAGTAGTAGTAGTAGTAGTAGTAGTAGTAGTAGTAGTAGTAGTAGTAGTAGTAGTAGTAGTAGTAGTAGTAGTAGTAGTAGTAGTAGTAGTAGTAGTAGTAGTAGTAGTAGTAGTAGTAGTAGTAGTAGTAGTAGTAGTAGTAGTAGTAGTAGTAGTAGTAGTAGTAGTAGTATTCCAACTGACTTTACCAAGGAACTACTCCTCAATCAATGTCAAAAGCCATTGAATCATCTAGGGCCTTTCAACAGGGTCATGTGACCCGATCCTCACACAAGGAAGGGCCTCAGATTTGGAAACAGATAAGGTATTACTAGCTGTTGACCACTAGTTTTTTCGCAACGAAAAGTATGTACACGTTATCCACCTCTCTCTGGTCTCTCTGGCATCCGGAACTTCCATTGACCATCTCTGGACAACCCCTTTGACTTGACGCCGCGCTCGCGAACAAGCTGGTGCTTTGCGCTTAGCTTTGGAGTAGCACTTCAGAAATTCGGACCTTAAGATTACGATTACACGCAGGTCACGCCACTGGCGTGTTTTTATTGGACAATATACTGCGAGCATCATGTCGTGGCCACATGAATCTTAATGGTCGTTCAGACAATGAAGAACGCTGAAGCATAAACTGCAGAAGAAGCTAAACGACCAGCTGAGCTGTTAACCCCTCGATTTTGTCTGAGCTTTCGAAACCCCGTTTGTTGCCCGCGGCGCACTCCAGTCTGCAGAGCCCCGCTCCCATCGGAACTTCTTCCTTAGATCCCGGTAACCATGTTGATGGACGATGGCAGCTGCTGGCAGCGTAAGGATGGGTTTGGGTTATCTCCGTCTTCAAGGACGAAATTAATAACTTAGGTGACAGTCACTAGGTTCCCAATGTCACGGGGTCCCAATGTCACGAGGTCCCAATGTCACTAGATCCCAATGTCACTGGATCCCAATGTCACTGGATCCCAATGTCACTGGGTTCCAGTGTCGCTGGGTTCCAATGTCACTGGGTTCCAATGGCAAAGAGGTACCAAGTTCGCTTGCTTTCAAGGTCACATAAGTCCAAAGGTCACTTTGATTAAAAGGTCACGGAGCCACAATGTCGGGGTCTCAAGGTCACAGAGGTGTCATTGACAAGAAGTTAGCTATACCTTTCCTTTAGAGAGACGGTTAATCGGGGTAAGACATCATGAAAATATATATTAACAAATGCGGACCAGCACAACTGTTTATAGTCAGGGATTGATAGTTCGTTGTTACTATCAAAGTGTCGCCGTCGGGGCCTGCGACCTCGAGCCCACCCATTCGAACTTCCGGACAAAGACGATAAAAACTGCATCTCACGCATTCTGTATAAGAAAATCTGAGTACAATCCGCAATAACCCAAAACCTTTATATCTTCATTTTTATTATTTTCTATTATTGATTCTGTCTAGTCTCATGTTCCTGGTTGCGGTTTGCCAACCAGTTTTGCATAATAAACGAATATACACACTATACACTGGAGCAACTGTTACACTCGATTCGATTTTAGGTTCGAACTGACGTATGTCAAGTGTTACGCAATACAATTTTCGTCTCTCTCATACTCTGACTGACCCACCGACTGACCTAACAAACTGTCCGACCAAAGCCCTTCCACAAACCCTCCCATCACTCACACACACACACACACACACACACACACACACACACACACACACACACACACACACACACACACACACACACACACACACACACACACACACTCACTCACTCACTCACACACGCACTCACACAACACTCACACAAACACACACACTCACACAACGCTCACATTCACCCACACACACAATCACGCACACACAATCACACTCTCACACACTCACACATACACACACTCACACTCTCGTTCGCTCTCTTTTCTCTCTTTCCCTCTTCGTACTCTCCTTCTTTCCCTCTCTCGAGATCTATGTCTGTCTCACTCCTTCTCTTTCCCTCCCTCTCTCTGACACTCTTTCTCCCTGTCTCTGTCTCCCTTTCTCTCTCTCTACCCCTTGCATCGTGTTCTGTCGCTTCCCCATAGTGACAAACATGACGCTTATGTCGCTAAACATTATACAGCGCTTTTAATAACCTCCCAACGGTCTACACATTCAGTTGGAATATTTATACCTGCATGGGTCCCGTCTGAGCGTTTCACCTCCACGTTGACTTTTACACCTAACCGCGCAAATGCGATATTATGGAGTCGACTCGTGTTAATGGCCGCAGTTCCCTCCACGTTGTGTGCCCGTTGGAAAACAGCTTCCGGTTCTAACCTTCCATCGATCGGCTCAACCAACGGGGAGCACTGTAATGAGCCGGTCTTTGAGCATCGGCTCGAGTTTAAGCGGTAATTAAGTTGGCGAACTTGGGAGATCTATTAGGCGGCCAACACGTCCGAAGTTTATGCGATGATTATACAGCCCGATGCTAATGTTGCTGACGATGTTTTTCTTGTGATGCTGATAAACCCTCATTGTACCTGTCATTCGAGAGAAGCGGGGGACGGAGGGGAAGGCGTCAGCAATAAAAGCAAGAGTCGTTATAGCCAACGTCTGGTGGCAACGTTGGCGACAACGGTGTCGTTAGAAAGCGCAACATTGGCAACAGCATTAGCAACCGCGACAACAGAAAGCAATTCGAAAGTGCAACGTCGACAACGGGAGTGTTATGTGCACGTGGTTGTTCGTTGCGTTGTTGCGTTCTGTGTTGGTTGTCCTGACGTTGTCATTTCGACGGATTGGCTAAGTCATTGGAATGACAACCGACTGCAACGATAACATTGGTACTGGACAAAAGTTTGTCCAGTTACAATGTTGTCACAAATGTTGCAACCGCGTTGCAACATTTTGCAACTGCAGCATCATTCGATAAACTATGTATAGCAACACAGCAAAACCCACAGAAGCAATTAATTTAATCAACTGCAATAAAATTAACAGTTACAATAGCATTTCGGCTGCTTTGTTTACGCAGTTAAACCTTTATCCTTTGTTACACCTGTTACGCCTGTAACAGGTGTAACAAAAGACACGGATAATAGGTAGTTGGTAGTAGGTATTTGTAAGTCACTGTGACAAAGGTATGACAGTGAAAGTGACATAAGAGTGAAATAGCATAGCAAAAGCAGATGGATGCTAAGTTGCTGCTGGACTGGATGTTGGTGGGTGGATACAGTAGAGTCTGAGTAAACTGAAGGAGGAAGCCCAGCGTCGAGATGAGTGGCGCATTATCCTTTTGATTCTGCCCAGGGGCAGAGAACTAAACTAAAGGAAGAGAAGAGATGACGATATCTTGTGTGCTGCTGGTGTTCGTCTAATTAGGTCAGTCAGAAGGTTAGAATAAGGTTAGATGAGAAGGTTAGAATAAGGTTAGGTCAGAAGGTTAGAATAAGGTTAGATGAAAAGGTTAGAATAAGGTTAGATGAAAAGGTTAGAATAAGGTTAGGTCAGAAGGTTAGAATAAGGTTAGATGAGAAGGTTAGAATAAGGTTAGATGAGAAGGTTAGAATAAGGTTGGATGAGAAGGTTAGAATAAGGTTAGGTCAGAAGGTTAGAATAAGGTTAGGTCAGAAGGTTAGAATAAGGTTAAGTCAGAAGGTCAGGACAGAAGGTTAGGTCAGTTTGGATACAATTGGCTGAAGGCGTCGATTTGATTTAGTGATGCGTCCTTCCGTTTCGGAATTCGCTGGCAATTCGTTACGTGACGGGACAAACATCGATCCATCCATCGTCCGTCACAGTGGTACGGAGGCTGACAACAGCAGAGGCATTTCCTCTTCTGCCTCTCCTCTTCATCCTCCCAAACACTCATCGTTCGTTCAAGATCTCCCCCACCTCCGTCTATTCCTCCTCTTTAAGTTCCCCTTTCCCCTTTCCCCGACTCCTCCTATATAAAAATGCCACCGATAACACTACCTGCCCCGCAGCAACCTCCTCATCCACCACCACCACTACTACTACTCTGGAAGTGACGCTACATAAATGTGCAGCTACAATTGCAGACTACAGTTGCATTTACTACCACCACACCAGTTACACTACCACGTTCGCAGATACGACTACGAACACCTGATGGTGATCGTAGTTGTAGCTGTAGTTGTAGTACTACCATCACGCACACCACCACAACGACCACAACCACCACCATAGCAACACCACCACCACCAACATTAACACCAGCACCATCACTACGACCAATACCACCACCAGCAATAGCAACACTACCACAACAACCACCACATCCAATAGTAACGCCACTACCACCATCAGCACTAACACTGACACCAATACCCCCACTCCGCTACCACGACTACCACGAATGACCCACCAACACCACCTGATTCTTCAGATCTTATTAATATGTAGAGGCAGGTGAACAAGCAAGCGAATTTATATTTACCTGTGCCTTTTACCTGCAGCACTTACAACATCACCTTTGCGATCATCACCACCACCACCTCTTCCGCCACATCCGCCATAACACTTCTCCACCACTTCTACCATCATCTCTTCCGCCACATCCTCCACAACACACCTCCACCACCTCTTCCGCCACATCTTCCACAACACTCCTCCACCTCATCCACCACCTCTTCCGCCACATCCTCCACAACACTCCTTCACCACCTCCTCCACCACCTCGTGTACTTAAGCCATACGTCCCATGTTTATGTTATTGTTATTTTGGGGATCATTGTGATAATAGTGACCACGATGGTGATGATGATAATGAAGGTGACGATGAGGGTAATGATGATGATGACGATGATTATGCTGATGATGATGCTGATGGTATTAATGGTGATGATGATGATGATGATGATGATGATGATGATGATGATGATGATGATGATGATGATGATGATGATGATGATGATGATGATGATGATGATGATGATGATGATGATGATGATGATGATGATGATGATGATGATGATGATGATGATGATGATGATTATGATTATGATGATGATGATAATGGTGATGATGATCAATCAATCAATCAATTTTTATTGCTCCCATGAAGGAAGGTATCAAACATTGTTACAGTTATTGGAGCAAAATTAAGCAGACCATTACATGGTTATTTGTTATATATACAAAGTTTAGAAGGAAAATATTAAACCTTCATTAAAGTTATGCTAATAAAGAGAAACAGACCATTCCATCCATGGTCGCGAATTATGTACATAAAGTTAGACGGAAAGTATTAAACCTTTGTTATGGTTAAGCCAATAAAATAAAGCAGATCATTACCTGGTCATTTATTATGTGTACAAAGTTTAGTGTTTAGGCAAAGTAGGGAAGCAGTAGGAACCCTGAAGGGACAAAAGTCCCGCTAAGGTAGAGGCCTATAGATCCATTTTAATATGTACATGTAGATGGCAAGTGTCCTAGGAAATAAGATCTATAAGCTTATAGGATATGTCCAAGTATGCATGGGAGTTTAGAGTTCAATTGTGCAGGTGTTTCCTGCATGCACAAACAGTGCTCAACAAGACAACAGAACAAGAGAACATAAAATAATTCTTAACTAATTCTTAACTACGTGACATGACCTATTGTGTGCGCACGTACAGGTTCTTTCAATTGCACAAAGCTTGACGCAGTTCGGATATTTCTAGGCAAGCTGTTTCATGCTTTTGGACCTTGATATTTGATAGAAAATTTGAGGGTGTTAGTACGAGCGAAGATTTCCATAAAATCGTCATTGCGTCTGGTGTCGTGAGTGTGTATATTCGATGCTGGGCAAAAGTAAAAGTCAAAAGAGGATGGGAGAAGATTATTGTTGTAATGATACATAAATTCGCAAGTTTGTTTGTATTTAATTTGCGTGATATTTAGGAATTCGTACTGATGATGATGATGATGATGATGACGACGACGACGATGATGATGATGATGATGATGACGATGATGATGATGATGATGATGATGATGATGATGATGATGATGATGATGATGATGATGATGATGATGATGATGATGATGATGATGAGCGACAGCAGTATCATCATCGACGTCACCTCCATCAGTACCACAGGCGGCAGATGCACAGAGTCGATGGCAGCTGCCGGTGGACCCTCGACGGCTCACTATATGCGATGCTTTAAAAACAACAACAGTGATCATAACTGAAATTCCATTAGAAGCCGTACAGTAAAAACAAATCTGTTTCTCTAGCGCTCTTTTCTATTGTCTATAGCAACACATCACCAATCAGGTAATTCTCACAATCAATGCGATGGAAAGCGGCGAACGATATGCTCCCCGGTGAATTATTACAAGTAAATGTAAATGTAGACGTTTTGATTAAATATAGCGACCGTATGACCCCGACCCGGCTCATTTTTCAATGAATTTATCAGTTGAGCTCCTTCACAACCGCTGCCCGTTTAAGAGGATGCCAATTGAAATGTACGTATTCTGCATTGCTTGGAGCAACAAACGTAGGCTAGATGATGATATTGTTGTTGCTGCTGCTGTTTTTGATGATAATGATAATAAAAATAAAAATAATAATAATAAAATCTTTCTTTTTGGGCCATGGCACTACAGCAAGCGGTCAGAGGAGGTTAAAGCCATAATTTAACATCCACGATCATAGGGCGTGTTGATAATTCTTTTCAACCTGGTCTTTGAAAGGTGCAGAACTATATGCACCTAAGAAGAGCCATTATGTCTTCTGTTGGGGTCAGGTCCAGACCAAGCAATAGAACAAGTAATTGCTGAAGCAGTCTCATCTAAGCTAGAAGATGAGAACATTAGTGCAGCAGCAAAGATCCTGTGCTCTGATGACAAGCCTGTCCCTATTAACACAGAGACGCTGGAAGAACTATACTTAAAGTACCCTACTCCTCCTCCAGACCGTCCTTCCATGCCTAAACCTAGTACTCATACCCCCTTTCAAGCTACGGAGGCAGATGTACTAGCTTGCATCCGGACTTTCCCTGCAAGCTCCTCAGGGGGGCCTGATGGTCTTCGTCCCCGACACATCCTGGAACTGGTTAATTGTGCTGAAACTGATCTCTGCAATAACAGCCCTGGTCAACCTTCTTCTGGCAGGAAATTGTCCTAATGAAGTTCGTGCCACTCTTTTTGGGGTACCCTGTTTGCCCTACGCAAGAGTACGGGAGGGAGGGGTCTGCGTCCGATTGTGATTGGATCCTGTTGGCGCAGATTAGCTTCAAAATGCGCCAACGCATTTGCTGTCCCCAGGGTCACAGCATATCTGTCTCCCAGGCAGTTGGGTGTAGGCGTGCCCGGTGGATGTGAGGCGGCAGCTCATGCAGCCAGGTGTTTCCTCAGTGACATAAAAGACTTTGCTGTGCTGTCTCAAAGGTTTCCGCTTTTCAATTTCTCGTCTAGCGTTCGCGATCTAGGAGTGACCCTTGACAATTCTCTCACCTTTACTGAACACATTTCCAAACTCACTCGCACTTCCTATTTTCACCTCAGGCGCCTTGGAGCTATCCGTCGCTCGCTCTCATCTCCAATTTTCACTTCAATTGTCCATGCATTTGTCTGCTCTAGACTTGACTACTGCAGTTCCCTCCTCATTGGTCTTCCTAAAGTCCGTCTTGCTCCTCTTAAGTCCGTTCTCAATGCTGCTACTAGATTAATTGCCCGTCTTCCTC
>OY744605.1:12469964-12484964 GCA_963556255.1 Allolobophora icterica | reverse complement strand
TGACTGCTGACACTGGAGCTGCATGGGGCACTGGTGGTTTTTCGTTCTGCTGACTGACACTCACAGTCACACCCCAACTATGACAGAAATCGAAGTTCAAGACTCCAAGTAGAACAGTAATTGAATATCAGCACTATTGTGTTGCTAGTCAGCTTTCTTTTACGGCTGATTGATTGATTGCCTGTGACATTGACATTTACTTGCTTAAAAAGTTCAAAAGTAAAGAAATAATAAAATTCGTTGCCATGGCAAAGAATTCTATTATTTTAATATTTCACGAATTTTAACGAATTTTAAAACTGCAGTCTTAAAATTCGTTAAAATTCGTGAATTTTAAAAATTCTTAAAATTCGTAAAATGCGAATTCTCGAACTATGCACACACACACACTTACAAGGCGCCTTTGTGCAGTTCCTAATACAGTAACCAGATACATGCATACATACGTAGTTTGCATACATCATATAATATGCAGTCTACATATATACATACATTATAGATATACATATATACATATGTTTATATTGACTGCCGTGATATAAAACCCTATCATCCGGTTCATATATATTTATGCATGCCTGTTACTAGATAGGTTTTATGCGATGGCGAGTGACTTAGTGAGCGGTTTTGCGTCGGCCTCATCGCACTCACTGGAGGCTGATGCGGCTGCTGAGGTTGCTGAGGTTGCTGCTGCAGGTGACTATTGATGGTCGTCGGAGAAATCCATCTCGATGCAAATTGATGATTCGTTGATAGTCTTGGTTTATTACAGCAAAGTCCCACATAGGATTACATATATATATATATATATATATATATATATATATATATATATATATATATATATATATATATATATATATATATATATATATATATATATATATATATATATATATATATATATATATATATATATATATATTGCTCTACCCTAACTCGCTATACTTCATATGCACGCACATGAATATTATATATATATATACATATCTATATGAATATTGTATTATATATGTGAACAAGTGCAGATTATATGTATATCTTGTAAAGCCTATCCTTCGAATAAACAACCTATAAATGTATGGCCTAAAGAGTGCTTCCCTTCGGATGTTTTAGGCGCAGGTTTAGCTACTGCTGCTCTTTATTGCCTCCGTATAAACTTATATATAGGCCTGCGTGTTGTTGTACATTTTGCTGTTGTCATGAATAATAGAAATATTTGAACGTCGGCAGATTTATTAGTTTTAGTCATAAATAAATAAATAAATCATCGTCTCCATGATCATCATCATCATCATCATCATCATCATCATCATCATCATCATCATCATCATCATCATCATCATCATCATCATCATCATCTTCTTCTTCTTCTTCTTCTTCTCATTCTTCTTCTTCTTCTTCTTCTTCTTCTTCCTCTTCCTCTTCCTCTTCCTCTTCCTCTTCCTCTTCCTCTTCCTCTTCCTCTTCCTCTTCCTCTTCCTCTTCCTCCTCTTCCTCCTCTTCCTCTTCCTCTTCCTCTTCCTCTTCCTCCTCCTCCTCCTCCTCCTCCTCTTCCTCTTCCTCTTCCTCTTCCTCTTCCTCTTCCTCTTCCTCTTCCTCTTCCTCTTCCTCTTCCTCTTCCTCTTCCTCTTCCTCTTCTTCTTCTTCTTCTTCTTCTTCTTCTTCTTCTTCTTCTTCTTCTTCTTCTTCTTCTTCTTCTTCTTCGCATTCTTCTTCGCATTCTTCTTCGCATTCTTCTTCACATTTTTCTTCTTCGCATTCTTCTTCGCATTCCTCTTCTTCTTCGCATTCTGCTTCACATTCTTCTTCATCGCGTTCTTATTCGCATTCCTCTTCTTCGCATTCTTCTTCGCATTCTTCTTCGCATTTTTCTTCGCATTCCACTTCGTCCCATTCTTATTCGCATTTTTCTTCGCATTCCACTTCGTCCCATTCTTCTTCGCATTTTTCTTCGCATTCCACTGCGTCCCATTATTCTTCGCATTCCTCTCCCATTAGCCATTACTCATCAACAACAGTCTCACGTTCCATGACTCTGTAAACTATCAGTGCTCGTGAATAAGCTGGTGCCCTCCACTTGGCTTTCATGAATAATATATTTATATTTGAACGTCACAATACATCACTTGCGCTTTAGAAGTTTGGAGATTACTGTGTCGTATCAGAGGGATGTCCAGAGCGCGATGTCCGGTGGAGATCCGAGTCCGGTTGCCCCGGAGACCAGAGAGAGACAGACAGACAGACAGACAGACAGACAGACAGACAGACAGAGACAGACAGACAGACAGAGACAGACAGACAGAGACAGACAGAGAGAGAGACCAGTGAGTGTAGGCAGAACAGCTGGTAAGACTTGATGTCCTGGGGTGTCGTGGGACGAGGCTAGGGGACTGGTGATGACCAAATGAACGGAGACAGACCCACACAAGAAGAAGTGGATACTACTAAGCCTAAGTAATCTGAGGAGAACAATAATTATTGTCTGCGACCAGCTGTGACCGTGATTAGTTCGTGACCTCGGTTCACGGAACTCGTCGAACCGGATATTGCCACATAATATGACATTGAATCTCGCATACATCGCATCACGTGTACAAACGTGTCTGGCTGGTTGAATGGCGCCCTGTCGGAAGACCACAAGGGCGCTTGAATAGCCATGTGCGCAGACCGTGTGACAACACATCGCAGTATGTCACACTACGTGACACCGCGTCATGGCTCATCACAATAAATCACATCACATCACATCATAATACATCGCGTCATATTACATTGAACATGTCACATAGCAACACAATACATCACATTGCATCACATCACATCACAGTACATCACTTAGAATCACACCACATCACAATACATCACTTGGAATCACGTCACACCACATCACCTCACAGCACGTAACATCACATCACATTACATCACACCACATCACATCACAATACATCACAATACATCACATCGCGTAACGTCACATCACATGACAATACATTTGGTTACGTCACCGTACATTGCATCACATTATTACATCACATTGCATTATATCACGTCGAATAGCATCACACCAGAATACACCACAATACATCGCATCGCAATACCCTGCGTTACGTCAACAGAACATCACATCACATTGCATGTTAGAGTACATTGCTTGGCTTAGCACAACATTAAATCACACAAGTGCTACCTTGATGCAGAAATGGCCGGCTACTTCATTGTCCGAAATTGGTAACTAGAGAGAGCGTGTGTTCAGCTGCAGCAACAACCCACCCACCCACCCACTCACGCCCCCACTTAACGGACCCTTGGCCACCATAAAGTACCAGTTGGCCCTCGAGGGAAGAGGAAGCCTGATTCACCTTTATGCCTTGCACCACGTAAAGACCATCGATGGAGTTGTTATGGGCACCTGTTGACGGTCGCCATGACAACGCCAGTCATCGACCGTGACATTATCACATACTAGGGGTGGGGGGAGGAAGGGGCTGTCGACCGTAAGATAAACAACCTCTTATTTTTTCTGGCTCTTTGTCTGTCTATCTGTCTGTCTGTGTCTGTCTTTGACTTTCTGTATGTCCTTGTATTTCCGTCTGTGTCTTTATGTCTCTTAGTCTCTGTGTAGTTGTCGTCATCTATCTCTCTGTATCTCTATATGTCTCTCTCTGCATATCTCTGTCTCCTTCTTTCTCTATCTCTCTGTTTCTTTCTCTGTACCTGTCTGTGTCTCCCTATATCTCTCTCCACTCGCTGAAATAGTTTGCCACGTGTTAGTGAGTTTCCCGAGTGTTTGCCTCTGTCTTACTGTCTACTCGTTTCTCTCGAAATCCTGCTCCATTTCGCTTCCTATGTGTCATTCTTTGTATCTGTGTAGCTGGTCGTTTGTATCTCTGGATATTGCTGAAGCAAAAATCCGCAATTCCGCAAATGGTTATTAATGTCTTTCAGCGAATGACTCGTTCCCGATAAATTGTCTATAATAAAGTTATGGAAAATGAAATGTACAGCAAATATATATATATATTTATATATATATATGGCTATTTGATGTACATTTCATTTTCCATAACTTTATTATATATGTGTGTGTAGGTGTGTGTGTGTGTGTGTGTGTGTGTGTGTGTGTGTGTGTGTGTGTGTGTAGGTGTGTGTGTATGTGTGTATGTGTGTATACTCTGTGTGTGTGTATGTGTGTATGTGTGTGTGTGTATGTATGTATACTCTGTGTGTGTGTGTGTGTGTGTGTACTGTGTGTACTGTGTGTACTGTGTGTACTGTGTTTACTGTGTGGTGAAGTACGAGGTATATTCGCTCATTTATCCTTCGGCGACGTGTATGCGTACTCTGCTATAGTAGCAGTAATGCAGTATACATATAGTAATAGCAAAACTGCTACTAGTATACCCTACTGCCAATAATACTTGCTATAATAGCTACTATTCTTCAGCGAATGACGACTTTCAGTTGATGTCGCAGGAGAAGCAATGTTATCTCATTCGTTCAGATCGGGTCAGATCCGTTTGTTAATTAATGATCTGAATCAGTTGTATATATATATTTACATCGAAGTTATCAGATTGGAAACGTTCAGATTAAACTGATTGACCCGTCACACGCAAAAATATAAGATCCTAGGATAGGTCCCCCACAGTGCACCAATTTCAAAATGAATCCGGCTCTCTGTATGCCTGATCGGCAGATTTGCATCAGTGCACTTATAAGAGCGTAACTTTACCCCATCAAAGGGTAGTGACTCCTCCCTTTCCCTGTTCCTCTCCTCTCCGTCTCCCTCCTGACATTTTATACAAACTTGACATGATACTATCAGCCACAACAAGATGGATGACTTCACCAATCTATACAACATATATATATATATATATATATATATATAAACAATCTGTAAGTTAACAAACGTTAAGGCATCTTTCAGCATTGCGATAGTTAACTATACAATATACAATACACCGCTGTTAATTGTCGTTGCTTGAACTTACTTCGAACCAAAATAACGCTACAGTCGTGTCGCGAAAAAATGTCTGCACATGGCAAAAGGTGATGATGTCTGTCACCACCACTTTTTAAAGTGGCGTTGACCGGATAACACCGTTACCAGACACAGTTGTGCCTACGAATGCACCAACAGTGCCCCACCAAAACAGGAATCCGGCTTTCAACAGTCCCTCGATTGCAGATGTATAGACTTGGGCCGCAGATTCCTACACCATGTCAAGTATCCAGCCCTCAACATCCCCCTCTCTTCACAGGTTTAAACAGATAGTCCCATAGTTTACACGGAGCTCTCAGCATCCCTCTTTTAAGTCTTCTACCAGCGCCCCGATAGTTTACACGGAGCACTCAACGCAGCTGTTGTTCAACCTCGCCGATCTGTTCAACCGCCGACCCAACGGTCGCCATTGACAAACGGAGATAAATCTCTTCACATGATCGTGACGAAACCTGCAGCGCATGCCGACGCCTAATCTAACTTACGGACGACCTATACGAGGAAAATCTACACACCCAAGTCCTGACTTTTATAGCGCCTGTTTATACGCAGCTCATGTCCACCGGAGATCGACAACAGCAGACCCCCAACAACTGCTTATTCTCCGGCATCCACGGTAACAAATTGGCGAACAGAAATCTGCCGAGCAGCGCGGCGCATGTTGACCTAAACCGCATTGGAATGCCTTTGACGGACTGCAACGCGTGCAGGTTGCACTAAAGCAAATCGTAAACGTGATACATGTAACAGTTAGCGTACGTACGATGCGTAGCTGTTGCGTACGTCTGATAGAGATATATTTACTAATATAGATGAATGCGAGTTTAACGATGGGAATTAAGGCCGAGAAATGCAATTGCAGCTTTTACCTTAAACTTTAAAGATATAGTTACTGTCTCTGAACTGCGCATAAATATACACGACCGGGCAAAGAATGTGTATATTAACACCGCCTTTACGTACATAGGTTATATATAGAGCTCTATGCATACATATATATATATACATACATACATATATGCACACATACATACATACATACATACATACATACATACACATACATACATACATACATACATGCATACATACATACATGCATACATACATAATTACATACATAGACACATACATACATAAATATATACATACATACACACATATATAAATACATACATACATACATACGTACAAACGTACATACATACATACATACATATGTGCATACATACAGAGTTACTTACATATAATACATAAATACATACATACAAAATAAATCCAAGAACGTCTAAAGCTATTATAATAACACTCAAGGCATCCGTCAGTGGTCGCCTATATACTAAGCAGAGTCGTTGTACATGTCATCATCTAAATATATATTTCTGTACGCACATAGATACATATATATATATATGCATACATACACATACATCTGTGAGTATATATATATATATATATTTATATATATATATGTTGCGGTGTACATGATCGAACGAACTCCGGTTGATGAAACTAAAATCTCCTATCGAAGTGAGTTGTAAGAATAAGGATGCTTTGGTTGCTGATGCAGTGATGCTGCATGGGCGGCCATGGTTTACATCCTCACCCAATATATTGTAGCAAAAAGGGACGATCTGGAAAAGGAACCACGAACAACTTCCCCGATGAGTCTTCTACTGATTCGCCTCAAATAAGCGTCGAGACAAGTTAAAAGGCTTCTATAGATTTACATACATATAAGGATGGCTTCCTCGTATACATGCACGTACATACATTACGTATACATGCATGCATAACAACGTAAATAAATATATATATATATATATATACATATTCATATATGCATGCATACATACTACATATAAACTACATACATACGTATACATGCATATATATATATATATTGGATAGGCTTATTCTGCTCGTCTGTGAAGGCAGATATATCCGTCCGACTTCTAAACATAGACGAATGTTTCTTTGGACTTTTATTGTAATTGACTTCATGACCGTCACTCCAAAGTATCTACACTTCAGAAATCGTACAGAGTGGTATGCAGGCAATGTCAGACATCTCTACAAGTATGCATCATACATATATAAAAACATACTTACAGGGCCGTAGCCAGGATTTTGTTTCGGGGGGTGTTTTCTGTTTCGGGGGGTGTTTTCTCGTCCTTAAGCAAGCCGACAAGCAACCGAATTAACTGATCAAGGGGTTTGTAGTTAGTAAATGCATTATTTCATTTCTACATTATTTAATTTGGGGGGGGGTGTTTAAACACCAAAAACACCCCCCTAGCTACGGCCTTGCATACTTACATAAATACTGATCTATACATGCGTACATACATATTCGCATATATACTTACAAGCAAATAATAATACATAAACACATACGCATGCATAATATACATACATACATACAAACTACATACGTACATGCATGTATACATACACATATGTAATGGCTTGCTGATGTATGTGTGCTTAAATGTTCGTGTTTACAGAAGCTGGCTTTGTTTTTGTAATGTTTGTGAAATGCATCTGGAGATAAAACAAGCAGATAGACCTGGACACACAGGTCGACAGACAGACAGACAGACAGATAGACAGACAGACAGACAGAGAGATAGACAGACAGACAAACAGACAGGCAGGCAATTGTGTTACTGTGAATGTAGCGAAGAGTCAACAATTACGTGACACTCAAAGAGAGAAAACACAGCTGAAGGCAATAACGAAATGAATGAGCGCGAGGACAAGACAGACAGACAGACAGGTCGACAGACAAATAGAAACACAGACGAACACACAGGTCGACAGACAGACAGACAGACACACAGGTCGACAGACAAACAGAAACAAAGACAGACACACAGGTCGACAGATTGAAAACCAGACATTCAAACAAAGACGGACATACAGGTCGACAAACAGACAGACACAGAGACATACTAACATACAGACAGACAGACAAACAGACAGACAGAAACACAGACAGATGAACAGGTCGACAGACAGGCAGACACAGAGACGTACTGAAATACATACATACAGATAGACAGACAGACACAGTGACATGCAGACAAACAGACAGACAGGAGGAAAGAGACAGAGAGCGCGAAAGACGCTGAAAGAGCGATAAAGAGAGAGAGAGAGAGAAAGAGAGAGACAGAGACAGAGACAGAAACAGAGACAGAGACAGAGACAGAGACAGAGACAGACAGAGAGAGACAGAGAGAGAGAGAGAGAGAGAGAGAGAGAGAGAGAGAGAGAGAGAGAGAGAGAGAGAGACAGAGACAGAGACAGAGACAGAGACAGAGACAGAGAGAGAGAGAGAGAGAAAGCGAGGTACATGTGAAATGTGTCTCTGTATTTTTTTTACGCTATCTGTTTTCTAAGACAGTTAGGGAAACGGATGCAGACAAACAGATTGAAGACCAGACATCCAGACAAAGACGTCTCTCGACAGACGAAACAGACCAGACAGACAGAATCATATAAGAATAGAGAGAAACAGTTAAATAGGTATACGAAAAGCAACAGACAGGCATTCAGGCAGACAGACAGACAGATAGACAGACAGACAGACAGACAGACAGACAGACAAACAGACAGACAGACAGACAGATAGATAGATAGATAGATAGATAGATAGATAGATAGATAGATAGATAATAGATAGAGACAGACAGACAGAGACAGACAAAGAGACAGAGAGAGATGCAGATAGAGACAGAGACAGGGAGCAACAGAGAGAAACACAGTGAGAAACAGAGAGAGACACAGAGAGAGACACAGGGAGAAACAGAGAGAGACACACAGAGAGACAGAGTAATACTATTCAGTGCAGGAGGCGATCTGTCTGTCGGTCTGTCCATCTGTCTACGATTTCAAATGAACTTGAACTCTCAGCATCTGTATCATTCCTTACAGCACCAACAGCAGCTGCGGCCACGTTGCTGCTAAGAACACTGGCGGATCCAGGAGTTGAAAGGGGTGATGTCATCATGTTGGCAATAATGTACACTGCTCGTTCACGAATCCTATCCCGATGCCTCCTCTTCCGGCCCTTACCTCCCTCACCGTTTCAATTCGAAAAACCATCCGTCTGGCTGCGTTCTGCCTGTCTGACCCTTTGGATCTTGACCTAAAACCGAATTTACCCCCCCCCCTCCCCCGCCGATCGATTTTTTACTAAGCGCCTGTAAATAAGCTGTTCCCGCGACTTAGCCTTAATTCTTGGGCGCTGTAGATATCTCGAGATTACGATTACGATACTGGAACATTTCCGACGAGGTTTTTGGTTCTCGCCCACTTTGAAGTCAATTGTTAGTCATTCCCTTTTCGATCATCGTCCTCTTACCCGTTCCCCATCTTTCCCTCTTCCCCAACCTGCATAACTTTTCTTTCTCTCTGTCCTTTTCGTTTCTTGACTATTTCTTCCGTTACCACAATAATTTCGCACATGTTCGCGTTGAGCAACATCATCATGCATTTGTAATTGTAATTAGTAAGTTCTATTGCGCTGGTGTCTAATACAAAAGGCATCAACCGATGGCACACCAAACACCAAGCCGTAAACAGGTCAATATACAGAAGATCAGCCCGTAAGACAGAGAGGCAGCCTACGTTTGCATGGGCAACTCTCACACAAATTAGGGCGGCAACTCAACTGCACCCAAATTGGGGAACGGGGCTATCGCCTGATCGTCTTCCTATGGGTCCGCGTTTGATGTGCTTCCCACTGTAATTGTTATTGCAAGTTTATATAGCGCCACGCCGGAGAGGATGGTGCATGAACGATCAGGGAAAAGGGGTAAGAAGTCAATAAGTTTCCAGACTTGATCATCTGGCCCGGTTTCTCAGACAACGAGGGGTAGGTAAATCGTGGTCTACCCACGTGTCAGTTACAACCTTTTAATTATTCTTGGCATACGTATCCCGTGCTGGGCGCTGTATAAATTACACTTCGCAATACCAGCGTTGGGCGGAGAGTGAGTCCTGTGGGAGGGGAAGGTGGACGCTATCCCCTCCCCACAGACCTGACTGTGGCCTCGATCACTCGCTGGTCTCATTGCTCGACAGGGATTTGTCCGCTCGTCAAAGTCATCTCTAATTGTGAAGAACGGCATCGTTATATTATCTGTTGCTGCTGCTGCTGAAGATGAATGCGTTGCTGCTGCTGCTGCTGCTGCTGATGATGATGATGACGATGATGATGCTGTTGCTGTTGCTGTTGATGATGATGATGATGATGATGATGATGACGACGACGACGACGACGATGATGTTGTGTTGTTGTTGTTGTTGTTGTTGTTGTTGTTGTTGTTGTTGATGATGATGATGATGATGATGATGATGATGATGATGATGATGATGATGATGATGATGATGATGATGATGATGATGATGCCGTGTCTTACAAAAGGGCGGATTCAGGGTGGCAACATGGCCCACAATTTCTAGGAGATAAACCACTGAGTTGGCCCAGAAATTGGTCAGAGCGAGGATTGACTTATTATTATTATCATTATCATTATTATTATTATTATTATTATTATTATTATTATTATTATTATTATTATTATTATTATTTCATCATCATCATCATCATCATCATCATCATCATCATCATCATCATCATCATCATCATCATCATCATCATCATCATCATCATCATCATCATCATCATCATCATCAACAACAACAACAACAACAACAACTTCATCAATTACTTAATTAATAACTTCTATAGCATCACTGATGTCTAACACCTAAGGCATCAACCAATTGAGTGTACCAAAGTCAAGCCGATGTCAGGTCAATAAGCTCGGTCTGTTGAGAAAGACAGAAACAGGTCAACGGTGAATGATAAACTGGAAAATGGTTAAATCTTAAGTTCAGAAAGAAACGACACAAGTGATTGAACAGAACGGAGAAGACAGATACAGGGTATTTATTTTTAGAACATGTACACGTTGTAATTGTAATTGTAATCGAGCATTTATAAAAGCGCCACTCAACAATTCAGAGGCGTTCTCGACCCAAATCAGACTTATCGCTGCGAAATGAAATGGACTTCAGGCGTTTCCGGAACACTGGGAGGGAAAGGCTGAGGAACTCGAGCCGCAATTTCTGTGGAAGGCGGTTCCAATTACATGGGCCAACATAAGCAAAGTTGCTAGGTTGAGCAGTGGCCCTGCGCATGCCGGAAACAGCCTTTGGCGACCGAGCGGAGAGTGGAGCAACCAGGGAGTGAAGAGATCGAGGTAGGTCCTAAGGTATGAAGGAGTTACCCCGACCGGAAAGTTGAAGTAAAGAAAGTAAAGACACATATATACTTATGCAGTGCCTTTTTCAGCCGGAACGCGCCGGAACGGCGTTCCGGCGCCTTTTTTCAGGTACTAAAAAATAATTTTCTTATTTTAATTATAAAAACAATAATTTAGTTATTTCAATTTAATTTCAGTGTTTTGAACTGTTTTCAGCGTTTACTGAGACCCCTCCCAACCCGAATTCCGTTTTTCTCGGGATTTTAGCCCGCCCATAATTTTTCCGTTCCGGAACCTGTTTTTCCGTTCCAGAACCTTTTTTCCAGAAAAAAACACCGTAGATATGTATACATATATGTATATATAAGGCGTTCTATCAGGGTGAGAATTGTCGGGAGGGGTTGGGGGGTTCAACCCCCCTATAGTCTTTCTTAGGACCCCATAGTAAAGTCTTCATTTCACACCCAAACTCCACATGAATCAAGGTCCAACCCCCCCAGTCTTTTTTCTACAATTCTCATACTGCGTTCTATACAATATATGTATAATTGTATATAGAGGGAGTGAATTCCGAAATCTAGGTACGGCTGAGAGTCTCATGTTATGACAGGTTAAGTGCGGCCTTGCTTACATACCTCCGCCTTTGTAAAGGTCTGGGTCGGCCCAGAGATCTCAAGAACGGAAAAGATGGGCCACTTAAAATCTTTGGGTCGGCCATTGCTTCTGCAGCTGCTACAGCTGCTGCAGACGCTGCTACAGCAGCTGCTAGTAACGCCCTCTGCTGCTACTGCATCAGCTGTTGGGAGTATTGACAAGTCCTACACTATACATCGTCTAACTCGGCGGAATCAGCTGGCTACTAGAGCCACATTGTCTCAAAAGTCTCATTTATGTAGTCCACGCATAATATATAAATATATATTTATGCATTGCCTCAAGTGCCTTTATATATAGTCTATATATATATTGTATATGTGCATGCATATGTATATGTATGTATGCAATGCATTGTCTCGAGCGCCTTATATATATTCAAATATATATAGGTCTATATATATTATACGTGGACTACATATATAATGCGTTCATATATTTACATATATATCTATGCATATATATTGTATAAACGCCTGATATATACATGAGTGCATGCATCAGTATATATGTATCTGTATTTGGATATTTGTTGTTAAAAATAAATATTTATACTATTATCTTGTTACGAGGCGCATGAGACAACTTCAGTGACGCGAGCGTTACGAGTTGTGTGTGGTCCAATGGTTTTAGAGACGTGTCTGCTTATGTAATAATGCGGACATTCTGTCGGTTATGTAATGCTTTAACGTCTAGATAAAAAGAAGAAGTCTACTAAAAAGCCTGGCTCATGAAAGCATACCGTGCAGCCAGAATCCGTTGGTTCATCCCTGGGTGGCCAGACGAGGTTCCTGAAGCGTCATGATCCATGGGATCTATGTGTGAAATGCTGTATGGGATTATCGGAATTATAACCGAAGTTGAAGCGGGATTTATTTGAGTTGCTGAGATTTCGCGCGGTGTCCTTCAGTAAACTCACTGAAGGATTCGTTTTGAAGTTTGTCTCTCTCTCTCTCTCGTCTGATCTTATTTTCGTCAATACTTGAGATTATCCTTGCATCATCGACTCTCTCTCTCTCTCTCTCTCTCTCTCTCTCTCTCTCTCTCTCTCTCTCTCTCTCTCTCTCTCTCTCTCTCTCTCTCTCCCTCTCTCTGTCTCTCTCTGTCTCTCTCTCTGTCTCTCTGTCTCTGTCTCTGTCTGTCTGTCTCTCTCTCTGTTAATCACTTCTTCCTCCTTCAGACCCTCCATCTATCCATCACTCCCTTTTTGTGTCCGTCTCTCTTCTTCTCCATTTCTCTCTCCCACCTCGCTTTCCTCTTTAAACCCTCACATAATCATCAAACCATCGCTTCTTCCAGCTGTCCACATTCCTCTCCTTTTCCCTACTTCTCCAGGTAGTTCTCCCTTTTATTTCTCCCTAGCTGCCTCCCCTCTGTCTCCTAGCTCCCTCCCTCATAACATGGGGCAATTATCCTGCAAAGTGCAAACCTGTTGTGGTATTTTGTGGTATTACAACCATTCAAAGTAAGACAAGCTAAGGATGAACAATTTAAGGTACGGTAAGTAAAGTAATCGAAATCTCCGAAATTTCTCAACGCCACACAAAAACCACGTCGGGGAGACCAGCTTATTCACCGGCGCTATATCAAATCAAGTCCGCAATAGCCAGGTGGTTTTGTACGTTCCAGTGCCAGGTAAAGTGAAGTGATGACGCTACACAAAGTATTCAGATAGACGCAATAGTGTCTGGTCATCTAGTATTACTTTTAAGGCTGTGTAATCCATCTGAGGGGTCGTCCATAAAGAACGTCCGCAAAATATGACCTACTTTGAACCCCTCCCTCCCCCTTCTCCGCATTTGTCGACATCTGACCTTACCCTCCCTCCCTCCCCCTTTTCGGACGTCCGCACCCCTAAGCCAATTTTTAATGTCATCGTCATTATTTTTAAAATTATTCCACAGTTCCTGTGCATGTTTGGTGGATGGGGTGACCCCAGCATGACGACACTGTTCGGTTCCAAGAATGAGGACAGTTTTCTGTACCCAGTAGAAGGACAGTTACTATTTCTCCATTAAGCAAACACGAGTGTGACACAGACTAGAGCAAGCAAGCTGAGCTATGCTGTCGCCATAGGTGACAGCATGGGTGACAGATGTTGCATCGAGAGGTGACAGAGATGAACGATAGCGCTACATAAGCCGGGGTCAATTTCCGTGGTGACCTCATTCAGATTCGGCTCGTTTGGAATTCAGTTGGCTTTTGCGAAGGTAATTGAGTGGACGAAACTCAAACAAATACAAAGACACGATGACACTAGAAGAGACAGACAGACAGACAGACAGGCAGACAGACAGACAGACAGACAGACAGAGACAGACAGACAGGCAGACAGACAGAGACAGACAGACAGACAGGCAGACAGAGAGATATGCAGACAGACAGGCAGACAGACAGACAGAGACAGACAGACAGACATACAGACAAACAGACAAACTAATAGAAAAGCAGATAGGTTGAATGCTTGACTGGTTTGGAGGATGAATGGATGGCTGACTGAATAACTCACTAACTGACTCATTCATGACGATTTGACTGACGAACTGATTGACTGACTGACTGGCTCATTCACATGTGTACTCGCTCACCAACTCACTTAATCACTTAGTCATTAACTTATTCATTAATTCACTCACTAACTCACTAATTCTGAAATTCACTCGCTCACTTATGCATTCATTAACACATCCACGCACTCTCTCACTCAGACACACAACAGACACAGACAGACAGACAGACAGACGGAAACTAACCGAAAATTTATTCGAAAAAACTACGTCGCGTCTAATAGATATTCCTGCTGTCACGAGTCGCCTGTCCGCTATTTTTGATCATCCCGAACATCTCTCGAGGGAGATTCTCCTCGCCACTCCCTCACGAACCCTCCCCATCTTGACCACCTCAGTGCAGGGGCTTTGGCCAACCACATCCCGGTCCGGTCACAAACGCATAGGGACCATGATTAGCATCAGAGGCGATTGTATTTATGCATAATACGGGCGACGAGTTTTTGTAAGGTAGCGCTATGCGAGCTTCACATCATGTACGAATAACAGTTTTAAT
>OY744605.1:12387464-12467464 GCA_963556255.1 Allolobophora icterica | reverse complement strand
ATAAGATGCCTGGTGAGGTATATGTGTGTGTGGCCTTTGTGTATTGTTTATATAATTTATGTTATTCGCTTGTTAGATATGTGTATATGTGGTGTAGAAAATAAATACATGTAAATATACACGTGCATGTTATTATCACAAAAATGTCAAATTTATTTATATATATATATATATATATATGTATGTAAACAGTTTGTCATTAAGATGTGAAAGAGATTGTAAGAGATTTCTAGAGAAATGAGAGAGGGAGTAGGAGGAACAAAGAGCGGACAGACATACAGACACAGTGGCAAAGACAAACATGAGGTCATGTGTTCTAACAGTGACCTGTAAAGGACGGACGTAAAGACAAATAGATAGACGGACAGACGAACGGACGGGTGGATGGTTGAGGTGCTGTGATTCTAATTGAACATGACGATTACAGGACCCGGTGCTAAAAAGGTCAAGGGATGATTACAGGACCCGGTGCTAAAAAGGTCAAGTGCAGAGAGATTGTCATCAGTGTGATTCACGTTAACGTAAACGGTAACGAAAATGTTCGTTAACGAAACTAAAATGACTATAACTGTAACTAAAAAGTATCGTTAACTATAACTATAACTACAACGAAAATAACACTAACGAAAATTCATCGTTATTTTCGTTATAAAATAAAAAAGTGCAATATCGACAAACATGAGACCGTGAGAATGCGCTAGGCTTACAACTAATAGCCTATATGTTCGCCTTGTAGTTTAGATTTTGAATTAATCCAGTAGTAGGCCTAGTAATGGCACATTTTATTAAATTTAGTTATTTTGTAAACGTTTCTGTACAGCGATTGCGACTCAGATTTACTAGTTGGCATGCGTGGGAAAAGAATCCAGTGAAGTCAATTATCCTCGCATTACTCTCTTTCTTTACTCTATACTCTATTTACTCTTAGGCAAGTTGTGACATTGATATCGGTCGATTCGTATCAGTCGGTACACCAGCAAAACGAGGAAGACAAAATATCAGCAGTTACAAACGACAGTGTCATGAAAAGAGACTAAGGCGCTAATTAGGTTAATTGGTAGGCCTATAGCTCGCTCTTGATATCGGTCGATTCGTATCAATAGGTGCACCAGCAAAGCCAGTGAAGCCATTTGAGACAATGAACCAACTTCAATGAGTCTTGTGTTCTATGTGGTGTTGTAATCTCACGCAAATTAAACAATGTCTATTCGCATAATTTTTTTATCCCCGGGGGATGATTTTGCACGATGGGGGATAGAAATGGTTTTTCCCCCGGATACTCTGTACCGGTAGATTCCATCCGGGGGATCAATTTATTCATCCCCCCGGATAGTTCTAGGACGGATAGTCTGTCACGCGACACCGGCTCATAGCCGGTAAAACACGATTAACCTATACTCAAGCTTCAGTCATCTCAAGTATCACCATACACTTAGGCTACATACAAAGAAGTCTGCGCTGCGGAGAATGATAGAAAGAATTGTTTAAAAGGGAACACGGCGGTTACAAAAGAAATCCAGGTACAGAGCTCCGTATATAGGTTTATTGCACATAGTAGTTTGAAGATCGTTATTGGTTTTAATAATTTTTACATCTAGAAATGGAATTTCTTGATTTGATTGATTGAGGGTGAATTTAAAATTGGGATGGAACTTGTTCAGAGTATTAAAATATTTTATAAGTTCCTCGGGTGTTTTATTCCAAATTTCGAATACAGGTCATCTATAAACCTGTCATGGTCCCAAATGGTGTCTGCAGGGTGGGTGTTGTTAAATTTCTCAAAGAATTTAAACATTACTGATGTGTTCGCAGCCTGAACAGATGATGAGCCATGCACGCACAGTAAAGCCCTGATTCTGTTTATACAGGTTGCCCTTAAATGAAAAGTACCAACTTTTAATAATAAAGTTGGAATAGGTTTTATGTTTATATACAAAATCTCCAGTGCTTCAAGGCATTATGACAATGCTCTATTATCGTATAAAGTCAAGGAGTATATTGGTTGATGGGGATTCCACATGTAAGGTACCGTAACTAATATGGTATATGTGCATGTGTGTATGCATGTATGAATGTATGTATGTACATATGGTTAAATGTAGATACGTGTGTATGTATGTATATGCATGTATGTATGTGTGTATGTATGTATACATGTATGTATACATGTCTATGTGTATGCATATATGAATGTATGTGTGTATGTATGTATATGTGAGGTGTCTCGAGTTCGCTTGGAAATAATTTACAACAAAAGCCGCTCTCTAATTTTCAACTGTTCTACGCCCCCTTTCTACTTATAAAGTACCGGTACTCTTCAGTCCTTGACTATAACGATGACTGTATATCACACAGTCCGACAGTATTGAACAAGCAACGAAAACAAAGCGCAGTCATACGGACACTGTATACATAAGACTATAGGGCAACCGACGTTATCTCTGCTCCGCTCATTTTCTCCACCACAGGAATGAACCCCTTTCAGGAACTTCCCTGTAACCACCGTCGGCAAAGACAAGTCCGGGAAGCAGCTCCAATTCCTTCAGTCCGCAAGTCCGAGATTTGCATCCAGCTCGCAATTACACGCGCGTTCCCTACTGCAAGGCTCGTCTCCTGTGCCGACCCGTCCTATCCCGTCTCGTCCCGGACTAAATGTACACAAACAAATTAACCTTAAGAGTATACCTCCAACGAAGAGGCCCCCATAGTACACAGAATTCTGCGTATCAATCTTCAAACAAACATATCAAACGTGTGTCCGCCGCCCATGGCATAACTCAAATATATCAAGTACAGCAGTATGCCAAAGTATATCTACCTGTACAGCTATACAAACTGTCGTAAAAATGTCCCAAATGCATTTGTAAGAGACCGTCGACAATTCTTCGTATAGGCCTAGATCTTCGCAAAGTAACTCGCGTATTACTTTGCTCTAACAAATCACCGACACTCGCAAATCTCGAGTAGTCTATACAACTCCAATTAATATGCATATATATATATATATATATATATGCATATTAATTGGAGTTTCGCACGAGGTTCGCTGCACGAGGTAACTAAGATAGTCCTCGTGGATCTAATTAGTGATCCCCTGTGCGATGTTTGCACTTTATCAGTATCTTCTGTCCAAATGATTAGGTGCTCATGCTGCAGTCGAACTTTCCACCAAAACTGCTCTATACTTAGGCCTACGAATGAGGGATTGGCGGCCCAATTAACATGGGTGTGTTCTACTTGTAATCTTTACCCTTGCTTGGAATTAGACGATGATGAAGAAATGAATGTGGAGGAGACTGTAGAACTGAATTCAGGCCGTTGTGTTGATATTATGGAATTAACAGATGGACCGGAACTGCAGGTTTTTCATGATGAAACAGAAACTAATTCAACCCTAGATAACCTAAATGCTGACCCAGACTACAACTATTTTAGAAATTCCAGCTGGTCTAGTAAATATATTGCCCCACATGAACTTGCTAAATTGTACGAACCTAATATAAAAGAAGGGGAATTTAGGACCTTACACATCAATTGTCGTAGTGTAGCTCATAAACTGGTAGAAATTAGTGACCTGACCAATATGGCACAGGCATCGATTGTAGCTCTAACCGAAACATGGCTTGAACCCAATCTTGAAGACTCTATGCAAATTGCGGGATACACTTTTCTGGGAAAGTCTAGACTTGGAGGGAGAGGGGGAGGAGTAGGCATATGCATTAAAGAAGGCCTTAACTTTCATCAGTATACACCCTTGGCTGGTCGGATCGAACATAAAACGTATGAGAGTCTATTCATCAGGTTGAACTTGAAAAAGGGCTTCCTTCTGGTAGGGATAATTTATAGATCGCCGGGACAAAAATTAAACGAGTTTAACGAGGAAATTGATGAACTGATTGAGGGAATAAAGACCACCTGTAAAGATATAATATTATTAGGAGATTTCAATATTGATCTATTAAAAGTAAACGAACACAAGGAGACTAATATCTTCTATAACCATTTGGCTACTCATCTGTACCTACCCGTTATAACTAGACCTACTCGAATTACTCCTTCTACTCGAACTTTAATTGACAATATATTTACCAGTTCCTGGTCGAAGTTGCTTGATGCCCACATTATTGTATCTGACATCTCTGACCACTTCCCAATTTGTGCTCGATTTACTCTTACAACTATACCTGTTGTAAAGCTGAACTATGGGGTAAATAGATTGGTAAATGAAGACCGGATAGCTAAATTCAAAACTGCTCTATATGATATTAACTGGGATCCTGTGCTGAGGATATGCAACCAGGGTGATGCTAATGAAGCCTACAATTCCTTTATAGACAAATACAGCCAGGTCTACAATGATGCGTTCCCTCTTTTATCTGAATCTAAGGACCGAAAGTTCAAGTTTAAAAATCCTTGGATGTCTGCGGGGCTCCTTAAATCCTCCAGAAGGAAGAACCTCCTATATGTCCGATATTTAAAAAATCCGAATGACCATAACAAAAGGAAATTTATTGAATATCGAAATAAATTTAAATCAGTAAGACTAAATGCTGAACGTGTTCACTATACTAACGAATTTCAGAAATGCCATAATGATATAAAAGCTACATGGAAAGTAATCAGAACGATCATGTTACTTGATGATAAGAAAGTGATGGTTGCCTCTCTAAATGTTAATGAAACCCTAGTAGATGATCCAGCTACAATTGCCAATGTACTTAACAATTACTTTGCCACCATAGCCGATGAATTAGCTAAGAAAATTCAATGTACACCTGGAACTTTCATGGACTTTCTGCCCCCGTCCAGGCTGAATTCTATGGGCATGACTCTGACTTCTCCGGAGGAACTTTTAAAAATCTGTAGTACTTTGAAAAAAACCCACACGAAAGGTGTAGATGGTATTGACCCTTATCTCGCCTCGTCAAATTTATCGTTGATTGCTCAGCCTCTTGCAGCAATTATTAACTGCTCTCTTTTAAATGGCGTGGTTCCAAACAACATTAAAGCAGCCAAAGTCATACCTATCTACAAAAAAGGCGATAAAAATAACCCGGCCAATTATAGACCTATTTCTGTACTTAATTACTTCGCTAAATACTTCGAAAAAATTGTCTACGATCGACTTAGCAATTATATTGGTAGCTTTAACTTAATCCATCAATCTCAGCATGGCTTTCAGCAGGGTCACTCGACATTCATGGCCTTATTAGACTTAGAAGATAAAATTACCAAAGCAATCGACAATAACGAGTACTCCGTTGGAATATTTGTAGACTTAGCCAAAGCTTTCGATACCGTAGACCATGTAATTTTACTTAAAAAGTTAGAAAACTACGGTATCAGAGGCCCACTTTTAAAATGGTTCGTTAGCTATCTTGATAACCGTACCCAACGCGTTTGGATCAATGGTGCCTGGTCCGATAGCAGTGGTATTAGGTATGGGGTCCCTCAGGGCTCTAACCTCGGTCCTCTACTTTTTTTAATATATATTAACGACTTGGCAGATGTCTCCAAAACCCTTTATTTTATCTTATTTGCCGATGATACAAATATTTTTTTTGCTCATCATTCTTGGCAAACACTAATGCAAATAATAAATTCTGAATTAATACTAATTAACAACTGGTTCTCAGCTAACAGGCTCTCCCTGAATATAGATAAAACAAGCTTTATCGTATTTAAATCTCACAGAAAGATCAGGCCAATTGATCTCTCCCTAGAAATTGCAGGTACCCCCCTAACACAAGTAGAGTCAACCAAATTCCTTGGCATTCTGGTGGATAGACACTTGTCCTGGAACGACCATATAAATTACATTTCCCTGAAATTAGCAAAGAATATTGGAATACTTAAGCGGATCTCTTACTTGCTCCCCACATCCATCCGGTTAAACTTATACTATACATTAATTCTCCCTTATTTAAGCTATTGTAATTTAATTTGGGCAACTAATTATGAATCGAGGCTACACAAACTAGTGATTCTCCAAAAGAAAGCTGTTAGACTCATCATGGGAGCCCCCTATGGGTCCCATACTCGTCCTTTATTTCATCACCTTAAATTATTGACCATAAATCAAATTCGTTCCCTACAAATAGGAACCTTTCTTTATCGATTTGAAAATAGGTCATTACCGGATTCATTCATGAATTACTTTATCCTAGGCTCACAGCTACACTCTCATAACACCAGGAATGCTCTCGCCTACCGCTCTGACAAAGCTCGTACCAATGCAAGGGTGTTTAGTATAAAATATTATGGGCCCAAAATCTGGAATGCCCTGCCTATTGATATACGCTGTTCGCCAAATCCCTACTTATTTAAGATTCGATTGCGCAAGTACCTTCTGAATGTGGTATGAGTCTCCCTAGTCATTAGAATTGATCATTGTGTTTCTTATATACTGATTTTTTTCCCTTATATAGTTTGTTTGTTTTTGTTCTCTTGATATTGCGTGAACACGCACATAGGTAAACTTAAGTATATATAATTTTGTGTTAGTTAAGGTTAGTTAAGGAATGCATACTATCAATCTCAACCTAGCCTCTATATAAGTTAATTGTAAAGCCGATTGGCTTAAATTGATTGTGAATGAATGTAGTGAGGCTACCCTTCGATCCTGTCAGTCATATTGTTCATTGGTACATATATCTATTTAGGTGTCCCTAGTTAGCGGGATGTATATCCCTTGGGGGCCACCTTTTGCCGCCAATGACAAGTTTTTTTACCGCTGTGTACACTACTTTTTCTGTTTTAATTGTCAATCATACTGCTATTTTACAGTCACTGTACTCTGTTATAATTGTCATTTGGATGCAATAAAGATTTTTGATTGATTGATTGATTGATTGATATATATATATATATATGAATATAATATACATATATGCATGTATTCGTCTATGTGTATATATATATATACATATATATATATGAAATGTAGCTGTATATGTATGTATATATATTCTTCAAATAAGCTTTGTGAATAAGGTCAGAAATATTTATAAACACGTATAGACCTACGATGTCATAAACAGAACCAGACTATAGTTTAAACAGATATAGAGTATATGCACTTAACGAAGACAAAGACTTGGGAAAGGTAAGCTCTTTTCCGCTTCTCCAACTTCCTCCACTTCCGTCTCAATTCTCCAGTCCATCCGTCTGGACTGGAGAATATACATCCGTCTGAACCTTCTTCGAACTGACCGAATTCTTCTTCAGCTCGCTCGGTCATCCAGCAACTGACCAGCAACTGACCTGTAAGACTTTCTAACCTCGTCCACAGTATATGCACAACAGTCTATTCTTCATACGAGCCCAACTCTCAGGTAAACAGTTATTCAGGTAAGGTCTTAAACATATATATCTATATTTGGTGTGTATGTATTTACAATTTTACATACATGTATGTTGTATGTGTGTATGTATGTATGTGTATGTATGTATGTGTATGTATACGCATGTATGTATGTATGTGTATTTATGTATGTATATATGTTTGCAGATATGTATGTATATGTAGGCATGTTTGAATGTATGGTTGTATGGTTATATGGAGATATAATTATGTGTATAAATTTTATTTATGATCGAATGCATGTTGTATATATAGTGGTCATACATACAGTCATCCATTCATTCGGTCGTGCACATAATGTGTCTGTTGCATGCGAGCTGTAGGTAGGAAGGCTCAGCTATCATCATCATCAGCACAAGTCACTTATGTATTAAGAGGCATGTTTTGGGAAACGAGGGGAGAGAAGGGAAGAACGAGGAACGAACGACGGTGGTAGGAACAACAACAGTGTGTAGTGAGTGAATTGAGAGTGCGTGTAGGTGAATCGAATATTAGCTATTGTAGTCAACGTAGTTAATTGCAAGTTAACAATAAAGTAAATATTAAATTAATGAGTGTTATCTATCAACGAAGTAGCCAACAACGGCCGCTTCAGGTGGTGGAGAACCGGGGTAAAATTGAGTAAAATTGTGAGGTGGTGGAGAACCGGGGTAGTGGTAGTTATGAGTATTGTGTTATATTACGTTAGTTTCTCATGTTGTGCTTACTATTTGATTGCTATTTCGATTGTTATTGTCACTGCTTCGATTCACCGCACGGGGTCTGATAGAATTATGGACTAATAGACTGCTTGACTAGATTTCTTGAATTGGACTTATGTGTTAGTATTCTTCACTGTTGGTTATTCGTTATTTTGTTGAGGGGTTTAACGGGAAAAACCCGTGGCTCGTGTTTTTTTTATAAGGATGGTCATATAGTGGTCATACATACAGTCATCCATTCATTCGGTCGTGCACATAATGTGTCTGTTGCATGCGAGCTGTAGGTAGGAAGGCTCAGCTATCATCATCATCAGCACAAGTCACTTATGTATTAAGAGGCATGTTTTGGGAAACGAGGGGAGAGAAGGGAAGAACGAGGAACGAACGACGGTGGTAGGAACAACAACAGTGTGTAGTGAGTGAATTGAGAGTGCGTGTAGGTGAATCGAATATTAGCTATTGTAGTCAACGTAGTTAATTGCAAGTTAACAATAAAGTAAATATTAAATTAATGAGTGTTATCTATCAACGAAGTAGCCAACAACGGCCGCTTCATATACATGTATGTATGCATGTGTTCGTGTAGGTGTGTACGTTTTTCTATAGCGGCCGCATAACCTCGGATTCTCTGATTTCATTGCGTTGCAACCAGAAGCCAGAGACATACATACATACATACAGACAGATAGATAGACAGACAGATAGATAGGTAGACAGACAGATAAAGAGATGGGTAGACAGACAGATAGGCAGACAGACAGCCAGACAAATGGGTAGGCAGACATATAGGTAGACAGACAGACAGACAAACATAGCCAGTCACACACAAACACACATATATCGCCCGACGGCTTCGATGGACCCTTATACAGCATCGTCGACTACAGCAAATAAAGGTTTCCATCGTGGAAATCTTGAAAGCGATCTGGTCCGCATGGATCAGAGGAGCCACTCATTCGGGTCCGCAAACCGTTAGCAGCCAATTTCGGGCAAATAAAGACACAAATCATAGGAAAGACACTACACAGAAAGACGACCCGCAAACATCGAGTAATAAACTGCGTCTTACAGACCCATAAAACAACGCGGAACACCTAACAAAACGCAGCCAAAGGCGGATCGCGTCATCGCACAAGAACGTCGAATGTACGTCATCCACGTAGTTAATTATATTATCTGCAGAGTGTGGTCAAACTGTAGCTCGATATAGATTGTCTAATAACAGCCATTTTCGGTCCACAGCCGAGCAAGTATGAGCTGTTGTGATTTGTGAGCGGGTATTATTAGTATTGTTATAGGTTTTATTGTTATTGTGCATTTTTAGGCGCCACTATCTAATGATCAAGCATCAATCGATGGCGCTGAGCAATTGCTAGTGAAGGATTTTCTCAAGGTCCATGCACAGTAACTAGGGCTGTACCGAATAGGTGATTATCACTATTCGGCCGAATACGAATAATTGCACCAACTATTCGGCCGAATACGAATACGAACAGTGTACAAAATAGGTCTACCGACAACATTAAAAATTTCAAATGTAAGCAAAAGCTTCAGTTCAGTAAATTTAATTCATAAACTAAAAGTAAACAGTCACTGTACACAAAGAATGAGACTACTGACACTGCGATACCGCGGTCCAGGCATTAGGAAACGCCTGGCTGCAACCATAGCATATTATGTTAATGAGAGAGTTACTTCAGTCCACTCGCTATAGCAACCGCTTATGCAGAAACAGATGTCACGTGACCAGTGACCACTATTCGTATTCGGTTCGACCGCTACTATTCGACCGAATACCGAATAGCTGTTTGGCCAACTGTTCGGCCCCGAAGCGAATACGAAGCGAATATTCGGTACAGCCCTAACAGTAACATTATTAACTTTTAGCTGTGAGACATTGTGGTGTGACACTATCACGTTTCAGTTGTTTTGTATCGTATTGTCTTGTATCGTATGTATTGTATTGTATTGTATTGTATCGTATGTATTGTATTTAGTGGCGTCTACCAATGGGGTGGGGGGGGTTGGAGAACGATCTTCCACGGTTGCCAGAGCTGGGGGTGGTTAAAGTTCTGGACATAAACTGGGATCGTTGTTGATTTCCAATAATATACTTAATTTATGTATCATGTATGTTATCGAAAACACATGTTATCTCAGAGTAACGAACCCAAGGTTCGCTTTAAGTAACATATTTAGTGCAGTCTGCCAGAGTGGGGTAGTTGTTCTCCCATTCCAGATGGGGTGGGGGAGGGGTAGTCGCCACTGATTGTATTGTATTGGGCCATGTGTATTGTATACAATCAGCAGACAGTTTATTAATATAATCAAGAGACTGGGAGTTTGCTTTGACCTAATCCCACATTGGGTTAGCATTTATTTATTTAAGTAATTTATATAGCACAACTTTAATAGTCAGAACATAAATATAACCAGTGCAGAGAAACCAGAAGAGTGACCAGTGGTGGACCCACAACGGAATCTAACCAATGCATATATCATCCTTCCAAAGTTCACATCATCATCTTCTGAATCTCTGGATGAAGAGACGACGATAATGTGGAACGACTACACACTTAAGGATGGCAGGATGGAGATTTTGCCTCAACCAGATATATATTCAATTTCTCTTGTGAGGTACCTAAAATGCGCTACAGTAAGTGTCCAGATACATGCATACATTCATACATATCATACGTAAATACATACATACTTGCATACACACATACATACATACATACACACACATACACACATGCCCACAAACACATATACACATACATATATATACATGCATACATACATACATACATGCATACATACATACATACATACATGCATACATACATACATGCATACATACATACATACATACATACATACATACATACATACATACATAGTAGGGAATGCAAACCCGATGGCTTTTTACAAACCCGGGTTTCCGGTGCTGACGCCAGTCAAAACTCGGGTACCCGGGTTTTCACAGGTTTACAAACTATAATAATAATAATAAAAAAATAATAGTAATAATAATAATTATAATTATAATTATAATTATAATAATCTTTATTAATTCAAACTTACAGGTACGGAGTAAGATTACATTGAAACATGACAGTACAATCAAGATCTTAATCAAACACACGTTCACATGACAAGTATTACTTGCGATAAGAACAACATCGTCGAATGCAGCTACAAAGTCCAAAGTTCTGCAGACGACAAGGGTCATCAACGTCCTTGTGTTTGAACAGGTTTATCTGATGCTTGGACCGGAGATGAATATGCACACTTCGCGTTGAACAGCCGACAATTTTCAGTTTCGATTTACGTAACGAGCATTGAGCCGTCTGTCTCAGAATCGCGAACGAAGTGTTCCAAAATACTGCTCTTTAAATTTGCTGATTTAAAAATTGCTTTTTAAGTCACTAAATTAAATAAAAGGTTTACCGATGATATACGAACTCGATTCCACGAGTCAACAAGTTCAGCATTAGGCCTACTCACTGGTCGTGTGAAAGGTGAAGCCTCACTCATAGAACGTTACCAATAAAGACATGGAACGAGCCGATAAATAGGCCTTAGTAAGTAGAAGTAGTATTACGTAACCCGTTATCAAGCGCTGCACTGTAGTTATATATCCAACACTCTGCATTTGAACGACGATGAAAGTGACGCTTTTCAAACACGTCATATCCGGGTTCCAATCGCGGTTTACGATGACATAGACGGGCTTTGGTAGGTGTCCGTACCTCGCTTTGGCTGTGGGGTCCCTATATTTGAGTTCGATGCAGAGGACAAGACTGCACGTGCGGGGCCAACCTGTCACGAAGGGGCATTGCCTCCGTCTAGTCTCAAGAGCGGAACCTGTCTTCATCTAGGGTGGAAGCTGTTGTGGCTCATGTGGTGCTCAGTTTGTATAGTTGTTTTACTTGTCGGCCTCCGTTGTTAATCTTTCGAGTTTGGCTGCGTTTGTAGTAAATTAATGATAGGCATCCGAGTTAGGCTACATTTTTATATCGTATAGTAAAACATTGATTCGAGTTAGGCTAATAGTAATAAATATTTAATGTCATTGTTCAAACCCAGGTTTCAATTGCGGTTAAGCCCGGGTCATCAGGAACCGAAAATCCCGGGTAACCCGGGTAGGCATAAACCCGGATTTGCATTCCCTAATACATACATACATACATACATACATACATACATACATACATACATACATACATACATACATACATACATACATACATACATACATACATACATACATACATACATACATACATACATACATACAGACATACATACATACATACATACATACATACATTCCCATTAATTATCAGTGATAACGTATAGGACTGTTAATAACAAGAAAGCATAATATGTTGGTTGTATTTTAAACGCACAGAATCGCCGTACGTGATATGTCAATTCTTTCTGCTTGTTTGTTTTTCCAGCAGAGCATCCAAAGAATCATAAATGACGGCGACAGAAAACAACCTGTTGGCATCCCTCGCCAGGCTGCACGACGATGCTGCTGCTGCTGCTGCTGTTGCCGCTGAAGTTGGCCACCTGTTCACGTCGTCGCCCTTGATGGCGGACGCCGCAGCGCACAACCCACCTGTTCTCTACAGCAACGAAACGTCGGAACACGACACCGTTCCGTGTTCCGGTGGAATGTTCTTCTTCCTCGTCTACGGACCAATTTACGGCGCCGTCTGCGGCTTTGGTCTGATCGGGAACTCACTCTCGTTCGCCATCATGCAGAAATACTCCAAGGACACGGTCGCTACCTTTCTGCTGAAGGCCCTGGCCATCATGGACAATGTCTTCCTCGCTACGGCCGCCTTTGTCTACATGTACCCGGCGATGGTCATTCACCTTGGTCAAACTGACCAGCTCCAGCCGATCTATACGTACTTTCAGACGCTCGCCTGGCCGCTGACGCATATGGTCCAGATGGGAACAGTTTGGATGATGGTTCTAGTCGCAGCCAACAGATACATCGCCATATGTCGGCCATTGCACGCGGCCAGACTGTGCTCGAAGCGTAACGTCAAGCGACAGATCGCCTCCATGATCGCATGCGTATTTCTCTACAATACGCCGCGATTCGTCGAATATCGTTACATCTACGTCAACGTGACGTCACCGTTCGACCCGGCAAACGTCACGACGGAGAAAGAGGTGAACATCGGTCTCGCGTCCTATTCGCTCTACAACATCCTGTACGAAAACATCGCCTACTGTCTGTTCGTGTACCTGATTCCGCTCGGGATACTCATCGTCTTCAACGTCCAGCTGGTGCACGAGCTGAAGAGGGCCCAGCGCAGCAGGCAGAGGCTCGTGGGGCGGGCGAGCGCCGAGGAGAACAACATCACGCTCGTCATGATCATCATAATAGTCTCGTTCATCGTCTTCGAGACGCCTGCGTCGATCAACCAGATCCTCTACTACCTAATCGACGACTACGAGAAGCAGACCTGTTCCAACTACATGAGGTACTCGCACATGAGCAACCTCATGATCACGACCAACTCGTCGCTCAACTTCGCCATCTACTGTCTCTTCCGGAGGCAGTTTCGGCAGGAGCTGGTGGCACTCCTGTGTCGGAGGCGCCTTGGGCGGAGGACGGGGGGCATTCGCAGGACGGTCCTGTTGAGGGCGATGCACCAGAGTAGCGCCTCGGAAAACGCCACCGGAAACAGCCCTTGCTGTGAGAAGTATGGAAACCACGACACGCGGCCGATCACTATCAATGGCTTTCCCGTTGACGCTGTTGATCTTAAATGTAATCTCTAATGCAACGTCTTAAGTTTAAAGTGTTTAACACGAAGTCCTTAACTTTAGACTTTGACATCAAGACTTTATGATAAGGATTTAACTTGAACTCTTTAAGCTGAAGACGTCAACATAGATTTTCAACACAAGACTTTAACATAAAGTCTTTTGATAGGTGTTTAATTTATGCAAGGTCTCTACAATTTGCGAACTGCAACGATACTTTGCCTGTAACGTGAAATCCGTTTCGAAGGAGTAATTTGCACATTCTCTAATATAGCGTAAGCCCAAGACTTCGGCCTTGACGTAGTTTTTAATATGAAGAGACTTCAACATTTTGGCGAAATATTACAACTCGAAGCCTCAAAACGAAACTCTCGAATAAGTCATTTTGTGTATTATACACCGGAGCTTTTTAAATTGCTAATTACAAGTGTAATTAGCCTACTTAAATATTATGCACTAAACGTTATTTTCTAGTGTCAGCGGGAACCCTTACTTTGCGTCTTCCAAAGGTTGTCTAAGTTAACATATACGACGCACCTTGTTCCTATTGGTCGTTTAATTTAAAATACGTGGCACTTTATAAGTTGTAATAAATTATGTCCCACTATGACAGCATAATTATCTGAACCATATTTTAGATTATTCCCATTATGCTTAGTATAATAGTTTTGTCATTATTATTGTTGTCAGTCGTTACTACCATTGTTATGGGGCTAATTAATGTTTATGCTGTTAATAACTATTGAAAGTCTGTTATCATTATTATCATTATATTATTATTATTGATTATTACGCCCCTATTATTATTTTTTAATGCAGGATCCCTCACGGACTTCACGTTATTATTTTTTTAAATGCTCTCTGAGCTCAATTAATAAGTGTTGCTTTCTCCAATCCCTTGATCTTTCCAACTGTCTCACATCTCATTATCATTTATTTATTATTATTATTATTATTATTATTATTATTATTATTATTATTATTATTATTATTATTATTATTATTATTATTATTATTATTATTATTATTATTATTATTTTTAATGCTTTCTGAGCTCGATTAATAAGTGTTGCTTTCTCCAACCTCTTGATCTTTCCAACTGTCTCAAATCTCATTATTATTATTATTATTATTATTATTATTATTATTATTATTATTATTATTATTATAATTATCATTATCATTATTATTATTATTATTATTATTATTATTATTATTATTATTATTATTATTATTATTATTATTATTATTATTATTATTATTATTATTATTATTATTATTATTATTATTATTATTATTATTATTATTATTATTATTATTATTATTATTACTACTACTACTACTACTACTACTATTACTATTACTATTACTATGCCTATCTATCAACTAGAACACTGCCAGAAATCCGGACTAAGCTGGACTGCGGCGTCTGCTACAGTAGTTCCAGTATTCAACGACATCCTATGACTACCAGCTAGGCCGTTGACGTTGCCCCCCTTTTCCCAGGCTTGGGACTGGCACCGCTGGCACTACGGATAGTGGCGGAGTTAACGTCTGCTAGAGGATGGGTGGGTACTGGCAGAGGTACGGGGAGGAGGGGTATAAGTTGGTCAGTGGTCATCTGTTGCGGATGGCGTTTCACGGGTCACTCGTTGTTTTGAGGTTTCTTCTTCTACGTACGTCCCTGCAGAGTAATTGTAATTAGTAAACTTCTCTTGCACCGGTGTCTAATGCACAAGGCATCAACTGATGGCACACCTGAACCAAGCCGTAATCAGGTCGATATTCAGAAGGTCAGTCCGTAAGACAGAGAGGCAGCCTATGGTGGATAAGCAATTTGAAAGAGGTAAGTTTTAAGTTGGGAACGAGATGACACAAGCGACTGAGCAGAACGCACGGACACAGGGAGAGAGTTCCAAAAACTAGGTCCAGCAACTGAAAAAGCTCGTTCACCAAGAACAGAGATAGGTTAGCCGTACCGGTATTCCTTTTGTTTTGTACACCTATTTCCCTGCATTGTATGGCATTCGAGGGCCTAACTTTGCCCCCACAAAGTGGTGGTGAACAATCCCTTCCTTCCTCTTCCATTTCCCCTTCCCTTCTGAAAATAGCGCTGTCACGGCGCAGAAAAAAAATCAGTACAGGGTCCAAAAGTGGTATGACCGGACCCTGTCGTCACAAAACTAAGTCACGACTATGATTGTGTTTCATTGTATACTGCGTTTAGTTTGTGCACTTATCTGTATGCGCCGGTAGACTTACGTTCATGAGGCATAACTTTCGTCTCGTGATTGGGGATTTGGTCCATTTTGTCCATTAGCCTTTCGCGCCATAGTCTGTTCTCGCACCCCCGAAAATCGCAGACACACAGTCTCTCCATTTTTACACAGATTGCACACAAATACTTCGTTTTATTTACGGCGTATACGGTGCAAATCAATAGATACGTCAGTTGCACTTTGTACAGGCACCGTGCTCCATTGAGCACAGCCACCGAATTCCGTAAATCCGCAGAACTTCAAACGGCCCCAACTGTGAGGGATGTGGCTGGAGGGGATTCGGTCCTTTCCAGCATGCCAACAGGGAGCCAGTATCGGACCCATATTTTCATACTGGACCAATACAATATGGGTTCCATTTAAGGGTCAGTCCAGTGTAGTCATGCTGTAGGGTCCAATTAATTTGCCGCGGTGAATTCCATATATCCTGATGCGGAGTTTCGTTCTGATTTATTGGAATCTGAGAATTGGTGCAAGTCTTCTTTTCATCTGGAAATGGTAAAAATGGGGCATCCATAAAGCACGTCCGTAAAGTATGGAGAGGGTCAGCTAACCACAACAAGTGCACGAAATGTAGCTCACTGACGCCGCGCTGTTTTAAATTAATACGATGCGGACGTCCGCATCTAAATTTGACAGATATACAGTGCAAATCGCTTAGGATGAAAACGGATAGGACGAAATATGGGGGGCCCGATAGCGCATTGGATAACATCTGGCGTAGAGTGCGAGAGGTACAGAGATCGAGTCCCATAGGCGGACATGCTTTGTAGGCTGCAATTTGCGCCGTGTATTGCAGGCTGTCTGTTCTGTTAGTAGTTAAGGTTTATCGCATAACATGTACATGTACAGCGCAGTGCGTTTGCAGGCGCTTAATTAAAGAATAAATATTATTATTAATATTTATTATATTATTATTAGTACGAAATGAAAGCTTGGTGTGTTCCTACGTCTACTTACAACATCCGATTGGTTCATCACTTGCATCTGCACAGTCTACTTTGCCATTGCATTATTCGGGAGCCAGAATACAATGACCATTGCCATTGGCACACTGAAACTGTTCGGGGACACTCGCTGTGTGACAAAAGAAGACGAAAGGCAGCATAAACATCCACTCCCCTCTCGATTCAATTGTACACAGTTCAATTGTCAGAAAAATTGTCATCATCATTATAAGCAGCACCAGCACCACTTCAGCAACAAAAGGCATTTTTTGTGCAGATATTCATTCAATTTTTCATTCGTCCTCGTTTACGAATCCTAACAGATTACAACGCAAGATCAACCAAAGTAGATGAAGACCTTCAGAAAATGTTCAATATGTTTGAACTAAAGAACATATCTTAACTCAAGAACAACTGTATCTTCACTAAAGAACACGTCTAAACTAAAGAACAATCTTAACTAAAGAACTATCTAAACTAAAAAAAACATATCTTAACTAAAGAACTACTGTATTTTAACAAAAGAACACATCTAAACTAAAGAATCATTCTAAATAAAGAACACATCTAACCTAAAGAACTATCTTAAGTAAAGAACATATCTTAATTATAGAACTACCCTATCTTAACTAAAGAACACATCTTAACTAAAGAACACATCTTAACTAAAGAACACTTCTAAACTAAAGAAGAATCTTATCTAAAGAACACATCTTAGCTAAAGAACATATCTTAACTAAAGAACACATCTAAACAAAAGAACTAACTTAACTAAAGAACACATCTTAACTAAAGAGCTACCTTAACTAAAGAACCATGTTAACTAAAAAACACATCTTAACTAAAGAACTATCATAACTAAAAACACATATAAACTAAAGAACCATCTTAACTAAAGCACACATCTTAACTACAGGACATATTTTAACTAAAGAACACATCTAAACTAAAGAACTATCTTAAGTAAAGAATATATCTTAACTATAAAACTACCGTATCTTAACTAAAGAACACATCTTAACTAAAGAACACATCTTAACTAAAGAACACATTTTAACTAAAGAACACATCTAAACTAAAGAAGAATCTTATCTAAAGAACACATCTTAGCGAAAGAACATATCTTAACTAAAGAACACATCTAAACAAAAGAACTAACTTAATTAAAGAACACATCCTAACTAAAGAGCTACCTTGACTAAAGAACCATGTTAACTAAAAAAACACATCTTAACTAAAGAACTATCCTAACTAAAAACACATATAAACTAAAGAACCATCTTAACTAAAGCACACATCTTAACTACATGACATATTTTAACTAAAGAACACATCTAAACTAAAGAACTATCTTAAGTAAAGAATATATCTTAGCTATAAAACTACCGTATCTTAACTAAAGAACACATCTTAACTAAAGAACACATCTTAACTAAAGAACACATCTAAACTAAAGAAGCATCTTATCTAAAGAACTCATCTTAGCTAAAGAACATATCTTAACTAAAGAACACATCTAAACAAAAGAAGTAACTCAACAAAAGAACACACCTTAACTAAGGAACCATCTTGACTAAAGAGCCATCTTAACTAAAAAAAACACACCTTAACTAAAGAAAAAATCTAAATTAAAGAACAAATCTTAACTATCTTAATCCTAATCTAAATTAAAGAACAAATCTTAACTAAAGAGCATATCTTAACTAAAAAACACATCTTAATTAAATAACTTTCCAAACTAAAAAACACATCTAAACTAAAGAACCATCTTAACTAAAGCACACATCTAAACTAAAGAACTATTTTAACTAGAGAACACTTCTAAACTAAAGAACGTATCTTAACTAAAGAACACATCATAACTAAAGAACACAACATAACTAAAAAAAACTATCTTAACCAATGAACACATCTTAACTAAAGAACATATCTTAACTAACGAACACATCTTAACTATAGAACTAGCTTAACTAGAGAACATTTCTAAACTAAAGAACATATCTTAACAGTTTTACTAAAGAACACTTCTTAACTAAAGAGCAAGCTTAACTAAAAAAACACATACAGACTAACGAACCACCTTAACTAAAGAACTCATCTAAACTAAAGAAGCATCTGATCTAAAGAACACATCTTAGCTAAAGAACATACCTTAACTAAAGAACATATCTAAACAAAAGAACTGACTTAACTAAAGAACACATTTTAACTAAAGACCATATCTTAACTAAATAACACATCTTTAGAAAATAACTATTTTAATAAAGGAACACATCTTAACTAAAGAACAATAACTAAAGAACACATCTAGTAAGGAAATGTATAATTGCCTGCCTTTTAAGGGGCTTAGGCAGTCGTATTGAAATCGATGTCATCGTATGGTAACCGGACAAAATGGTACGGACAAAATAGTATGGACAAAATGGTATAAGGACAAAATGGTATTGGACAAAATGTTACGGACAAAATGGTACGGATAAAATGGTACAGACAGAATGGGACGGATAAAACCAAGATTCGCGATTCAACTATGGAACCAATATTCTAGAGTAATCGATAACCTCCCTCGCAGCAACAATGCACTCAAGGGTTGGCACAATGCCTTCAACAACGTCGTTGGTTTTGCTCATCCGTCCATCACAAAATTAGCACGAAAACTACAACAGGAGCAGCATAGCACTCATATTCATTGTCGTCAACTGGTGTTGGGAACAAAAACCGGAAAGAAGAAGAAAGTATACGCTCGCATCAACGAAGCACTTCATACCATTGTAATCGATTACAACAACCGAGATCCGGTTACATATTTGGGACAATGAAAATAAAATATGCGCGAGTACTCAATATAAATGTATTCTGACAGCGACTTTATAACTTAGTATGCGACTTTTGAATAGCGCATTGTAGCCTATAGCGATCGCTCATTAATGTTGTTAAAGACGATGTTACTGTGTTTACTCATTTTATCCGTAAAGTCCAGGCAATTTAGAGTTGGACCTGGGACTAAGATTGCAAGGGATATGAAGCTGATGAATATAGTGTCTTTGGTCTAGATTATGTGTGTGGCTGAGTTTTACTTCCGGTACCCTTGTACGGATCGGCTAGTCAAACATGGGTCGCTTACAGCTGACGTTATAACTAAATAAAAACGACTTTTATTAATAAGAAAACGCATAATTATGTCCCTAACTGTAAATCGCTAAAAAAAACACGTCTAGACCGATGCCATGTGCTGTATTTATTTCAAATCATCCCCTGCTAAGTACCCGGATGAAGCCACAAACATCGCCTGCGATGCATCAGAAAAGACGAGCTGTGATTGGCTGACGCGTTGCCGCTTCATATCCCTTTAGCAATCTTAATCCCAGGTTGGACCTGGAAAAAATTGCTTCAGCAGCTTTTAAACCGTTTCCTGCTCAGAAAAAATTGCTGAATAACATATCCAAAATCGGACAAAATTGTTGCAGGGGAACACCCCCAAAAATGAATTTCAAAATGGCGGATTGGGGTTTCCTAAGAAATAGCAATGATAATACCAATGATTTGCATTTAGACATGGGCAACAGTGCTTCAGAAGCTTTTTAAACGGTATCCTGCTCAGAAAAAATTCCTGAATAACATATCCAAAATCGGACAAAATCGGTTCACGGGAATACCCCCAAAATGAGTTTGAAAATGGTGGATTTGGGGTTTCCTAAGAAATACCAATAATAATAATAGGGGCCTATTGCAGTTACCCATGGGCAAAAGTTTTTCAGAAGCTTTTTAAAAGATTTGCTGCTCAGAATAAATTGCTGAATAACATATCCAAAATCGGACAAAATTGTTGCAGGGGAACACCCCAAAAATGAATTTCAAACTTGCGGCCTGGCGGTTTCCTAAGAAATACCAATAATAATACCAATAATTTGCAGTTACACCTAGGCATAATGGCTTATGAAACTTTTTAAACGGTATCCTGCTCAGAAAAAATTCCTGAATAACATATCCAAAATCGGACAAAATCGGTTCACGGGAATACCCCCAAAATGAGTTTGAAAATGGTGGATTTGGGGTTTCCTAAGAAATACCAATAATAATAATAGGGGCCTATTGCAGTTACCCATGGGCAAAAGTTTTTCAGAAGCTTTTTAAAAGATTTGCTGCTCAGAATAAATTGCTGAATAACATATCCAAAATCGGACAAAATTGTTGCAGGGGAACACCCCAAAAATGAATTTCAAACTTGCGGACTGGCGGTTTCCTAAGAAATACCAATAATAATACCAATAATTTGCAGTTACACCTAGGCATAATGGCCTATGAAACTTTTTAAACGGTATCCTGCTCAGAAAAAATTCCTGAATAACATATCCAAAATCGGACAAAATCTGACCACGGGAACACCCCAAAATGGCCAAATCCAATATGGCCGCCGTCGACCATATTGGAAAATTTACCTTTTTTGTTTTTAGAGTATATGCACGTGTAATACCTCTAATGTTACTGATTTTAGTATTTAGAATTCATTTCTGATATTGTTTCGCCATTCGAGGTTATCTTCACCTTGAAAGGCATGGTCAAGGTCATTTTGTTTCATCGATGACGCTATGAAGCAAATTTTCAATCATTCGGAAAATGTAAATTTTTGTGTCGCTGTTCTTCACTGTGACCACAATTATAGACACAAATTGAGTTTGTCATTATTACTGTAAGAGAATCTGTTGTTATTCTTATTGTCCGGTCGCTTCAGTGGGAGATATTCTGGAATCACAAGGACACTAGGAAGGGGGGGGGAGCGAAAGCGGCGTACTGACTCAACAACAGGCATCGACATCGCGCTTTCTCCGTTGTTGGACCCACAATTTGGAATGGGCTTCCTCTTGAGTTGCGGATTTTTCTTCGAGGCTCGTCCACCGCCTTCTTCTCTGCTCTGAAGACTCCTGACGCTCTGAAAAACAATGTTGCCCTGAACAGTTTCAGTCCCTGATTGGAGAAGTGGAGGAGTTGCATCAGGACTTCTTGAATTTGAAAAATGCGAGGCCAAGTTCCTATGCCCCTCTGGAAGACCTCAGAATTGGCCTCGCATTCCTCAAAATTCCGGAAATCCTGATGCAATTCCTCCTCTTCTCCAATCAGGGACTGAAACTGTTCAGGACAACATTGTTTTTCAGAGTGTAATTTGCAGTACATGTCTCTTTAGAGTTGGGAATCCGGCTATGACAAGAGCTCGCCAGTTTGTTATTTAGGGGCTGCAAGTCTGGCGGTTCTAGCAGGGTCGTAGCCGGATTCCCTACTCTAAAGAACCAGTTGGACTATTGAGATAAGTACTGCAAATTATCAGGACTTCCGGGAATTTGAGGATTGCGAGGCCAAGTCTGAGATCTGCCAATTCTTTCAAGTGTGGCTGCAGTTGATCGCCGACATCAAGAATGCTGTACTAGGCCTATCCTAGAGAATAGAAACTGGAATAAACTTGCGGCTACTGTCGAGGATTCTATGCCAATCTTTGCAGAATGTGATTTCATCAGCTACCTATGTTATAATGGAACAAATATACCTGGAAGGCTGGAACAAATCAAAGTGTTGGAGTTCACAAATCCTGAGTTCTAGCGGCGCTTCTGTGTGAGCCAGTGGGTTGTTCAGGATCGCCCAGGATGGTTCTGCGCTATCGGAGATGAAATGAAGGTCGAGCAGACCATCCAGCGAGTGTCGAAGGGTCCTGGAAATCACAATGTGGTAGCACGACCTCATCGAAGTCGAAACTGACACGGTTCACCGACCAACCTCAGAAGACACCATCAACAATGGAGAAGGAGAAAAACAACTTCTCGTCCTGAGTCGTCCAAGGATATTGCAGAGGCGCATAGGAACATGGGCATTGTTGGGGAAATTGAACCTAGACTGGATCTCACCCAATGGCGTCAGGAGACTTTAGAGCAGAGAAGAAAGCGGTGGACGAGTCTCAAGGAAAAGTCCGCAACTCAAGAGGAAGCCCATTCCAAATTGTAGGTCCAACAACGGAGAAAGCGCGATGTCGATGCCTGTTGTTGAGTCAGTAAGCCGCTTTCGCTCCCCCCCCTTCCTAGTGTCCTTGTGATTCCAGAATATCTCCCACTGAAGCGACCGGACAATAAGAATAACAACAGATTCTCTTACAGTAATAATGACAAACTCAATTTGTGTCCATAATTGTGGTCACAGTGAAGAACAGCAACACAAAAATTTACATTTACCGAATGATTGAAAATTTGCTTCATAGCGTCATCGATGTAACAAAATGACCTTGACCATGCCTTTCAAGGTGAAGATGACCTCGAATGGCGAAAACAATATCAGAAATGAATTCTAAATACTAAAATCAGTAACATTAGAGGTATTAAACGTGCATATACTCTAAAAACAAAAAGGTAAATTTTCCAATATGGTCGACGGCGGCCATATTGGATTTGGCCATTTTGGGGTGTTCCCGTGGTCAGATTTTGTCCGATTTTGGATATATTATTCAGGAATTTTTTTCTGAGCAGGATACCGCTTAAAAAGTTTCATAAGCCATTATGCCCAGGTGTAACTGCAAATTATTGGTATTATTATTGGTATTTCTTAGGAAACCGTCAGTCCGCCATTTTGAAATTCATTTTTGGGGGTGTTCCCCTGGACCGATTTTGTCCGATTTTGCATATGTTATTCAGCAATTTATTCTGAGCAGGAGACCGTTTAAAAAGCTTCTGAAGCAATTTTTTCCAGGTTCATCAGGAATTTGAGCTAGATTGCCTGGACTAGTAGGCCTACCTGAGCGCTCAATATAAATGTTATCTGGCAGCGACTTTATAACTTAGTATGCGACTTTTGAATGCTAATGCTTTTACAACATCTATACCATTTTATCCGTACCATTTTGTCCATAACATTTATCCGTAGGCCCTACCATTTTATCCGTACCATTTTGTCCGTACCATTTTATCCGTACCATTTTGTTCGTACCATTTTGTCCAATACCATTTTAGCCTTATACCATTTTGTCCGCTACCATTTTGTCCTAGAACCTATCGTATTAGTGGCCATATCATCAAAACAATTACAAAAAATTGTGAGTCGAGTCGAAAATGCAGCAAAAGAATATGGAATATTGATCAATGCGACGAAAACGAAGGTAATGACGAACATAGAAGAAACGCTCGAGATAACAGTGGACACCGGAGCATCCGGAGGACTGGAGCAAGTAAAATCTTTTGTGTACTTGGAAATCAGAGTAACTCAAGATGTGGACTGCAAGGATGATGTCAAATCAAGGCTGGCCCTCATGGCAGTCATGGTTAAACTGGAAGAACAAGTCAATACATAATGACACCAAATTACGAATGATGAAGGCATTGGCATTGCCGATAGCAACATACGGATGTGAGGCCTGGACTCTAAGGAAAGAAGAAGAGAAACGCATCCAAGCGTTCGAGAACAAGTGCGTCAGAAGGTTGCTAAGAATTCCCTGGACAAAAAGGATGACCACCGAACAAGTATATAAGCTGGCGAGGACCAAAAGCGAACTGCTGAACCACGTCCAAACCCGCAAGCTAAGGTACTTCGGACACATCATGAGGCAGCCCAGGGACAACATCGAAGGCAGCCTGATAACGGGTCTTGTAGAAGGGCTTCGCAACCGCGGTAGACCAAGAAATTAATATCCTGGATTGACACCATTATAGGATGGAATGGACTATCTGGGACCACCCTAATGGTTGCAATACGAGATAGGAAATGCTGGACAATGTTGACCCATTCATGTAGCCTACCATCGCAAAGCGACGACGGCAATCACCTCACTGACCTTTTCGTCTCTCGTGGAAGGCTGAATCAATTGATTCGATCATAAATCGATCATTGTTTAAAAGTAAAAATAATTCTTATCCGAGTTAGGCCCATGCCATTGGTTTTTTGTAAAATCTGAATTAGTTTCGCCTGACGAAATTATTTGGGAACAAATCTTTCATTCATTTACTTTGCTTAAGCTAAAAAGCAATAAATTTACGTGTTCACTAATTATCACATTTCTGGCCAATCTCACCATTTTTCCCGACGGCCCTACTATAATCCACTAGGGCCTAATTATTAAATATTAGGTCCCTACGTCGCAAAAACTAGGCCTACTGGGCCGAGTGTTGCAAATTCTACTTCTCAAGTAAGGCGTGTGGGTTTCGGCCTCTGTGGTTTGGGAACTTTGCGGAGAGATTGAATATCTAGCCGATACCTGGCTGTTGGAAGTTAAGGTGAACTCAACAGACGAGAAGAAAACTTTTAAAACAATTCTTTGTCAACAACTCTTTTCAAGCAGTGCAATCAGTACGCTCAAAGATGATCTTAACGATTAACTCTCAACACTTAATAATCATCAGATTTCTAAATTCTCTGTACTGTCTCACTACTATCTTGTACTGCACACATTGACCAACAAAGACCTTTTTATATAAGGTCCAGGATACCCGTGCGGTATCGGTATCGATACCCGTGCGGTATCGCTGCCTAAGCTGTAGCGATACCCGTGCGGTACGTCAACAGTAACTATGTCAACACACGAACTTCTTACTTATTTGTACAGGTGTCCGTCTCTTTGTCTCTGTTTTCGTCCTTGTGTCGTTTCTGTACGTGTCTTCGTTCTCTGATGGATCGGATTTTAACACGGATTATCCAATGGATTGGTTTTTTAATTGCGGTTCACTTGAAGCGACCATCGATCGATGTCTTGGCGTTATTAATTATGACGGCGCTATAGAAGTCATTAGATTAGACGTCTGCTTTTATCCTCTGTGCCTCTTTATCTTCCTGTATAGGTGTCTGTATCAGGGTGAGACAGGTTTTGACTTATAGTACATATAGTATCAAGAATGCACGCACACCTACATGCATACCTACATACACACATACCTGTACACACGCATACCTACATAAAAGCGTACCTACATACACGTATACCTACACTCAGAGGCGCTCGCGGCACAAGCATGGCTGAAAAGATCGGTTTTAAAGAAACGCGAAAAGCCGAGGAATTTGGTATATAGGACATTCATGCAAGCGTATACGTATCGTACGCATATAAGCTAATATACATGTCTGCATAATATTCATACATGCATACCCACGAGCATTATGCATGCATACATACATACATACATACATACATACATACATGCATGCATACTTGTATGCATACCTAAATGCATGCATATCGTCTTGAGAAGCTCAGTCTATAATGTAGCAAGGCTTCACGGCGCCTTTGCTGTATTTGCTCGGATGACACGCCGTATAGTGGCTATGGCATTAGCCACGGATAGGTCGGTTACCACGGAAATTTTCTTTGATGTAGGCAACTCTCCGATGACAGCTGCTGGTCTTGATGGATTGCCTGCTTGGCTCTTTCAGAAATGTTCTTATGAGTTGGCGGAATTGGTAACTCATGTGTTTAATTGCTCTTTTGAAACTGGGACCATTCCAGATAACTGGCGCATCGCGGTGGTCACTCCTGTAAATAAAGTTTCCAAACCATCTACTCTGTCTGACTTCAGACCTATATCTGTAACTCCAATCCTGTCAAGAATCGCAGAAAAAATTGTTGTTTCTAAGTGGCTTAGACCCAATTTGCCCCAAGAAGCTCTAGAGGATCAGTTTGGCTTCAGACCAACTGGCAGTTGTACCAGTGCACTCACCTTCTTTCTACATCACGTCAGCCAGATGCTAGAAAGTAACTCTTATGTGCGTTGTTTGTTAGTCGACTTCTCTAAAGCTTTTGATGTTGTTGACCATTCAGTTCTAATACCTAAAGTCATGGCTTTAAACATGCTGCCTGAAATTTCAAATTGGGTCATTGACTTCCTAAGTGGTCGATCTCAAGTCCTCAAATATGGCAATGTACTTTCTGATTCTACTTCCATTAATCGCAGTATTATCCAAGGGTCTGGTCTTGGTCCCACCCTCTACATTGTAATGGAGAGCGATCTTAAACCCGTCTCTCTGTCCAACATCCTTTTCAAATTTGCAGATGATACTAACCTTCTCACCCCCCAAAATTCTCCTGTTAGCTTGGAATCTGAATTTGATAATATTAAGGATTGGGCCTCCAGGAACAGAATGACACTTAATTTTTCCAAGACTAAAGAAATTGTATTTCATAGACCGAATCCAAGACACTTATCTCTTCCGGATCCTATCAGCAATGTTGAAAGAGTAAAAATTGTCAAATTGCTGGGTGTTCTTTTTCGAGAAGACTTAAAATTTGATGACCATGTTTCATTTATTTTGAAGATATGCAGCCAACGCCTATACCCCCTAAAAGTCCTCCGATCTCAAGGAATGCCTCCCAGCAAACTAAAGAACATTTTTCAAGCCCTTGTAGTCTCCCGACTAACGTATGCCATACCATCTTGGGGGGGATTCCTGTCGGCTGAGCTGGGTGGAAAAATTGAATCTTTTTTGCGCAGGGCTGGGCGCAGTAACCTCTTTAGTGGTGATGGTTTAACTTTAGAGAAGTTTTGTGAAAAAATTGAATTGAAGTTCTTCAAAAGCATCCAGTCACCCCAACACTGTCTTCACCAATTACTGCCTGCAGAGCACCTTCATAAATTCAACTTAAGAAAAAGGGGACATGCTTTTGAATTACCGCACTTTAATACATTGCTACATAAGAAATCCTTCATCATTCGCTCACTGTACAAGTATAAAAACTGGGTTAATGCTGGTTCTAGTACCTGTTCTGATATCTAAACTGGCTCTTTTTGTAGACCATAGTAATGCTTATGTTCCTTAGAATGTAAGGCTTAGATCATAACTTTAGTTATAGATAGGCCTATGTATGTAAATAAGACACTATCGTTTATTGTTTATAATACTGTATAATGTATATGTATGTAAATAAGACATTATATAGAATTGCTTGTGTTTAAACTGTCTTACAGTATTGTATTGTATTGTATATGGGCATTTATAAAGCGCCTCTCGCGGTATATACCATTCAGAGGCGCTCCCAGTGCGCGAGACCCCGAGAGAAAAAGCAGGATTTAAGGTGAGAAAAGGAAGAAGCAACGCTACCAGAGAGAATGGTGGTGCGGACAGAAGGAGGAAGTCGGTTCCAAAGTGAGGGACCTATGCAGGCAAAGGACCTGGACTGAGCCATAGTTGTCCTGACACGAGGAACTAAGAGGTCAAGACGCTCAAAAGATCGGAGACGACGCAACGAAGCAGCAGAATGAGGCCGTTGAAACAGATCACGTAAGTACTGTGGAGCAAAACCCAGCTGAGAGTATTACTGATATTGTGATCCTTTTGTATGTATTGTTGTAAAGTATGAGCGTTTGTCTTATACTAATAAAAAGATTACTTACTTACTATGCAGCACCAGAGGATGTGGGAGAACTTCATAGCATTACGACGCAACAATTTTTGCAACAATAACTTTACCGCAACAGTTTCAACTAGAGTTAGAGCAGCAACTTACTACTTACATCCAGCCATCCGGAAAACTTGACCATCAAAGGCATGATGCCAAGATAAAACTTTGGTCATTCCGATCAAGTTAATCAAAATCCGATGAAGAGTGAAAGGCAAGTAATTTTTGATTACGGTCCTTAAATCTTAGCACAAACGCCCATAGGGTCTAATGAGCGGCATATCGAACCACACACGTAACCATGACTTCTACATCATGCCGTAGGCCTAAGAGAAATCGCAATTACGTCATTTCATATAATCAATAAAAACAGTTAAATGACGTCATTTTTGACGTCATTTCAGTCGTATGATGAATATGACAAATTCTTACCACGGGTACACATTCATCATTGTAAGTAAGTAAGTATATCCTTTATTGAACCAACTGCTAACCGCACTTTGGTGATTATCTTTGACCAAAGATAAATGTAAAATGTAAATGTACGCGATTTTCTATAGCGACCGTATATGGCCTCTTCAGTCTGCAGCTTCACTGCCAGTGGCGGCGATCTTGTCCGAGAGGTTGGGGGGGGGGGGACAAAGTCGGCATTGGTCTGGTTCATGACGTTCTTTTAGGAATTTATCGGAAAAAAAATTTTTTTTGACCAGACATCCCACGAAAAGTTTAAAAATTTTCGCCAAGTCATCTCCCAAAAAAGTTGACGACCTATTTTTTAGTCATTGACCTCTTTTGCTAGTCAACTTCTACCGCGAAAAAAAAATTTTCTTTACCATACATTCCACGAAGTCTTAACTTCTTCGCCAATTCATCTCCCCAAAAAAATTTTTTAGTCATTCGCCTGTTTTACATTTTACAGCTTCTTAAGGGTCCCCTTACCTTTTTCAGAACATCATCCCCAAACATTAGACTTTTTTCTATTCTATATTACAACTGGCAGTTGCAACGGTTTCATTTAAACGTGCTACAGACAACATGATAAAATAAACACACAGAATGATCCTTCTTCAGTCATCAACACTTTAACGATGAACGTGCACTAAAATGCATGGAAAACTAATCGCTTTCGTTGTTATAGGTACAAGTCAGCCATTGGATAATCTGCCACGAATTTGCTCAACCACCCAGTCAGTCAATACCCAGTCAGTCAATACCCAGTCAGTCAATTACTAAATTCCTCAGTCAATGAAAGGCAACTGGATGATATGGAACCAAATGTAAACTTCATAATAAGCAACAATTTTCCAAAAACCCTTCTCATGCATTTTAGCAAAGTACAAAATGGATCAGGATGCATGAAGTCTTCATCGCTTAAGAAATCCAAGGCAGCGAGGGATGGAACCAGCTTTATTTGAGTGTGCCGTGTCAACACAACATCAATACAGTAGTCTGAGCCTCGTTCAGAGTCAAGTAGAGAGATCAATGGGTCAGGTGACAAAGACAACGGTTTTAAAATAAGTGATCACAAATTACTGCACACAAATCTATGCTAAACAGAGCGGCACAGGATAGCCTTGATAACAATAATAATAATTACAGTAATAATAATTGCAAAGATTAGATAAACTAATCAAGTCCAATGCTTTTTTCAGCTACTAAAAAATAATTTATTATTTTAATAATAAAAACAATAATTTAGTTATTTTAATTTAATTTCAGCGTTGTGAACTGTTTTCAGTGTTTACTGAGACCCCTCCCAACCCCCAATCCCGTTTTTCTCGGGATGTTAGCACTTCCATAATTCTTCAGTTCCCAGTGTTTAATCTAGTCCACCTCTTCTGGGAGGGGAAACAAGGTTTCTGGGGGCCAACGAATTTACACAAGATTTTTGTCTGTCATTTCATCCATCTTGAAAAAGTTTCAGACTTTTCCTAATTTCATCTTCAGAAAAAGTTGATGACCTTTTTTTAGTCCTTCGTCCGATTTTTTAAAACTTTTTCTACAGCAATTACTCTCTCTCAAAAAAGTTGATGACTTTTTTTTAGGAAATCATCTCTCTGGGGGAAACCATGTATCCACATGTATCCTGGGGGAATTTTCCTCCCCTAAAGGTCTCTACATTCTAATATTGCTGGCCTCGGGGGGAAACAACAATCCTGAGGGGACATTTCCCCCCAAAGGCGTCTAGATTAAACACTGTTCAGTTCCAGAACCTATTGTTCAGTTCCGGAACCTTTTTTCCTAGAAAAAAGCACTGCTCAAGTCTACTCAACTTTGATAACCACTAAAAATTTGCTTTTTAAACTTAAATTTTTAAATTAACACACACAAAACAATTACAGTAAGTGGTATCAGTATTACAAACAGCCATAGTACAAATAGTAACCCATTCATCAGCAGTCTGACTCCACCAATTCTAAATGAACCCAGCTACAACTAGAGAAAATATGGACAATGAGTCCGATCGCCATCCTTACAAACTAACTTTCTGACACCCAACACACAACCGAACAAGAGATGAGCCACACTACAGGCCATACATCAGTCATAATGCATCAGCAGGATGGAATTTACGACACACAGGGATTCTTAAATCATATCTTCAGACTGTGTGACGACGTTAATACAAAGGACTCGCAGCCTACACCATTACGCAGATCATTAACTAGCGTATATCCCACAAACCGAACTGTCTTCACTAAAACCCATTCATTACTCTGAAGATAAGAACTGTCTTTAATTCAACAAGAGAACATGCCATCATCCATGCCTTCAAAGATCTCTGTTAAATTTCAACCTGATATCAACAAAGCAGGTTGCTATTCATTGTCAATTTATAGTCAACAGTGAGTGCTGCAGTGGAAGTTTCTAGCGACGAGGTGCAGGGCGGTCATTACGACTTCCAGGAACACCGGGTGCTCCACCCCTCTTAACACCATCCTCTGGCTCCTAAAGATTCCATATAAAAAGACACAATAATTATTTAACAATTCAGTTAAAACTTTTGAACTCCAAAATCAGTAAGGAGAGCAGGAAGAACGTTCTAAAGGTTGTTAAAAGGTGCTGGTGAAGACCTACATACCTAAAAACCAAATACTATATAAACAGATCCTGATACAAACAGGCCATTTTACCATCACATTAATCTTCTTAGCAACAACACATTACATCTTAACAGTGAAATGTTGTGGTTACTTGTTATAACTTCATTCACACTGTGTTATTTATTTAACGTACCACCCTAATACAACGAGACCACGTTAAACAAAAACCAAACTAGATTTAAAATACCAAGAATTAGCAAAAAAACAACCAAAGCATTTCCATCTCCTTTTGGAAGGCCCTTGAAGTACTGTTTACCATGACTGAAATTCTTATTTCTGTGTGATATCATAGACCATAAATTTTCATAATAATAATAATAATATACTAGGAATAATAATAATAATTAAATAATAATAATTTCTGCTTTGCTCCCAGTTTGGATTTTCTAAATCCCTACACCTCCAGTAAAAGAATTAATAATATATGTTATGATATTACACTAAATACATTAGTCTGAAGTGTTATTCATGCAGTAACTGCTGCTACACAGACTTAAAAAATCTCAACTGTTAACAGATTAAGTTTTAAAACAGATCAGCTAGAGAAGCATCACCCTTGGCTTGGCATCTGAAGATCGGTCTCTTCGATCAGGGCGTCGATCATCTCGTCTATTTTCCTTGGGGATTCGATCATCCCTTGCTCGTGCTGCTACGGCCTTCTGCTCGCGTTCCTCCTCCATCTGCATCTGCTCACGCTCCACTCTTCTGCGCTCCCTCTCGGCATCCATCTGCTGTTGAGCTGCTACCTTCTGAGCAATCTGCACCAGAAGCAGCAACAAAGGCATTTAGAAATCTTGGATTTCAACCTGGTCATGCCAATGGATCACGATTTTTGACTGATTTTACTTGAAGCGACCATCGTTTGATGTCTTCTGCATTCTGATAATGGCACTACAGAAGTCATTAGATTAGATTAGAAATTCATAAGCATCAAATACTTCAAGAAATCTATGAAGACTTTTATTCATTCATCGCCACATTCCATCTCAGATAACAGCACACAATGCAAACTTAGGAGTGCTGCTACCAATACGGCCATAAATTGACTGCATCATTTACAGATTGAATTTCATGTGTATTATGTCAATGTGGCACAATGGTGTCAATGGGCAAACGCAAAAGGACTGTACCACTGAACTAAATTTAACACTACAGAATCACACAGTGTTACCCTAGGTATCAATCCAGCAATGTCAATTAATGGGCTAAAACTGACATGGAACAACCCATCATTTAAGTCATCAAGTTTCCAAGAAATTTTTATTTTACAGGAACACTAAAATGCATTACAGAAGCTTCACTCAAGATGCCATCATATCTAGGAAGGAACGTTCTGGGAAGTTCTAAAGCGCATCACTGAAACACTTAGATATATATTGGACACAAATTTAAACACCGATCACTTGGAAAGAGTCTACCTAGAAAAAACTGTGCCAACAAACCTGTTCCTCAGTTAATGGCAACCAATATATACACGGCATTGCTTTCGTCTTACGAAACAGGTCATCTAATAACTTAGCCGGAGGCTCAGCTTCGACTTTCTCTGCTAAAATAAACAAAACAATTGCTAAAGGTCAAGCATTAGACATCTGCAGCAGACACAAATAAATGTATTTATATAAATATCTTTATTTGTGGCTGAGAAATAATTAATAATAAATGTTAATAAAATTAAAATAGCTACTCAAACCGTATGCCAAATTAATTACAAAATTTATCTTGCAGGTTTGAACTTGAAGCACTCCTTGCGATGCTCTTGGCATGTTGTTCACTCACACTAGTTTCATGTTTCAGATCAAGATTCCTGATCATGCCCATTATTTGTTCATTCATTCAGTTAGAGCATTTCTTTTATTATCAATATATCCAATAAATAAATCAATAAAATGCAACATGAACCCAAGCAGAAGTTATTCCTGGTAATCATCACCTCTATCAGAATATGGCACGAAATACTCACTGTACCTGGACTGATTTCTCACGTGGAGTGTCAGCTCACACTTTATGTCGTCGCCAAACTCCGCCATCTTAAATGACATGAGTACTGTCTTAATTTTTACATATCAACAAATACTAGAACTAAATCTGAGTTGAAAAAGCTGCTGACCTTTCTTTTCCTTGCGCTCCTGACTAGAAGCTCGCCTCTTTCTTCTCTCCTCCCTCGACGCGTCCCTAGTCTCTCTTTCCCTCTCCTTCGGCCCAGCTGCTCCGCGAATGGCCGTCTTGTCCTCTTTACGGTTTCTTTCCCTTGACCGCGATCGTGACTGCCGGATCTTGTCCCTGTCCCATTCCCTGACCGGAGGTGACCGCTCCTTTGCCCTGGGTCGTGCATCCCCCCTTGCAGCTGGTTTTGCCACTTCCTTTTTCTCTTGGTCCCTTGCTGCCATTTCCCTTGGATGATCAACCAGAAGAGGTCGAGGTCTTTCTTCCTTCTTCTTTTCTTGCACTTCTTCGGGTTTGATGACGGGCTTTGGCAATACACCATCTTTGGCATTTTTAAACATATCAAACTAAAGAAACAAAGAAGAAAAGACATATGTCAGTATAATTAATAACCACTATAATCGTAAAATTTTAGTAACTTCTATTGTGCCAGTGTCTAATGCACAAGGCATCAACCGATGGCACACCAAAACAAAGCCGTAATCAGGTCAATATCCAGAAGATAAGTCCATAAGCGCCACCATCTAATGACCAAGCATCAATCAATGGTGCTGAGCAATTGCGAGCAAATGACTTGTTCATGGCTCCTACACAATAACCGTCTCAGAGCTCGAACCCATACTCTCCACGTTACAAGGCAAGCACTCTAACCCATCAGATAACTCATTTGCTGTGATTTCACTTTCATATTTTCTAATGAAATTCAGAATTACTAAATAACTTCCAACAAACCATATTCACTGAATATTATTCAGTGTAACGTTTTAAAGACAGTTCCCGAGAGCACTACGAAAAGCACTTTATACATGGTTGAAAAACAGAAAAATATAAACTCCTTATGTGCACCCTAATAAATTCCTCCAATATTTAGGATTTTATTTTCTTATTACATTAAAGGCAAACATTTTGCACCTGGCACTTGTCAACTGATGCTTTGCAAAGGAAATACTGCAAATAACAAGATTACATTAAAAGAAATAAGTTTACTGCTTCAAATCAAGGCAACTGCATACTAAACATCTGGAGAGAAGAAAGCTGAAAGCGTCAAAATTCGTCAAACCTCTTCCTGTGTAGAATATTCAACGCGCAGAACATTTGGGTTTGACAATGGCCAGCGTTTTCCATGAAGCGCACGACGAGTAGCCACGGCCTCATCCACTGAATTATACTGCAAGTCCACAAGCAAATGAGAGTATAGGAACTGGGTATGCAGGTTAACATACTCATAACATACTCATCTCAAAATAGAAATCCGACTCAATTAATAAAGGTGAAACGATAAAGGTATACATTGGCCTCAACTGAAATTTCTCATAAGTCCTGTGTTGAAGCTTCAGTGAAACCATACCAAAAGTATTCAGCAACAGTGAGTCTATTAAAAATAGTTTTGTTAACAATTGATGTCTCACATATCTTAAGAGCACATCTGATTGTGTATTGTAACACAGTAACACAACACTGGACACAAAATGTAACAAAACACACAACCACTTACTTCTTCTGATTCATTTAACGTAACTTAAAGTAGTGCATACGAATGCAAAAGATATTTCTGTAGCACTATTTAGAGTAGTGATACACAATTTCTCCTGTTTACAAGCAGGTTGGCTCCCACTTGAAAATATATGCCACCAAAGAGCTAGGGATCAATAAACCACCTTGAACTAGAGAACCAGGTCCCACCACCTGAAAACAATAAACCACCACTGAAACAGAGGACTCCCAGCTGTTAACGGAACCAAGGCAATGCTTCTCTGCCTTAAACTTCCAGAAATTATCTAGAAAAAAACAAATCTGAGTCAAGAAAACAGCTTCTCTCTGAAACAGAAAGGGGGACTCACCCCGACCAGACAGTGTGACTTGATCTTATCAATCCAGAATCCATCGTCTATTATCGTTCCGGTGTGTGAGAGAAGCTCCTTCAGCTGACCCAGCGTGTAAGGCCTAACCAGACGGTGGATGTGGATGATGTTAGTGGCCAGGTTCTTGGCTGGAGACGGAGACCTCCTTCCAACTGGCTGCGGGTCATCCACCGGAATTACAGGAACCTGTGCCCGACTTATACGACGCACTTCTTTTTTTATTGTCTCTGCTGGAAAATAATAAATAAACTAAATACATAAAATCAAAGCAGGTTGAAATCACTAAGAGTACAGATGAGTTTTTTATGGAGGTGTTCTATGGAAACACTTTTGTACTACAAAGGAATGAAGTTCAAAATATACTCTGAAAGTTGCAGTCTACAAAATAAAAGAGTGAAGTTCAAGATGTACTTTGCATTAATAAAAGAATTAACAGGAAAGTAGCAAAACAAAGAAAATGAAGTTGAAATGTACTTTGTACAAGAAAAGAAATTATGATGTACGTTGCAGTGTGCACAAGAACCGGACTGAAGTGCAAAAGTTGCTGAGTTGATAAAAGAAAAAATAAAGCAAAATGTTCTCCAGATGAAACAAACAAAGACTGGAGGCAGCCGATAAAATACCTTTCTTATCTTGTTCCGCCACTGCTTTGGTTACTTCAACAACTTTCCTGCCGTTTGATTCGACCACTGCTTCAGATTCTGGTGCACCGTCATCAGGATCCACTTTCTCTGAAGATTTAGTCAGTTCCTGTTCCTCCTCTGACTCATCGTCTGCCTTCACAACCTAAAATTATGTTTAACCAGCTCAAAATCAAATTTTTTAATATACAATACAAACTGAAGCAATATAAAAGTGCTTCAGTTTTTATACAGGCTTTTGGAAATAACTGCAGTATCTAGTGTTTCTCCATTATATCTACCTTCACATCATGTTAATTTTATACATGTATGCATATACAGACACACAAGTCCACCTACAAGTAAAGATAGAATACTGAGAGTTTTGTACGCCACTTAGACCTGTAGTAACAAACAGCACATTGCATCAGTAAAACTTCTATACAACTGCATTCGATATTGCCTTCCTTCCAAAGTCCAGAAGTGCACACATGACCATACAACAGAATATCAAAGGCTCTGAGCAACTGTGAGTGAAGGACTTGTTCAAGGTCCTACACAGGTACCGCCTCAGTGGAGGCTCGAACCCTTACTCATCGCTTTACAGGCCAAGGCTTTAACCAATTAGGTACCCCTACTTGGTCATCACCTTCCTGTCTGACCTCTGGCTTTGTCTAATGGTTTGTGATTAAAAACTGACTTTAGTCAGATGCATTTTAAGTATTACGAAGTCTTCAGATTACATTACTGGTGTCGGAATATGTTACTGGTTTTCACTATTAGATCACCAAGCAGAAAACGGATCAATGTATAATGTAAAATTTGGTAATGTAATCAAAATAGCACAACCTAACATGATAAAAAAAGCAAGTGCATAGTGTAATATTTTGTAATGTAATCAAATGTGTGTAGCGCAATACTTCATAATGTAATTAAAAAATAATTAAAATAGCACACTCCAAAAGAATGCAACTTTATATAATTTATTCTTCAACCATGTTTAATGCAACTTTATATAATTTATTCTTCAACCATGTTTAATGCAACTTTATATAATTTATTAAGCAATTTATTATGGCTGGTCTGAAGCGGTGTGCTTATATATACTGTTTAGGCACATAACGCTAGATAATTGGGGTGGGTTTTGTCTTGTTGATGCTAGAAATAACAATGGACATGCCACTTATGAACTGCTCCACTGGCTTTAATGATTCATTGTAACTAGGGGACCCTATTAGCGGAATGGTTCGTTCCTTTGGGTACTCCCATTGTCACTGCATTTAACATGCACTTGTTATCTATAAGCTTACGGTGAAGAATAAAAGCATATGATGATGATGATGATGAAACTGTTATTCAACTAAAAATAAATTTACAACCAACTGTCCAACCAGTCACATGTGAGAAGAGACAACTAACCTGAAAGATGGTTCGCCTCAGCTTCACCGAGTCTTGACCCTTTTGCTTTGTTGATTCTTGGCTCTTGTAGGATACCTGACGCTTAACGGCACCGTCTTCTGGCAAGGAACCTGATGCAGCCTCCATCACTTCTTCCTCCTCCTCTTCAGCTTCTGCAGTCTTTGTCTGTGAAGCATCCCGATGATTTTGCGGCTCTGGTGAAGGATTGTCGAGCTCAGGCATCAGCTCCGGAAGCAGAACACTCCCCTTCATCTCCGGAATCATAGCCTTAATTTGCAAAGAACAATACCCAGAACCTTGAACTAAAACAATACACTCTTACAACTGATATTTTAACACACATTGATGCTCAAGATACATTACACACTTCAGTATGCATACACCAAACACAGGTACAAAAATGCAACCACACATTTATAAACAGATATTTCTATGTACATGTGAATAAATAATAGTATACATGCGTGTATGTATGTATTACACATGAATGTATTATCGTATCGTATTTGGAGATTTGCATAGCGCCGCTCACAGCTGCAGCCATTCAGTAGCGCTCCCAGTGTGAAGGCCTCAAGAAAAGAAAAAGTTTTCAGCACGGAAAGGGATATAGGAAGAGATCCAGAAAGTAAGGTTACCCGTAGAGGGGAAGGGAGGGCAATCCACAGAGAGGGACGTATGTTGGCAAAAGATTAGTCTGAGCCAGAGTGGTCCTGGCACGCAGAACAAAAAGGTCTAGTTTCTATACATCAAGCAACAAATGGTTCCACCTTGAGTGATTCTGTGGAGATGTTTATGGATGGCTGGCAGGTGATTGTTTTCAGCGTCGTTGATCCCCATCTCCTCTTCCTCGTTGGCTTCACATCAATTTCTTCACCCTTCCCATCTACAAATGACACACGCTTACATTACGCATTACATGAATTGCATCGACCTGTGGCAATACCCATTGTTGCTGTTGACCAATAAATACAATAATTACAAAAATTTTAATGAATAATATTGCTTGTACTCTGAACCAGAGGTGTAAATTAGCCCCATAAAATGGTGGTGACCAATTCCCTTCTCCCCTCCCCTTTCTTCTCCCTCCCCACAATTTACACAACATAAAACAATACATCAGTAAGCTAACATGAAGGCATCTATAAGCATTACGATAGTCAAGTATGCAAAATACACTGCCAGTAATTATTGTTGCTTAACCTTGCTTCAATCCAAAATAATAGTGTCAAGTCGCAAAAAGTATTTCAGCACAGGGCCAAAAAGTGGTGGCGACTGTTACCACCACTTTTAAAAGTGGTGGTGACTGGATACCACCGTCACAATACAAAGCTATGGCTATGCTCTGAACTAAGGGATGAGTGAATACTGTTTAATGACTTCTTAATACTCAATCAAATCAGTACAGTCCTGAAACATAAAGAGCTGATGCTGGGGTTAATATGTCATCTGAAAAGACTCACAGAGGCTCAGTTAGCCTATATTTGCATTGTTAAATTTTAAATTTTATATACTTTATACTACAGATTCACTAAGCAATTCAATCTAAAATAAAAGCACCACAGCATGTTTCCACCAATACAACCCTGTCATCCCAACAATTACCATTAAATGACTTAAAACTGTTCAAGTTTAATCCTAATGTTTTAGCAATTAATGTTTTGGAACTAAAGCATTGCTAGCGAACTTTAAAATATTTTCAGGTGCCTGCATAGTGCCAGCTCCACATTTAACAGCACTGCGAGATACATATAGAAATACGCAGCTACTGACCATTGTCCTGCTGAGATTGTGAAAGAGTAACCTGGTCCAATGTAGCAATGTTTTCAACTATCAGCTCCGGCTGAAATTGAAACAAGACCTTAGAATGTAATGGACAAAGCATTCTAAGCAGGATAAATTGTATAAATGGATGACCGTTGCATTCACAATCAGCATCAGACAGCAAAGAGTAATAGAAGTTCAACAATAATATTGAGTTCAACCATAATAGTGACTGTATAGCATGCATGTATCTTAAAATTTATATAGCACAGTTCAAGAAACTTCGCAAAGGCACTGAAAGATGGTTATTTGACCGATTTTAAAGGTGAGTCATAAGGTACTCTATAAATTAGCTATCAGGGTTAACTGTACTACTGATTAATCCATCAGTGAAAACAGACATTTCTCAAAGTTCCTCTTATAAATTTTTAAATCCCGAGGGTGTATTTTCCACATTAGAAAATAATAAAAACGATAAATAGTAAAATTTAATAACTTAATGACAGAAGTAACAGCTGAAGGGTGATAATGGTGGAGAACCGTACACAATTTCATTCTCATAGTCTTGGAATATAACCAACAAATATATAATTTCAATTGCATAACAATTCAATGTTCCTAAATAGGTCCTATAAAAATACATAGATACAAAACAAAGTGCTCTCTGGGAGTCTTCTGATCTCAGCAACGTATATATGAGGTAAATTAACTCTTTGAATAAAAAGTAGAGACACTAGAGCTACAAAAATTTCCTCTTAGTGGCAATCGGCTTTAGAAGACAGAGTAACTCACTAGTTCCGTAAACTGCAAAAGAAACAAAAAACAGACCTAGAATTATGATAATTAATAGCTAAATGCCCATTAAACAGCAAAGCTAGACATGTCAAGAGCCTGCTTCTGCTGAACTGGCACAAAACGTCGACTGGTTCTGCAGCAAAAGAAAATATTAAGCACTGAAACAGCATCCATCTAACATGACATCCATTGGAAAAATGAAAAACCTTCACAGCCAGAGAATGCAAGACTCGAAGGAACCGTTAGACCGAGATGTAGCGGCATTCAGTTGCGCGAACGTTGGGAAGACATCGGGATCAGAAGACAATGCAGGGACACAGCGGAAAAAGTTTCTGTGGGCGCGAAGCCAGGGCTTTCGTTCCAGACAAAGCCCCGAATACAGATTTGCAGGAAGGTCACGGCCATTAGATTTCATGTGACCTGTATTTTGCTGACAGTTTTTGGTTGGTAAATTTCATTAAGTTTCAACAGATTCTGATGCAAGTCTCCATTAACCGATGATGTTGCAGCATTAAGGCAAACTTTCCATTTTGGATTTTGGTAGATATGTCACAGTCGAATTGTTCTCTCTTTGGATGAAGGCCATAACAACTGAACATTTGGAATTTCAAACACGCTGGAAATGTCTCTGAAAACTGTGGAAAATATTGTGCTTTTCTTTCAGGAATAAGGCTCTTGAAGTTGCTGTTGCATGGACAAAATTTTGCGAATGTGAGAAACATTTCACTATTGCTTCATGGAAGTCTCTTCAGATTGCTGAAATTATTTTCCTTTTGTTTCAGCGATAGTTCTCCGGAAATTGTTGTTGCTTCAGGGAAAGGTCACTGGAAACCACGGACTCCAAAGAAAAGACTGCAACTCATTGAAAATGTTCAGCAGTTGCGTTGCAGAAAGTCTATGGAAACAGTGGTGAAGAGCTGCTTCAGGAAAAGTCTCTGGAGATTTTACAGAATATTTTGCTGTTGCTTCTGGAATAACCCTGGAATTGTACAATGTATCTCGTTGTTGATTCGAAGAATGTCTCTGAAACTGCGGAAAATATTTTCTTTGTGTTTTTTGCGAAGTCTTGGCTACAGCGGACCGTACTTTGCGAGTCTATTACATTAGTCGATGCAGTCGCACTGTATCACTCCACGAAATGTCGTTTTTCATAAATGTTCGCATTTGAAAATACTGCCTAATACGAACACTGATCGAAAATGAAGTCAGCGACGCAACACTACAACTCAAGTTCGATACGTCTCTCATATGTGTAACAGAGTCAAAAACGAACGCTCATTGAAAAAATACTATCGAAATTGACCGCCAAACGTTCACTTAAAACGCACAACATATTTCTCTTGTACTTTTGTCGTCCTAAAACAGTTCTTTACCAGTGTTCATATCATCATCTCAGACTGTTGTAACCTAGCAATGCCACAGAAACCATCCCAAATGACGACCACTTAACGAGAATGCAAGTACTGAACGAGTCCATATCAGACAAGGTTGATCCGTAGATTGTCACTGTAAAGTTCTTGCTTGGATTTTGGCAACAATAAAGCATGATTTGCTCAAACTGCAAAGTCAGAAATACAGCTTCATTTACGTGTTGATTTGCATTTGTTGAGGAATTGTAGCCGATGAAATATCCTTCTGAAGAACATGGAAAGAAAGTATGTTGTCTAACTTTTTTCGCTGATAACACTCCCTCTTTTCACTTCACGTGTTGAAATTAAGTTCAAAACGAACAGCCATGATTTCATGATTTTTTAAACAAAATGACTTTTCTCCCTTCAGGTGTTGCAGTAATGTCCCAAAACGAAGAGCCACAAATTCATGATTTTTGAAAACGAAATACACTTCTCCTTCCGATGTTGGAATTTAGTTGAAACACGAATATGGTTCAAGCTTTATGAATCTGGCTCCCCACGAAGTAACTGTGCGTGCAACTGCATCCACACACAGGCAGGCTGATGATGTGATCTGTCATGACTGTTTTGCAAGCTTCTGTAGCAGAATAATCTGGTCCTTGTGCAACAGTGAGATATCCATCTATGCACATACTATGCCGTACACTCCATTTCCAACAACCAAATCACTAGCTTTGGCAAGCTACTCCCACAGATCGCAGAAGCGCTTCAAGATTTGATGGCTTGGTCAGTGCATTTCCCAATGTCATTTCACAGTTCTCGGTAGCATAAAACACGAGGACAATCTTGCTGCGAGGATAAGGATGATGATGCTGGCCCCAGGGATGATCACTCATGAGATTGACGAAGGAGATTGTGGCTGATGATGTTTAAGGACAACAACAGAGATCCGCAAACGGCACATCTCGGGTCTTGCAAGGTTTCCCTGGTCTGGCTGAAGGTTGAGCCATGCTAGAACTTTCTATGTGCATATTAACAACAACTGCTAATGGCTAGAATGATTCACCTCTCCTCAATTAAACAACATTACAAAACATCAGAAACCTTAAATGGCGTGTTTAAACTACTGGCGATGATGACAAGAAATAGTTGCAACTCTTCAGCACACACACAAATACAGAACAACTTTCAAAATATTTACAAAAACTCATTCTTTTCCATTTGCATAACACCAACAAAGTATGATTTCCAATTAAAACAATAACTGCTTCAGATTTTCAGTTAAAGTATCTGTAAGCAATAAGGAGGATTAACTGGCAAAAAGGTGTCAACAGTAAAGACTATGAATACAACTTAAAAATATCTGCTTCATGATACAATAATCTATACTTAAATAACTGGTAATGAAATGGAAAATTTACTTGATCAAGTTTCAGTTCGCTTGCATCCCCTCCACCTTTACCCTCAGTTGCAGCTGGTGTTTGTTTCAACTCCCTTAAAGAGAACATATATAAGGATATTTATTAATGTAACTGTAATTTGGACATTTATATAGTGCCACTCAAAGAGCAGTGCTATATAACTAATAATGTTTTTACATTCCGAATGGTGCCTACTGTACTTTGTATTGAATTCGGATCAATAAAGTTGAATTGAATTGAAAATTGAATGATCATAATGTGCTGCAACCTTCAGATGATTCTAGGCAGACATGTTCTAACAACCATCAGCAGCTGTGTTTTCAGTGCTATACAAAAGAAAGCTCGCAGAAGTCATTTTTATGCCCACCTTGTAATGGGTTACAGCATAACTTGTATCATTAATCAGGTGTTCCTATTTAGCAGGATTTTCACCCCTTCTGGATCCCTTTTGTAGCCTATTTGGTCAGCGTTTCTTTTGTTTATCTTCCATTCTTGGTTGCAAGAAGTAAATGATATTACAATTACAACATTCTCCACAGCTGAATTAGGGCCTACACGAGAACCTTAAAATAAACAAATAGTATTAATGGATTTGCCCATGTTGGTGTTCAGAAGAATTCAATTCAAAATAATTATTCAAACTTAACTGAAAACAGGATTATTTTCCAGTTTAATTTATCAAAATAGTATTCAATCGCACAACCTAATTGTAAGGCAGGATTATTTTTTCAACTGATCACTTTTCTTTTTGGTTTAAAAGAAAAACAGAAAATTACGGATTATAAATTTAACAGTTCTCTTACCGATTCTTGCCAATGTCTGGAGTCACATTTTCACGGTCAACCGATTTCTGAAAAAATTATCAAATTAAATTATTATTCCAATTTAGTCTATTACGGTTGATTGATTTTATATATAACAGAATGTTTCAACCAGCAAAGAGCTTCAAGCTAAATTACTTACCTTTCAGAAGACAATCAAAGATGTAAAAGTCCAAACAGTTTACAGAAAATGATGACCCAGCAGTCCTCACCTAACTCTCTGCAAACTCACATTTTGTTTTACCAGTTAGGGTACAAATTACTAAGGACCTTGTTTCTGGTGCTGTTAGGTTGAAGTTAATTCAGAAAAGTTAGGCGCTGTTAGTTTGGGTTGATTCAGAGAGATTAGGTGCTGTTAGTTTAGTTTTGGAAATGTCCAGCAGCATGCTTAATCACAAGCATACTATAAAGTAACTGGTAAATAATAAATATTAGAAATTATATGAACTTTTTTACTTGTTTTCTCATCGTAATGTACCCAAGCATAATTTATACCGCCAATTTCAAAAACCTGTAACACATAATCTTTAACAGTTCTTTTTGGCCGTGCTGGAGTCGGGAGCGCCTCTGAATAGTTCTCTTGAAGATGTGCTATATAAATCTATGAATGAATGAATGAATGAATCCTACACCATAACTCAAGAAAGAACTATGAAAATCCTACACCATAACTCAAGAAAGAACTATGAAAATCCTACACCATAACTCAGGTAACTCAAGCCAGAACTTACAAAAATCCTACACCATAACTCAAGACAGAACTTATGAAAATGATTACCAGTACAGGCATCTTCTTATCCACTGGCAACTTCTTCAACTCCGGTTCCGCTTTGCCAGCTGGAACATCTTCATCGTCGTCATCAGGCGACCTGGAACGGGACTTGGATTTTTTCTGGAGCCTTCCTCTCGACTCATCCTCCGACTGAGAAGAGGACAGAGATCTCGACTTCTTCCTCAGCTGCTGCAACTCACCAGGTGGCGCACGCTTCCTCGGTGGTGAAGCACTCGATCTGCTGCTGGATGACGAACGCGACCTGGAGCCCTTGCTTCCTGGAGAAGACCTCTGACTTGATTCCGACCCAGATCGGCGTGGAGTACTATCCCTGGAGCTTTGTCTCTTCTGCGTAATCCTTGGTTTCTTCTGATCCTCAGCTGGAGACTCTGAACCCGAAGATGACGCTGACCTAGAGCGGCGTATCTTCTTAGCTGGAGGGCTTTGTGACCGTTGGGATGCTGGCTGTGCTACTCTGGGAGGCTGTTTGGCCCTAGGTGATGTGCTTTCGGGTGAGCTGGATCCAGAGCGCACTTCCTCTACAGAGTGCGACCTCGATCGAGCGACTCTTTGCGGCAAAGGCTTTGTGGGTCCAGTAGCAACTGCGCTCGGCTTCTCCTCAGATTTTGGTCTAAAAAGTGAAACAATATAACACCATTTTGTTAACACACCATTTACACCTCTGCTGACTACCAGCGCATTGTAGTCAGTCAGTAGCCAATCCAAAGAAAGGAATATTAGACAAATCACCTGCAAATTTATTTTAAAATAAGAAACAATCTCATAGAACTTTGCAGTATTTCAGAGAAATACATGTTTGTGCTACGACAGAAAGGTAAGTCCAAAGTGTGCAGCTTCTGTGCATTCACCTTGAAAAAATGCAATTTGGAACAACATTACATGAGCACCCACTCAGACCTTAGTTCTCAATATCCAGCTGGATCAGAGCTAAGAAAGAATTCCATAGCAAAAAAGCAAAAGGTTCATTAAGCAGCTAACAGTCATACTTTATCAAAATTTAAAAAAGCAGAAAAGCTTCTAAACATCAATAATTGCTGCCACTTACTGAATTATGAAGAGTGTAGAGTAATTTTTCTTGATTCACATGAATTTTTCTATTAAATTAGAATGTTTGAGTACCAACATGATTTTCTTTTGATATTTGAAAAACCATTACTTAATGGTATAGTTATACATTCTATAAAAAACATTCGATAGTAAAGTAAAGGTGTGGACCGGCCTTTGGGGGTTACACAATAGCTTGCTTGGTCCTTGGTCCAAAATATTTAGAAAACATTGGTCTAGACTGTTGATTGAACATATCAGTCGCTCTCATTAAAACTTCTTCACTTCAACTGAACTATTATTCTTTTGATTTAATATTCTTATGATTTAATATTTACTATAACTAAATACACTGTACATATGCTAAATATACCTTGATTCAACTCAGCATTATCAATAATAGTACTTCTGCATTTGATATAGTACCAAAATCTAATTAGTGTTCTCACAATCAGCTAATACCAAACCTTGAAGCGCTTTGGGGTCGTTCTGCAGATCGGGAAGAAGCTGCAGAAGATGATCGTGATCGAGATGAGCCCGAGCGTGATCTTGATCGCCTTTCACCTGTTGGTAAATATCAGAGACAAATGCCACACACTGAAGGGCCATACAGTCATCAATTCACCAAATCTTCATAGTTTTCATTGACAATCTTCACATCGTATGTTAATTTTACTTAAACTCAAACTGTGTGGTGTATAGACACTTTGACACACATGGATCTGAACACCGGTCACAGTCGTGAAAGGATAAGAAAATTATAACTTGGCTATCAAAGACAGTAACTACCTGGCTTCTCTGTCTGTCTGTCTGTCTTTCTGTCTATCTATCTGTCTCCTTACCTCCTCCTTCCCCTCTGTCTCATACTGATGCTTGCCATCATCATTGTCATTGTATGGGTTGCCCCTCCCTGCAGCACTGCCATTCCCCTACACGTTAAATTGCCACCTCTATTCTGGGCTCATCTCCAGGTCGTTTGCACGTCACTGCTTGTGTCCATGTCTACAGTGGACAAGTGCTATAGCATGTAGTGTTGCTCAGAAGTTATCAATTAACGATGGCATTTTTTAAAAGCTAGCAAAAAAGAGTCAAACCTCCTTTGTCCAAGGTATCAGTTGGTGTTTCATCCATTGGTACTTCTTTACTACTGGTCTTCTGATCATTAACTTTGCCTTGGTCTGCTGCTGCTGCTGCTGCAGCTGCATGACTCTCCTCAGTTGCCGCATCTTCGTTCTTGTTATCTGCCTCATCCTCCTCGATGTCGGACAGTTTGCTTGTCCCGACTTGTTCCTGCTTCTCAGACTTCATCTGTGACGATGCACCATCATCGGTTTCACTCTGCGATTCACTTTCCTGGGATCGACTTGCCTCTTCTGAATTTAAAAACGTTTTTTAAAAGAGCGATTAATACAGTGAACCATTCAGTAAGGCTACTTTCGGAAGGCAAGTTATAAACAGGTAGCACTGGAAGGTCTTCTTATACAGCAGAATTAAATTTTGGATTCAATTTAATGACTGTCATAAATCAGAATTCATATTATCATAGGACCTGTCTGTCTTTACAATTCACTTTCCCGGGATTGACTTGGCTCTTCTGCATTTCAAAATGCTTTTAAAAGAACAGACTAATACAATGAATCCTACTGTGACATTGTTACTTTGGGAGTCTTCTCAAGCAGCAGTCATAACCAGGTGGCAATGGAAATGTCTTCTAATAAAGCAGAGTTAAATTTGGGATCAAATTTAATAACTGCCTTATAAATATCAGAATTCACATTACAATAGTGTTTGTTTCGTTCCTTGGGATTGAACTTGTCTCGTCTGAACTTCAAAACGTTTTAAACAGAGAGATTAATACAATGAACCCCATTGTAGTGCTACGTTGGGAGCCTTCTCAAGAGGTAAGCTATAAACAGGTGGCACTGGAATTAGGTCTTCTTATACAGCAATTAATTTTGGCTCCAACTCAACAACTGCCTTAGAATTCACATAAAATTACAAGTGTTCATTACAGCATTTTATCTGAAAGAGAATACTGTCACCTTAATGCTTGATGTAATCGAATTTCTTCAGCAGTACGATATACTAAGCTTCATTTCTTTTAAATTAATTACATATTTTTACAGTAAATGAACAAGCGATTATACACGAATATCAGTACTTAAAATTCAAACCAAAACATTACACAAAAGTAAAAGAAATGGATAAAATAGCACTTTGTACAGAATGTAGTAACTTGCAGCCGACTGGCTAGAGCACTTGTCATGTAAAGCAGAGTATACAGGTTTGAGACTACACGAGGCGGTTACTGTATGCAAGTCCTCAAAACTGCTCAGTGCCATCGATTGATGCTTGGTCATTAGATAGTTGCACCTCATGAATGCATGTTATTAATAATAGTTGAAGCAAGCTTTACTAGACTAATGTTAGTGCATTAGTCATGGAAATGATAAGCTGCCTGCCTTGATATTTCTTTTTCTGCTCCATCTGCTGCTCATATAACTTCTCCCTCTGCTGCAGATAGTTCTTCACGATCTCATTATGTCCACCCTCAGAAAGCTACAGAAACATCGCTTATCAGTCCATAAACAAACACACATCACAACATATATATGACCTGTCCACTATATAGCTTTACGTGTCTTTGTATGTCTCTCTGTCTCTGTCTCTCTATACACACACACATTTCAATGCTAACCTGTTTTGAAAGCATACTGAGTACATACCATAGACTATATTCTTCTAGCAACTCTATACCAAAGCACGATTTTGAACCTCCTTCATCAGTGCTGCACACATCCAGAGGCAAGTTTTGCACTAAACTATAGGGTGACTCGATAGGTCGAGAACGATTTTGAATGCAGACAAATATATGTTATACACAATATAATATGGAAAGTTGCATACTGGAGGATAGGTTGTTCAAATGAGAATGTTACGCCAAAAAATTAGATCACTAGCTCACTTATTAAAAGTTTAGCGCCAGTATCCGTGACGTCATCAAATTCGTACCAAGCAGCGTTATCATTGACTAGTGAATACGCCGATTAGGCAATGGCGGCCTTAAATGAATCGCAAATTAGGGCTTAAGCTATTACATTATTGGAAGAAAAGTACAGTTACAGTGTTATAGGAAAGAAATTGGGTCGTTCTAAATCGTGGATTAGCAAGTGGGCCAAATGCTACAAGCAGAGTCCAAACGAGACGCTGCGGAATCGATATCACGGTGGTCGTAAGTCCGTGCTGACTGCTGCCGCTCAAAAACTTATCAAACAGTCTAAATATCGGCGAGGACAGAGTTTGCGAAAATTAGAACGTCGGTTAAAACACAAACGCCTTGCTGGAAGCAAAGAGACAATAAGGCGTTTTATGCGGACGACGCTGAAATGGAAGAGTTTCAAGAGAAAAAAGTCCCAAAGTTAACTGATGCTTACAAAGTTCGCCGAGTAAACTTCGCGAAGAAGTTTAAGGGTATTGATTGGTCGCGTGTTATGTTCAGTGATGAATCGCCCTTCAAACTCTAGGCCTACCACGTACCTAACAGTAAGAACGAAGTTGTGTGGGGATCACAAGAAAGTTCTGTTCCGTGCGCTCCACAGGTGAAGTTCAGTCCCTCAGTTATGGTGTGGGGAGGCATGACATCTCTTGGATTAACAAAACTTCATATAATTCCAAATAAAACTTCAGTCACTTCGAGTTATTACATTAATGAGATACTGGAGAAAGAAGTCAAACCCGCATTCCAGCGAACTGCAGTCTGCGCTCAGTTAACAGCCACAAAAATGTTTCATAATAACGGCGAAGGATTATTTCAACAAGACGGTGCACGTGCACACACATCAAAAGCTTCAGTCGAATGGTTGAACAAAAATATCAATGGATACATCTCACCGGGGGACTGGCCGCCTAATTCGCCGAATTTGTCACCAATAGAAAATGTTTGGAGTATTATGGCGGCAACTGTTTATGCCGATCCCGAACCCCAGACATTGAACACCTTAAAACGTCGGCTTCGTAAGGCATGGACATCGATACCTCTGACAACTCTGAAAAATCTAATCGGCTCGATGCCTAATCGACTTGAGGCTGTAATAAAGAATAAAGGAAACATTATTAAATACTAAATGATAATTTGTAGTAATTAATTAATTATGTGTGGATTAACAATGATGGTCGTACAATATTGTTTTCGGCCTAACTGGATGTTTGCTTGGCACGAATTTGATGACGTCACGGATATTGGCGCTAAACTTTTAATAAGTGAGCTAGTGATCTAATTTTTTTGCGTAACATTCTCATTTGAACAACCTATCCTCCAGTATACAACTTTCCATATTATATTGTGTATAACATATATTTGTCTGCATTCAAAATCGTTCTCGACCTATCGAGTCACCCTATATATAACAGAATATGTGCACCAATGGCAGAACAAACTGCACATGTTACATTCTGATACATACATACGTATAAATGACAAGTGTAGCATCCAAAAGAACACAACATCGACTCGCAATCAAAGTGATGTTAGTCAGTGCGATTTTCCTACATGTGGTTTATTTAGGTAAATATTAAGTCATGTCCCAACAAACTATTTGAAACAGTCATGTCCCGACAAACTATTTGAAACAAAGTCATAAGTTTTTGCTAAAAATTGCCAATACCCGATGTTCAAAAGCACATGAATAAAAATTGTTCAGAAACAAATATTATATGTACTGATTCCTATACCTGTTAATCCAATTCTTACTTTTACTTTTTCAGTTATAACACATTTTGGCATTACCTGTATCGATGGCGCCTGAGCTGAAACTATACAAAACAAAACAATTACGTTAGTTCTTTACTAAGCAGAGTATCGCTATTTAACTGACAGTAACTTCATTTAGAATTAAATAATTCGGATTAGATACAAATTATTTTTCAATAAGTTGCTCATAAGCCAAGTTCCAATCAGTAAAAACAAAAAATAGATTTAAGACACTTAATCAACCATTTTCCAGATTTTAAACTGGTTTTCTTAATTCTTAATATCAAAACAAAAATAGTAATGATCAAATTCATGAAAAAGACATTGTTCATACAGCTACCCAGGAATGATAAAATGACAATAAGACACAAAATCTGCCCACTCCAAGCTGCTGGCTTGTTTCAGTCATAGGAAACCAGCCAGGAAAAAGTAAACTTATTATTTGTCTGACATGTTAACATCATGTATGCTGGTCAGGAACACCTAAAACAGCAGGCTCTTACAGGCACACACGTCAGCAAGCATACATACATTACATGCATTAATTTGTGTGCGTGCATGTGTAAACATGAATAATAATAATAATAATTATATTCTTTATTATTTCATACCGACAGACGCAGTAAGATTACATTGAAACATGAAAGTACAATCATTTCTTAATTAAACACACGGTTTGGCAGCCATGCAAGGCGCTGCCCTAGAGAGGGTCACAGGAGTCGATCCGCGTATCTTATGCTCTCCTGGCCATGAGTGTTACCACTACTCTATCCCCCCTCCCCAATACTGATGAGAACAATGCTGAATGAATATTTCTGTGTAACATTGTATGTGTTTACATTTTTTTTATAATTTATAGTTAATGAATGCAACTGGAACCCATCCAAGAAAAATCACCAAGTATTTTACACATATCTGGAAGTCATAATGTCATATGCAAGCCAAAAAGCCTATAGGGCTAATTTTGCATCTGCTGTAGTTTTGAGTAGCTGAAAAGATTATAATTTAAAAACTTTATGAAAACCAAGTTGTTACCTCCTTCAGTAGAGGACTTAGATTTCTCTCTCAGCTCTTCAATTTTCAATTGCTATCGAAACAAAAAACATTTTAAGTTAAACTAAAATTGCAACTGCAATTTTAATTAGTTTCTATTGCGTTGGTGTCTAATGCACAAGGCATCAACCGATGACGCACCAAAACCAAGCCGTAATCAGGTCAATATCCAGAAAATCAGTTTGCAAGACAGACAGCCTATGGTGGATAAGCAATTTGAAAACTATAGGTAAGTTTTTAGTTGAGAACAAAATGACACTTGTACACGACTGAGCATAGCACACAGACACAAGGGGAGAGCTCCAAAAAAGTAGGTACAGCAACTGAAAAAGGTCGTTCACCAAGAACAGTTCTTGATTTAAGTATGACCAGACAAAGATCATCAGACGACATTGTTGAATAATTATAAGTCTGGGGAATAAGAACTTACCGTAGTTAAGTAGTGTGGCTGGCCAGAGTTCAAAGTTTTATAAACTATGAGCCCAAATTTGAAACTAATTCTTTGCAGAACAGAAAGCCAATGCTAAGATTTAAGCACAGGAGCTACAAGTTCATATCTGGATATATTAGTTATGGCAGATACAACAATAGATACATGAAAATCTAACATAACTGCAGCCTCATCTATTGTTATATCAGCAGCGCATTTGTAATGTGCTTATTGAGTACTTGAAACATACGCTCCACATTAAACTAAAATGCCGATGTAATAACAGATACATGAAGTATCTAACTGAATCTAACTCAGGCCCTTAGCCAGCCATACGTCCACGCGTCCTTTGGACGGGTGAAAATTATTTTGGACGGGTATAAATTGTGCATGGACGCATGGGACGGGTTGCCGATTGGACGGGTTGCCGAATTATTTCTACAACGCATTCCGCGTAAGCGCAGGCCCTTAGCCAGCCACTTTGGACGGCCATAAATTGTGCATGGACAAGACATCCTAAATGTGATAGGCTATAATGTATAATCCATTCCCCTTCATCTGTGTAACGATGTTCCTTTTCCCACACAAGATACACTTCTCTAGCAGCTATTTATGACCTAGGATAGGTGTAATTAAGTGCCAATTAGATGAGGTTGTTTCATGGTAATTGGTAACTGATTTGACTATATAAATACCTTGACCTTATGAATAATTATAGGGGTTTGGATTGATAACAAGTAACGTCTGTTCCCTAGGCTATAATAATCAAATAAGGGAATTAAAAATTACAATCTGAAGTCAACAGATTGTTGTTTGTATCATTGTATATAAAACAAAACTGTTACAATTGTGATCAAAACCAAAAGTCATTCAGTGTAGGGGCATTGCAGACTTTTGCAGTCGGACTCATACGGTCGCAGCATCGGGCGGTCGCGACTTCATATGCTCACGGCATTGGGTGGTCATGACTTTGCATGCTTTTGGACGCCCTACTCTTTATTTCTGGCTAAGGGCCTGATCTAACTGCATGCATTAGAAGACTTGCGGGACTGCTTGGCTGGATGTTTGTAACAGGAGGTGTGCAGGTTAGGGCTTCCCAGAGATGGCTACTGTGTGTGTACCTTGAGCTAGACTTCATGCATAATTGTTCAGCATCATCAACTGATGGCAGTAAGCAGTTGATGGCACTGAAAAATGTGGTCATTACATAGAGGTGCTTAACAAATACAGATATAACAATAACAATTAACAAAACTGCAAATGGTTTAAGTAAACTCTTCAAAAAACTACTAAGACATTATCAAGATTACCGAAACATGAACTCTTTGCAAGTGAATGCGACTTAAGCGACTAAGGTTGTGGTACTAGGAAGTGTAATTTGACATATTTGACTATGTGATGTTTTTGTGCTCAATGGTGAAGAGTTTTTCGGCAGTGAATATTATGCTTGTAATTATTACTTTTCTTTAGTGGATTTGCATTGTGGGAGGTCGCAGCGCTCTCTTGTATCAGAGTCTGGGGTGGCTATATTGCTTGCATATTGATCGAAGGCAGGCAGACGGATCTTTACAATTACCAACCTATTTAAGTCATGCCCTTGCTCTTCATACTTCATTTCCAAATCTTAAGTCCTCCACACTGCCTCCAACATTCCCTCTAAGGTAAAAATGCAAGTGTGCAAGCCTTGTCATCTGCTGTGTGGGCAACAATTTTTCATTTTAACGGTGACTGTGTGAAGCAGATGAACGTGACACTGTTTTAAAGCACTGTATAGTGAGCTGTGCAGTGGGTGACTCTGACACTGTGCAACTTAATAGGTATTTAAATTTGAACTTCCATATAGATCGAAGGTTGATTGATTATTAAAAACTGAAAACTCTTTCTGATTTAAAGCATTAAAAAATCCCACCAGTGGCGTCCACTGCACGGGTGTCATAGGTGCTTGGGCGGGCATGAGACGGCCGCTGCGCGGCCACACACCCTAGATGAAACATTGCCTACCACTCTCTCTTTCTCTCTCAGAGGAAGACGGTAAAAGTGGCAGGCGTCTTGAGATAACAGTACTGCCCCACCCATAACATACACTGTCATTGTGAAAACTTATACCATTAATGGTAAAGGTTTACGGTGGATCGGTGAACTCGTTCATAAGGTAAACATCAAGGCCACCGCAGAATTGCATAGAAATAGAGTACTATGACCTACCTACTAGGGCTGTACCGAACAAGTTTCGTATTTGCTTCGGGGCCGAATAGTGGGCCAAATAGCTATTCGGTATTCCGCCGAGTAGCGGTCGGACCGAATACGAATAGTGGTCATGTGACATTTGTTTCTGCATATGTGGCTGCTATAGCGAGTGGACTGAAGTAACTCTCTCATAATATATGCTGTGGTTGCAGCCAGGCGTTGCCTACTGCCTGGACCACGGTATTGCAGTGTCAGTAGTCTCATTCTTTGTGCATAGTGAGTGAACGTATTTTTGAATGTTGTCAGTAGACCTAATTTGTGCACGATTGGTATTTAGCCGAACAGTTGGTCCAATTATTCATATTCGGCCAAATGGTGATAATCACCTATTCGGTACAGCCCTCAGTACTACCGATCATAAGTAAGTAAGAAAGTAAGTAAATAAGCTCACTGACACAATATTTGAAGCTTAAAAAAACTTTATTAGAAAATTTACACAATATTTTCAAAGGTTAAAAATTTAGTGCTATGACCTATCTACCACACATCCAACTTCGTCACGGCCATAAGTAAGTAAGTAAGTAATGGTTCACTAACAATATTTAGAAACGTTAAAGCACTAAAACATAGGACGCAATGTCAAATTTTGGGATCAGCCCAAATTCCCTAAACGAAATTCGGCCGGATCCCCAAAATCAATTTTCTAAGTGCGAACCGAATTCCTGAAAATTAAGAAGATAACGTATCTATGGAGGAATATGGATTTTTTTCTTGAAAGTCAATGTATAGGACTACATGACGGCATGGGATGTTATTACATGGCGGAAAACATGGAGATGCTATACGCTCAACGTAAGAGTTTATAATTTAACTTTGAATAGTTTTCGGGAGTTCGACCGCTTTCTATGAAACTGTTTTTGGGAAATCAGGCTTTTATGTATTTTCAGCGTTTTCGGGACTTCGGGTTTCGGGGATTCGGGTTGACCCCCAAATTTTGCACTTCCTAGAATTGCACCGAAACAATCTAGAATGGGCAGAGCGTCGAGCTGCGGATTTTGCTATTATTAAATATATTTGGCAGCACTTAAGTTATAACTTTTGGAAATATTGTGTACATTTTCTAATAAAAGTTTATTTTTACTTCATATATGGCGTAGTTGCAGTAACGGGGTCGGTTTTAGCGGGAAATATTTAGTATCTTTGGCAGTGCTGTAATAAGTCGGAGTCAATTTCTCAACCGTTATCTCTTATGCTACACTTCTAATTAATTTAACATTTTCATCGTTGATCCCGCTTCTACTGTTAGTTACATTTTAATCGTTGATCCTGCTTCTAATTTATTTTACATTTTAATCGTTGATCCCGCTTCTAGTTTTAGTTATATTTTAATTGTTAAACGGTAAATATGAAAGTGATCTCTTGGAATCTATAGTCAGTGTATACGCGCCTGCATTAAGCGATACCAACCGACCCCGTTACTGCAACTACGCCTCATATATTGTGTCAGTGAGCTTACTTACTTATGGTAGGTCGTAGCACTCCATTTCTATGCAATTCTGCAGCGGCCATGACGTTTATCTTATGAACGATTTTACCGACCTACCGTAAACCTTTACCACATTAACTTCATGTTTAAAATGTGTGCATAACTTGTATATACATCAGCAATGATTAACCCATGTTTTCCGAATTTCTTTCATAATCTTAAACCGGAGTCAGCCATTGGCCAAACAGTGAGGTCCCACCATGTTAGAGCATTCAACTAATTATTCACATCGCTTACCGTTTTAAGCCGATCAACTAAATCCTTTTTACTCCCGCTTTTCGACAGGCCTCGTTTTTCTAATTCCTTTTTAAGATCTACAACGCGTAAATCGTGTAGATTCTTGTGATCAATCGGTAACGAACCTTCTTCCGCCATCTTGAAACAGTTTCCACGTGTACCAATAGCTTCTTGCACACATATTGATAAACAAATAGCCCAACTGTCTACAGCTGGAAATGGATGTGCGCTGCTGTTGAAGCCGTTTATTATATCTATGGTTGAAGCAATAGAAATGAATGAATGAATGAATGAATGAATGAATGAATGAATACTCTTTAATAAACAAGTATTCATTCATTCATTCATTCATTCATTCATTCAGAACAAAATGACAGTAGACCAGAGATTTATATTATATTCGAATATTATTTACATTATCTATTCTCTTGTTCCTGGTTGCGGGGTACCAACCAGTTTGCCTAATTATCCGTAATAAACGAATATAAATAAAAGAAGACAGCAGCTGGTAAGAGCATAGGCGTAATTTGTGGGGAGTACGAGGGGTACCCGTACCCCCACTTTTTGGATTGGGGGGTACCGTACCCCCACATTTTGAACAATGCCAATGAATATTTTATTATTGTGCCTACCGCAGTCTCAGCCTTGTTTCGTGTATGTAAGAATTTGGTACCCCCACTTTTTAGACCAAAGTTACGCCCCTGATTATTATTATTATTAGGATTATTATTATTAAATTTCTCAGTCCCACTGTCCCACACAAAAGCTGCGTGATGTAAAAGCTGGTCTCTGACGTGGCTTTTGTGTGGCGCAGAGAAATTTAGATGATTTGTAATTGTAATTGAACATTTATATAGCGCCACTCAAATCAGAGGCGCTCTCGACCCGCATCACTGCCAAAACCGGCAAAAAGAAAGGTTATTAAGCGTCTACGGAACTGAAGAGGAGAGTGGACAAGAAGGACAAAATTTACATTTAGGACCTACATTATATACAACGTATAATGGTAGGCCTACGTCGTTGTAGGCATATATATCTAAAACTATAATAATAATAATAATAATAATAATAATAATAATAATAATAATAATAATAATAATAATAATAATAATAATGATGATGATGATGATGATGATGATAATAATAATAATAATAATAATAATAATAATAATAATAATCTTCGTTTAATATCTTCAAACTGACAACAACGCAGTATGATTACAAATCAGTATGAACGGATGATCACAAGTTATTACAGGAGTCGAATTTAACTGTACACGGCAGCCATGCAAGGCGCCCATCACGTCCTACATCTCATTTTAACAACGCGCCATCTCGCGAATGAAAGGCTGAGTGGACCTAAATTTGGGAGGGTAGCGGGAAGCGATCCCGCTACCTCTTGCTCTTCACGCCAGTGATGTTTCCACTACTCTATGGACAATGTTTGTTCATATATTCCGATGACGTCATCGTCTCTATAGTTTCCGCGGCTTTGTTGCAATATTGTTACTTTGCTCCTTCTCGGGGACGGAGGTCTGCGGTGGACGAAGCGCTTTCTCGTTTCGACGACAGAGCTTTCGCCTGTGTCAGTAGTTTGTTATACTTTTCCCTGCTGAGCCTCTGGCGTGGCGTAAAACCCCGTAAGCTCATTGTTTGGCAGGAGGGCCTCTGGCGTGGCGTAAAACCCCGTATAAAGCCAATACTTTGTCAGTAGTTTGTTATACAATTCCCTGCTGAGCCTCTGGCGTGGCGTAAAACCCCGCAAGCTCATTTGTTTGGCAGGAGGGCCTCTGGCGTGGCGTAAAACCCCGTAAGCCAATACCGGTAGGCCTACTTTGTCAGTAGTTATACTTTTCCCTGCTGAGCCTCTGGCGTGGCGTAAAACCCCGTAAGCCAATACTTTTTTGGTGTTTTGTGTTGTGTATTTCGGTCACTTCAATCATGCACAGATCTACACGGGCGTTTAATGCCTCAAGTTCATAGGCGTAATTTGGGGGTACGAGGGGTACCCGTATCCCCACTTTTTGGACTGGGGGCTCCGTACCCCCCATATTTTGAACAATTTCAATCAATGTTTTATTATTGTGCCTTCCCAGAGATCGCAGTCTCAGCTTGCTTCGCGTATGTAAGAAATTGGTACCCCCCACTTTTTAGACCAAAGTTACGCCCCTGGGTAAGAGGATTCGGTATATGTAACGGAGCACATCGTGCACAATCTTGGGCTGCATGACTCTGCATCCCACTGGACCAACTCAGCCTACCAATCTTTCTACTCTTTTACGAATACCCAGGGGCGCCCGCAGGCTTAAAAAAATTGGACGCAAACCCCTCCCGTCCCATCCTACCCGTCCTCTCCGCGGCACGTAGTCATACACTGAAAATGACTCACAGTGATCAATTTAGATAACATATAGTGTTTTAATATTCCGTATTGTCGTTTACCAAAAATATCGATGCGATGCCTATTCCTTGTTTGGATTTGATTTGGTGAGTGGACGCACGTGCGTCACGCAACGGGCGCCCCTGCGAATACCAGTGCTACATGGGGGTTAAAAATGGGTGTCAATGCTATCACCGTGTATGCACTTTCAATCAAATACCACAACCTTCATCCTCCATTTACTTTTCTCACCGCTTCAACTCTAAACACCATCCACATAGCCGTCTGACCCTTTGGCTCTTGACCTGTAACCCAGTGGCGGTTTTGCTGGGGAGCTAAGGGGCTGTAGCCCCCTAGATGGAAAGTTAGCCCCACTTTTTTTTAGCCCCAATACATATATTTTAGTCCCCTAGTTTAACGTTTAATTACCCATACATTGCCTACAATGTTTGTTGATAACAAAGCCTACTAATCTCCTAAAGCAATCTTTAGCCCCCACTCTGTCCAAAAACTCTAGAACCGCCACTGCCGAAACCAATTTTGTTTTGACTAAGCACCTGTGAATAAGCTGGTTCAAACAACTTGGCCATTTTGGGCGCTGCAGAAATCACGATTACTATTACCACGCTTCTGAGTTTCAACAGAAATATATACACGGTTGTATGTACGTATGTATGAAGACACTTAAATTGTGTCTTATTAAGTACCTTACAAAAGAATTGCATTACCTATGCTATTTCCATAAGTTGATATCCAGCCCTACATATTTATAGCCTTCTGAGTTTTGCCCAGAAATCATATGTAGCACTAACAAAATTTAGCAATAAAAACAATTATAACTTGTGTAAATCAGCTTAGTCTAGAATTTGAGCTGTGAATAGCGCAGACTGACTGACTAACACGTTCATTTTACGATGCCATCATATCGAAGATGATTGGCGTCTGAATAGTGCAGACACTAAAACATGTACTTTAATCAACCATTATACGCATGGGTGTCTGGAGGGTGCGCAAGGGGCCCATTTGCACCCCTGGATTTTGCAAATATTTTATAAAAATAAAATCTTTTGATAATTATGATTATTACAACAGTCCCAACATGATTTTCAATGCAAAGAAACACTTAATTATTTAGGTAAAGTCCTTGATCATCATTTATTTAAAAAAATTTTCTATGCAAATATTTTCTATGCAAAACGTCATTTTGCCACCCAAAATTTTTTCCTCCGCCTAAAATTTTTTGCACCCCCTAAAAAAAATTCCTGCGGACGCCCACGATTATACGACTAGGTTGTCGCACTTGAAACGTTCCTGGATTGTCCTTTTTAAACTTGAATTGTCAAAGTAGTTAATAACTGCGTGAAATGGTCCAACAAAGTGCAAGGCACAGATATCGAATTAGCTGTAATGAGAATTTTTACCTCAGTATTTGGACGCTATAAACTCACTAGTGTCCAAGTACATTCCACATCAACCTACGATTCTCTCATGGCCATGCTATCAACAGTCCCTAACGACCATCACTTCCAGCTGTACCTCAGTACAAGTATATCTTGGTCAGGAATACATGTACAGTATTTGCAATTGTGGAATAATGTTCTGAATATTTCTATTGGTCGAGCTTCGATGTAGCACTGTCATGGCTCTCGTGCACTCCATGTTGTTCCCCCCCAAAGGAGTGGAATCGAAAACCAATGTTTATTCGATGCTTGAACTCTTTCTCCTCCTTTCTCAACACCCACTACAGTATTTCTCATTGGCTTCCAAACGTCTGGATATCTAAGTGCACTTCACCCGGTGACTGACTAACCGCGTCTCAGAGTCACATTTCTATGTGACTTTGCATGTGTTAAAAATTTTTATAATAATAATAATTTCAAAATTCAAATTATTGGTGCTTAAGCTGTGGTTGGTGAGAAATCATAAAATTTTTCTGTACAGAACACCAAACTATCTTTCTTCATTTCCTCTTATTTTAGCAACAGCAAAGCATGTTATTCACACACGAGAATTGTGTGGTAACTTTTATCATACAATAGAAGCCCGTGGCTCAATATCAAGAACGCACGAAAGATTCACACACTAGAGTTAACACCTCTACCAAACAGTTACATCGTCATTGCCTGACCTTCACTCTACGTACATCAATGCCAACTCCTAAACATTCGAGACCAGATTGCAACAAATATAAATTCCTGATCAACGATGGCAGTAAAAGCATATTCACAGTACATACACATCTTACATTGTCCAGGCTTTGGCTAATCTATATTTGATAGTTTCTTGCAAATGTTTCTTATTACCTATCAAGCAATACAGCGATCAAGCAAGCGTAAACAAAGCTTGTGCTAAAACCTTAACAATCAGGTTTATAACAAACTTTTTCCGCAAATACACAATTATCATTTTCATGTTGTCGAAGTTTGGCTAGCTGTGTTGGTGTGGCTGAAATGCTTATAAAAGGCACTACATAAATGTTCACATACATGCCACTAGCTATCACATCACACGTACTAACTACATTATCTTACCAATCTCGAAAAACTCCAAAATGCAGTGTTGCACATTTAACCCAGGGCTTTCCACTCAAAACTGAAGTCTCACCTTTCCAAGAACTCCTACACAACTCAAATGATCCTCTGCCTCCCAATTCTTCTCACCCTGAACGACATCTGCCTTACAGCTGCTCTGCCGCCTCTCTTGATCTGGCCATCTGGTAACCGGACTCTGACCTCCTAATTGCAGTACTCTTTGGAAAACCCTCCGATTTGACGGGCAGCGCTCAAGAATAGGCTGGTGCCCTGTGCTTGACCTTCGATTGGCGCTTTAGAAGTTTACAGATTACGATTAACCCATTAATGACGAGCATGTACTGAAATGCATGGAAAACTAACCCCCCTCAGCGTTAAAGGGCCTTTCGAAAGTACCAGATCATTAATACCGTGCTTATTCAGGCATTGTGTTCAAAAGTGCATCCAGCCCCAGCAAAAAGTTTTCCGACATCAAAAAAGTTTGATCTTGATGGAGACAAGAGTGACAAACATGCCTACCTAGACTACCAAGATTTTCTGGACTGCAAGGTGACTAAAACGCCTGCAATCTCATTTGCAGACATCACAAGATATTGCCACTTTTTCTGGGACTGCGAGGTATTTTCACAGAAGCAAGCAATATGGTGACAGTAAAACCATCCCAAATGACATCCGAGTTGTACCAACTTTTCTAGAAAGATCAAGATAAATTTTTTAACCAAGTACACAATTTCAAACCCAAACATGCTGCATGGTTTCGTGTGTCACGTCAGACTTTAGAAATTAAGGTCAATCTGAAGAAATTGTATAGAACACATACCAGATGCGCAACTCATTGCATAGATTTGTAAGGACCTAAACAAAGAGTTGAAATACAAGTAAAACGGATGGCACTGCCTTGCCTGATTTAGTACCGAGCGGACTTGTGCACAGTTCTGCATGGAAAGCCATTTCCAAAAAAACAGCATACAGCAAACAAAGAGCTACTAACCATTTTAACATGGACACGTGCCAACATGTTCGAAGTTTTTTTTATGGAAAACCATTTCCAAAAAATGCTAAGTACCTGTCTCAGGTTCTTAAGATCTGCAAGGGTCTGAAACACCATTCCCATGCTGCTAGTGTAAAACAATCAAGGAACAAGGCTTCATTTATCACGAGAGCTCAGTCTCAGTCATGGAGTTCTTAAATTCCTCTTCCAAAAATCAGCTAATCAAAGCCTTAACACTTTAACGATGAGTACCAAAACTGTGTACTAAAATGTATGGAAAAACTAATCCCTCTCGCTGTGAAAGGGTTAAATACTGGGCTGTGTTGTAGATAACGGTCATATTTGTGGAGAACTTCAATCGACAACAGAGATGAAATGTCAAAAGACAAACTTCTAATCATTTCCGCCATATATATATTTAGCAAAAAATAATTCTAGAGTTTACTTAGAAGACCCCATATGCTTCCTGCAGTAATTCTCTGCTACAAGAACTGCTAATGATGCAGACAAGCAAAACTAGTACTGTACAGCGAACCCTCAACATGCCTTGCACCACTAAAGCAGGCATCATTCAGACAATTACATGTATGCAGTGCTGCTGATGGAACAACCTCAAGCATATTTCCAGAGCTGGTTCTATCTGCAACATCAACTCAGTAGAATACACCAGAGTATACAGACATGGAAATTCATTATAAGAGTTTCTGAGAGTCACATTACTACCTAAAAATACGGTTGTGTTAGAATACCATCATGTTCTAAAGTTGAACTAAATTTCGGCTATGTCCATGACCATGTTATACCAAAATTTGCGATAATGAAATGTATTATAAAGAGGTTCCAGTGTACATACATACTTTGGCATAAGTGATCCATGCATTGCAAGTAATAACAATTCAACTACAGCCAATTCCTAAGTACTGCATCCATCCCACAAATTCTTGCAAAACCAGGTTTGTACATAAAGCGGCTTTGTAAAGCATATACGTACAAGTTTAAACGTCGGCCCTATCCCTATAAAATGAATTAAACCTGTTAAAGTCCAACAACATGTTTTAATTTTGTTTTAGCACAGTGATTAAAGTCGACCTGCTAGAAGTGTCATTCAGCCTAACGATGCATGCAATAGCTAACAGGTGCTTTAACTGTCCTTTCCTTCGAGAGCGCCAAACTTGTTTCCAAGTGAAAGCTTTATATGCCTGTTGCTTGGGTCTTCAATCTGGCGACCTCCTCCTCTCACCTTCTCGTACTCTTGACCTGTGCTGTCGCTGTAAAGCAAAACACCCATGTAAATTGCAACACAACATCATTGTTATTTTTTATTTATTAAGCACCAATATCTAATGACTATGCCTCTATCGATAAACGGTGCTGAGCTATTGTGTGTTAATGATGTGCCCTCTACATGGCAAAGTTCTTGTGGCAGCTTGAACCCAAATACTCCACAATGCAAGATGAGCATTCAAACCCTACTGTGTCATTAATTTTTAATCAGCTCACAATCCACAAGAATTCACTGCATTCTAGGATTTGTACTTTAATCAGCAATTATACAACAAGGTTGTTGCACTAGAGACATTCCTGGATTATCCTTTTTAAACTTGAATTGTCGATGTTGTTAGTCACCGCATGAAATAGTTCAACAAAGTGCAAGGCATGGATATTTCTCCTGATCTAATTCAAAGGACTTCACTGGCTCAATCTAGGTCTTTTCCTTCCATTGGCCCTGTCCTTTGGAATAAGCTTCCTTCATCCATTCATTCTTCTTTTCTCTCAGGTAACATCTCTTCCTCTTTATCTTTCTTAAAACTTGCTTTTTCTCTCAGGGTCTCTCGCACTGGGAGTGCTTCTGAATGGCTCTCCCACTAGAAGCACTTTATAAATGCCCAAATACAACACAATACAAAAAGGCATGTGGCTAATCTTTCATTAGCTCTCTCTATAAAAATAAGGATGTGGCACGGACAAGCAGAGAGGGTAAACCACTGGAAAATCAACAACTAAACTTTACAGCACTTCACCATACAAAAACAGATCAATGTTTAGTTTTGCTTGAACACACACAGTCAAATTTTGCTTGAACACACACAGTCAAATTTCAACCAGGCTTCTCCAGCAAATATTGATTTTTGACATGGTTTAACTTGAATCAACTACTGACTTAGTATCAAATTATGGCTAACATATTATGATAACAGAAAGTCATTAAATTAGATTAGCACCACAAGCTGTCAAAATACTGTACAATCAATACATTAAATGTCAATATACTGCTAAATTAATATAATAAATTAATAATAATTGTAGAAATCATGCAAGATATACCTAACCTACAGCATTGATGCATGACTGTAATAACACATATTATGCTAAATTGTATTACCTGTCAAAATCAAAATGTCTCATTTTTGGCCATACCCTTGTTCATTGAGGGCAGCACCAAGTGAAGGAAAATCGTCCTGGCTGCTGAAGTTCGGTGCAACCTTCTTTCTTCTACCTCCAGGCCCAGAAGCCGTGCCACCAGCGGTTGACCCCGCGGCTGCGGCTCGACGCCCTGGTGGGACGTATTTGCCAGGTGCTGGTTTTGCAGCATCTTTTTCAGGATCAACAGGAACAACTAGGGAATAAACAACTAGGGAATAAATAAAAAATTTACAAAATAACAAATGTCAATGCTTTTGAATTAGGGATTTCTAAAGCAAGTCTTCAAGGTTGCCGTGAACACAGAAATATATTAAAACAAGCTCAGATACTCAAAGATACTCAAGTAAACAATTCAGGGAAATGTGAAGAGAGGCTTCAGCAAGCTCTAATACTGGCTTAGGAAAAGTTTACAACTGAAATTTATAACTGTGCATGTCTTGAGAAAATGGTTTTAACAAAATAAATAAAGCCATGCGTCCCAAAACAGTAAAATGAGGAGCAACAAGGTTTTCAGCTGACGACTTCCTGGAAGACAGGCTAAGACACAAAGATATGGCATCACATCATGACAGTAGCTAGAACACAAGTGCACCACTGGAGAAAAAAAGAAAAGTATATTGAAATAGTTATTTCCTGTTTTAACACGAAGTCGTTGGGGGGGGGGGGGGGGCGTGTGCCTTATGATATGTACACCAGGCCACTCACAGAAAGGGATAACTGAACAGACAATTGTGTCTCGATGTGTCAACACTGGCTAGGCAGGTATATCCCAGTACATGCTGGAGGTACTGCACTGGCTTCCCTTCCCACAGGGCATGTCTTTCAGGGTCGTGTCCCTGGTGTGGAGGTGCCTCTCCGGCTTGGCACCCTCTTACCTACGTGAACTCTGCTGCCCTGTGTCCTCCTGCCCTGGCTGTGTTTTGTTCCCCTGCCCATGGTGATTTGCTGGTCCCATTTGCCTGATCCACTACAATGCAGCATCGTTCTTTTTCTGTGGTTGGTCCGATAACATGAAACGAGCTTCCACAGGCCATACGCCTCCTTCCTTAAACTACCTCTTCTCAGTTCCACTCGCTGCTAAAGACTACTTACTTTCTTCCACTTGGCCTGGGTTGGGAGTGCCTCTGAGTAGGGGTGCTATAAAAATTTCAATTGAATGATAATGCTGAAAGTCAATATCTGGTGCAATGCTGCAGTTCTTGTGTGGAATGTTAAACAAGATGGCATGTTACATTAATAGCTTTGGGGGACAAAACACCAATTCACGTGAAGCAGAATGGTGAGTAGGCCAGGAACGAGTAAAAGAGTCCAGGCTGTAATAAAAAAAAACATGAAAAGATGTCATTCAGCAAGTGTTATTTATAAATTAAACTAAGTCATATTCACCGGTTTCCTTGACTGGTGGTGTAACAGGGCGCGCCACAGGTGCTGCAGGAGATTGGAAGGCTTTCCAGGGTCCTTGTGGACCATCCTTGCTACTTCTCTCGTCTCCCTCTTCACCACTCTGATAGTTCTCCTGTCTTTCTTTGTCTTCTTCTTCTTTTGATCTGCATCGATAAATCGTAAACAACGCTTCAGTAACCAAGTGCAACCACAGACTAATCATAATCGTAAACTCCAAATTTCTAAAGCTTAGCCCAGGGCACCAGCTTATTCATGGGCGCTGTGTCATGTCAGAGGGTTGGTCAGAGATGAAAAGTGAAGATCCGAGTCTGACTGCCAGAGAGATCAAAGACAGAGGAGGCATAAGAGCTGCTAAGATGGGTTTCACCAAGGATGAGAAAGCTTAACACTTTAACGATGAGCTGCATTGGTTTCACACTTCGCTTTTAGTACTCTCGTCGTTAAACTATTACAAGATGGAGGACTGGATTAAATACGGTACGACTAGTTGAGTGCTAGCTGAAAATTTCTACAAAATCTCAAATCTTCAGTGAAACTATTAAATACGATTGGTGAAGCGTAAATAATTCAAAATTTATCCTTTCAGACCTATATACTCTACAAGAAAATCATATACAATTGTTCTCTCAGATGTGAAACTGTACAGAATAATGACCTATAATTTGTTGCTTCACTTACGAGATCTTCAAATTCTGGATTCTTAGATCTGAATAGTCTATCGCAGTTTCTTCCTCTGCCTCCTTCCATTCACCATCATCCTGAAAATCACCAGGTGCGTTTTACAACAACGAACACCTGTTGAAATTGTCATATATATTACTGACCATATATGTCTTACATTCAAATTCCATGCTTCACATCAGAGTAAATCGTATTAAAACTTGGCCACCTTTAAGTAATCTTCTTTAGGTGAATCCTAATGGTGAAAATGGATAAAGTGCTCTGTAGGTACGGTTAGTTCAATTTCTATATCAATTTTTCGGCTATTATAATCACCAAAGATATAACTTTAAGCAAATAATTAATGCCTCATATCATGGTGCAGAAACATGTGCAGGCAGTGCATATGTAATGCTATAGACAAAAACATTATAAAAACACTGATGAACAATGTTTGAAGATGTTTTCTGATTTTGCACAATATGCTTAAGTAAAGCTCCCATATCCCATATGGAATGTAGCTGAGGTGCTCATTTCCTTCCGTTCACCACTTGAGCCAGCAACGAATGAATCCAGAAAGTCCCAAGTGATGGTCCACAGATTGGAGCAGAAAACTGCATTACTTAACGCAATAAGATTCTTTCTATTTTTAAAGAAATGCCCTTGTGTTATAGTTGTGTATTTCCCAGCTCTGGCAGAAATACTTAGCTAATCAGAATTTACAGGTGATGATCTCTTTACAAATATATGTATAGACTGTTTTAACAGGAACAATTATTTTATATGAAATCAAATAATATGCATAAAAGCACCATAAAAACATGTCTATGATTTTCATACTGGTAATAAACTGAACCTTTTTGTATTGTAAAAGTAACCTCTGTGGCTTTGTTTTCTTTCCAGAATATACATAATCTGCACAGCAATCACATATTCTACCTGCTCCTGTTTCAGACCCAAACGCAGCATACCCTAAATATGTTCGGATCAAATGAGGAAAAAGTCCTAAACAGGTCAGGTCTAACCGATTGTTTCTTCATATTAAATTCGACAATTCTAAGCAACATCGAGCTTAAACTTTCAAAATAATGATCAAACCTCTTCTAATTTAACATCTAAGACGGATGACTGGGCACTGTTAGCTGAATCCTTTTCCTTTTTCTTTATCGCTGAGGTCTTCTTCTTCAGTTTTTTCTCCATCTGTGTTTCGATGTCGGCTGGGGTTAGCCTCGACTTGGATTTCTTTTTCGTCTTGTCCTTCTTCGCAAAGAAATCATCCAAGTTCGCGTCTTCTGGAACGGGTTCAGCCATCGCGTTGATACTCTCGATAAATGATCTGCAGAAAATGAACTACTAGAAATCTTAAGGCAATTTATCTAAATATTTTACGAGGAACTCGGTTCTAACATATCGCAATATCGTTCGCACACGTGAACTACTGCGCATGACCGTAGAACGATTTCTAGATGGCAGCAGTTCGCAATGAATGAAGATACGCTAATTATTGTTTTGTAGCGCTATACTATATGCAAATTACTGCGTGGGCGTGTTTATTGCGCAACTTTAAAGTAAGTAAGTATATCCTTTAATGAACGCTAGCAAACGCACAGCGCTTTATATACAATGTTACACAGACGGAAAGACAATAGAACAATGAAGTAATAATAACGTTAGGTCAAAAATGAAATAACTGCAGCATAGCCAGGGCTGTAGTCAGGGGCGTAACTTTGGTCTAAAAAGTGAGGGGTACCAATTTCTTAAATACACGAATCAAGGCGGAGACTGCGATCTTTGGGAAGGCACAATAATAAAATATTGATTGGTAATGTCTAAAAGTGGGGGGTACGGTACCCCAGTCCAAAAAGTGGGGGGTACGGGTACCCCTCGTACCCCCCACAAATTACGCCTATGGCTGTAGTCGAGGGTATACGCGGGTATAGGCCTACAGCGTGTACTCGCCTCTAGACACCGTATAGGCCTACTCACCTCACAAAATATTTATATTTATTTATATTAAAATACTGTAGCATATACTCACATCTAATGTGTTTCGGAAAACTAACCGGTAGCGTGTACTCACCTCTAATTTTACTGAGCATAGCCTAACTGTACAGCATCCTATCCAGGCAGGGCCGGGTTAACCACTAGGCGAACTAGGCGGCCGCCTAGGGCGGCACATTTCTGGGGGCGGCGGAAAAGCTACGTAAAGAAATACATTTTTAAACATTTGCCGCCGTTTTGCCACCATTTATTAATAAATGAATCATACGAAATGAGAAACGGCAATATTATATTGCATGTCAGTGACATCATATGACATCAAAGAGACAAAGACTCATAGACCCGCAGCTATAGCCTACCTTGGGTTCTCTGGGTTTTGTTAGGTCCTATATGACGTCAGTTCCAAGAAAGAAAATTATAGAATATAATATAGCTTTGCAACATGGAGACTCCAGATATATTGATGAAGTTGATCTGTAGTTGTGAACCATTTCAAGCCATTTCAAGACGAGTTGCAAGGTGTACATCGCCAGAGGATGTACTAAACTTTTTATTGAAAAATAAACTAACAGATATTGTCCCAAACATTGACTATTATTCAGGGGCGTAGCCAGACTTCAATTCAAGAGGAGGCAACTACTGCTTGTCTAAACTTTTATGCAGTGGCGGCGATTTTGTTTCAGAGGTCAGAGGGAAATTTTTCAGCCTCCGAAAAAACTTCTGAGAATTTTAGAATTTTGCTCTGAGAATTTCTTAAATTTCGTCACGAAAAAAAGTTGATGACCTTTTTTTTAGTCATTAACACATTCGAGGACTTTCTTCGACACAAATCAAGAGGAGGCAAAATCCACCTCTCCTGGGGTCTACTTCAGAAAATACATGGAGAATTTTTAAATTCGCTAAACCAAGAGGAGGCAAATGCCTCCTCTTGCCTCCATGTAGCTACGCCTATGCTGTTATTATTGCTCTGTGAATCTTCTTGACACTTCCAGTTTCTGTGGCTAGTGGTGAGAGAAGCTTCTCGAAGCTCAAGTTGATAAAAACATATTTGCGAATCTTCATGTTGCAAGAAAGACTTCTTGGACTATTCTATAGCTACCTTATCAATTGAACATGATATTGCTGGAGATATTGAACTGAGCTACTAATTAATCAAAATAATATACCTTTGAAATAGGTTGTAGGCCTAATGCCATAAATTTGCGTAAAAGCTGAATTTAATGCATTGTACACCGTGTCGGACAGAGGATGGTAATGATATTTTGTATACATTAAATTTTAGTAATTTTTTCTAAATTTCCAAAATCTAGCAGCTACAACAATTATGGGAAATGTTAATGTGTTCATTCTTTGAAGGATAGGCAAAAAAATTTGAAGAAATTATCTGAAAAACTTAAAAAACCGTCATGGGACATCAATTCTGCACTTTTCGGATAATGACCCATTTATGTCCCCATGGCTGCCTCTCAGACTAGCTTAAGGGAAAGCCTCCTGTTTTCCAAAATACTTGTGAGACTCGTCAGTTTAAGCTGTTTCGCTATGCTTACTGAGTAATTGATTAAGTAAATAAAATAAATAAAATAAATAAAATAAATAAAATAAATAAAATAAATAAAATAAATAAAATAAATAAAATAAATAAAATAGCTAATTAATTACATGAAAATCTGTTTTGATAGCTTTATATCCGGCAAAATCCACACACGCCTGGAACGCATACTATAGGGGCTTAGGCAGGAGATGCAGAAACATAAAGCGAGGGGCAGATGGACAGTTTCCTCGGGCGCAGGGTTGAATGGGTGGAAAATGAGAGAGGAAAATATTAACTATGCATGCTTTTGAATTTTACCTTATAGTCTTAGACGGGGAACACTCTACAGGCCTAATTACGCCGCTAGTTTAGGCTACTATAGAATCGTAATGGTAAACTCCAAATTCTAAAGAGCCACTTAATTGAAAGCAAAGAACAGGGCAGCAGCTTATTCACGAGCACTGTGTCGAGTCACAGATGCTGTTAAGAGATTTCAAATGAAGATCTGAGTTTGGCTGCCAGAGAAATTAGAAAGAGGAGGTAGAAGAAGAAGAAGAAGAAGAAGAGAAGACTGGTCAATCGCCAATCAAGCAATAGCCCTGAGAAGTCATGTTTAGGGACTTCGTGTTGCTTAGCCTCGGCATATGAGGGCGGTGGGCCAGGCCTCTCCATATAGGCCTACAACCAGGAGAAGAGCAGTCCCTTAAGCTAGCCTGATCGGCAGCCATGGGGATCAAGTGCATGGTAGCGACTTCTCGGCATCAAAGGGAGGATGGTCAGTCCTCTCCCACGCCGTCTGATCTTCCCACCAACAGCGTACGGTCAGTGTACTCGTTATAGCTGAGTTGGCTAGGGGGCGCAGGTGGGTCAGTAATCTCGAACCAACTTTCTGCCCTGGCAGGGATTTGAACCTCCAACCTCTCGTTTGACAGTCCACCACGCTTACCACCACGCTATCGAGCGCCATTCCTTGGGTATTCAGGAAACTGTTGCTGAGTGGCACCTGACATTCGCTAGATGGCAGCTGTTACTATAGAAACAACTGTATTCGCCTATAGAGAATCTGATTCGATCTCTGTGGTAGGTGAAACGGATGAAGCGCTGACAACAGCCCATAGGCGTAGCTACATGGAGGCAAGAGGAGGCATTTGCCTCCTCTTGGTTTTGTGGATTTTAAAATTTTCCATGGGTTATAGCCCTGCGTCCTTCCTGAAGTACACCCCAGCAGAGGTGGATTTTGCCTCCTCTTGATTTGAAGAAGAAAGCAAGTCTTCGAATGTGTGAATGACTAAAAAAAGGTCATCAACTTTTTTCGTAACATAAATGAGAAAATTTTTTCCTTTCTGTGTGTTTTTTTAGTCATTAACATATTCGAAGAGCGAAAATCTGAAATTCTCAGAAGTTTTTGCGACCGCCCTTCGGACGCTGACAAATTTGCCTCCTCTTGAATTGAAGTCTGGCTACGCCCCTGCAACAGCCAAAGTATAAACACGCTGAAAGCATTTTATCCTAAGTAATATTACGGTCATACCTACAACCAAATACATATTTAAAAATAAGTAAGCCTAGTAGCATGGGCGTCCGGAGGGGGGCGCAAAGGGGCACCCTTGGATTTTGCAAATATTTTATAAAGATAAAATCTTTTGATTATTATGATTATTACAACAGTCCCAACACGATTTGCAATGCGAAGAAACACTTAATTATTTAGGTAAAGTCCTTGATCGTCATTTATTTTTAATTTTTTTCTATGCAAATTTTTTCCATACAAAAGCGTCATTCCTTCCACAACATATTCTTTCTGTCCTCTCCTAAAAAAATTTGCGCCCCCCTAAAAAAATTGCCTAGTAGCCTAGCTAAGCCCACTAATTATTAACAGTAGCGCAGTATGTGCGTACAGCTTTTACTGGTCGTACGCAGACACAGACACAGACACAGACACAGACATATACACAGACACATACAGACAGACACAAACATATAGGCCTATATGTACATGTATATATCAATATATGTATATATATATATATATATACATATGCCTTTATCTGCCATATATAGTCTAGTCCTATGAGAAGGGCGGTATAGGCATGTAAAGTGAAAGAGTCATAATAATATCCTGTACGGAAATTAAGGAAGACAGATGATGGAAATAAAGAACTGTGTTCAAATGGTCCTCAGAAATATACGATTGACTCGAAACTAGTCTGTGGTTCTCAAGAGTCTTCACGTGTAGAAAGGTCGTCAACAATTTACTGTCATATAGGCTTGCAGTACAAGACTACATAATAGGCATATATATATATACATATATATACATATATATATATATACATATATATATATATATTCATTCATCATTCATTCATTCATTCAGAAATTTAATATAGCACACCTTCAAGAAATCTATTCAGAAGCGCTCCCAGCCCAGCCACGGCAATAGAGATTAGACTCGAGCAGCTTGTAAAAAGCAGATGTGTTTCCTCTGGGGAGAAGGCAAATCTCTAGCGGAAGACCATTCCAAATGGAGGACCCAGCTATATATATACCTCAGATAACCTTCCACCATGTAGGCCTATGTTCATGCGGTCGCCGGTTCGACTCCGTGCAACGACCCTGGGCAAGTTGTTTACGCACACCGTGCCTCTGCCACCAAGCAGTATAATTTGGTACCGGCGTAAGCTGGGAAGTAAACGGCAAGTCCTGTGATATCACTGGCCCCGTGTCCAGGACTTTGGGATTCGTCCATTGCCGGCTCAAGGGCTTAGAAAAGGAGATGAGCGCCTCACCTACGTCCCACTTGCGGATATGGACTGAATTTACTGTGGTGGTTGGGTGCCTGCTTTCTAGTTGAACCCTGACCCCACTTAGGCTATCGAGATTCTCTACTCTGCCTCATGATGTAATGCGAATGTAATTCTCTCTCAAACATATCTGAGGTGGGAAATTTATGCAGCGCCATGTAGGCCTCTGATGAAGTAGTTTAGACCGGGATAATATATAGTAGAGTCCCGCATTCTATTCGAAGTTGCCTATGCATCTCGACCTGCAGGTCTTTCTCAAGTTTCGGAATGCTTAAAAAGCAACCATTGATTAAAGCATGACATTGTATTGCATTGTATTGTATTGAGGCAGATTCGACCATGCGACCCTCCGGTTACAAGGCACAAAGCATACCACTACACCACGGCGGCGATGAAGAAATTCTCAGATAAGATCTTATCTGATAAGATAAGATCCTATTAGATTAGAGTAGAAACTACCTTAATTGTGCTTTAATTAATGGCGCTATAGAAGTCAATAGATTACATAAGGTCGGTCGGATGGCAGATCATTCGCCCAATGTCCGTTCCCGCCTTACATCCCATCAGGCGATTGCATCCACAGCGAGGCTCCTCCCACAAGCCAACGGCCATTGGTCATTCACTGGAGTGACTGACAGTATAGGCGGGGCTTCGTAGATGAGCGTCTCGCAGTCAAGAGCGCTTGGTGGGGTTGGCGGGCGAACAGGAGTCGGTGTTAAGAGTCGCTGTTGACCCCCCTCTGTCGTCGGGCGATGAATCCGGGCGAGTTCCCGCCCCCATCTGTGTTTGTCAATTGATGCCGCCGTCGACAGGTGGCGACTGCGACCAGCCGCTTGTAAATAAACAGCGTCTATCTTGCGAGGCGGGCACTTGCTCGATCGCGCGCCGTTTGTAGCTGTTAGTAACGATTGCGTGGATTGTTTGTGCTGAGGAATTCATTGACGGTCGGCTGCTGAGGTTGCAGGTGTTGGTTGTCATGGAGATGGAGATGGCGATGATGCGGAGTGTTGTTGATGACGACGATGAGGAGGAGATGGTGGATATCGATGGAGAGGACCTGCCGTTGCCACCACTCCTAGCAGCTGGAATGGGCTGCGGAGGATGGGTAAGCACGGAGGAAGCGCTCGCTGTCTCAACTTTAGCATCGAAGGCAGGGGATGAGGTGAGTGATAACGATCAAGGGAGAGTTGCTGAGGAAGAAAACAGGGAGGAGGAAGAAGAGGAGGAGTTTCGCGTTCTTGACTGTAGCTTCAACAGGATGGAAGATGACAATCATTCAACAGAGCCACAGGACGACAAGGACAAAGAGAGATACAAGGATGGGAGAGAAGAGGACGAAGCAGAAGAGAAGCAGGATGTCAACAGGATGACGATGGTAAGAGAGGGTGGTTGCATCACCCCGATTACCTCCGTCGATCCCATCAATCTCAGTCCAGAACAGGAAGTGGAATGCTCACTTCCGGATCGAATCCGGAAGAGACCGATGTCGTCCATTCTCAAGGTCCTGCCGACCTTGACCCGGTCAAAGGGTCATCTGACATGCGCCGGAGCAACCACAAGCGACGAAGACCCTACGTCGTTCTCTGATGTCGTTCTGGATCCGGAGGCTCAGTGTTGGGGGTTAGACGCGCGCCTCGGAGGTCATGAACTGGAAGAGGAGGAGATGGAGGATGATGAGGATGGAAAAGTCGAGGATGAGGAGGACGAAGAGAAGGAGGAGGATGAGGAGAAGAGGCGAAGGAAGGAGGAAGCAGAGGACGAGGAGGTGGGGAAGAAGACTAAGAAAGGTGACGAGAATATTCGTTCCAGTAGCTTTTCCATTGATGAGATTCTAAAGCCGGAGTTTGGCGTCGTAAGGCAGCAGCAGCCTCCGCAACCTCATCCACGGATGGTCGACTCCAGCAGACTGATGACGGACGACAGACTCATCGGGGACTGCATCCTGAGTGGAATGATGCTCCAAAGACGTCATCTCCAGCAGCAGGAAGAAAGAAGACCCGGTCGCTCCAGCAATATCGTCTGCCCCTCTCACAACTCGCATCAGTCATCACCTCTCCTTCATCCCTTCTGCAACGGATCGTCGTTGATCATCGACAGGTTCTCCGCATCAGCTGCAGCAGCAGCTGGAGTCATCCATCCACTGTATTTATCTAGTGCCAGGGAAAGGGGAATTCCAGGAGCTCACGAACAGCGCAAACTCAGCGCCTCGGCGAGATCAACAGCGCTCCGACTGCAAGGACTACTGAACAATAACAATAACAGCAGTTCAAACACTAGCATAGACAACAGCAACAACAGCAGGGCTTATTGTTTCGACGACAGGATGCGGGAGGGTCTGGACTGCATCGGGGAATCTATTCCACCGAAGCACCCTCTACAGGGCCCGAAACACTTCCCCCTTCAGGGCCCGAAACACCCAATGGACTGTCGCCGGCCCAACAGCGAACTGTCGAAACACTCACAGAAACCGGGCGATGCCCTTCAGCGTCGAAACAAACACCCGACCAAGAGCCGCGTTTCAACCGCAAGAACCCAGCCATCGTTGCCACTCCTTGAGGCCAACGCCCCTGCACGATACATCGGCCGAGGCACCTCCGTCGTACAGGTCGACCCTCTGACGCAGCATCCTTCCGGTATACCTCAGCCCATCCAAGCGGAACTGACCAAGGACTTGAGCAGCGTCAGTGATCGCTCATGCGTGTCCACTCCATCATCGACGGTCGGAGATGGTGTCCTCTGCAGCCATGAATCGTCGTCGTCGTCATCTTCGTCATCGTCCTCAGCATCTTCGTCGGCTGCTGAGAACAGCGCCCGTCATCGATCCGGAACATCGGGTGGGGCGACGTCTGGTGGTCGTTCTGATGAACCTCCGTCCTCCATGCCGTGGCCCGCTTGGGTCTACTGCACCCGGTACTCAGACAGACCATCGTCAGGTAAAAGTATGTACATGTATGGATGTGTGCATTTATGTATGTATGCATATATGTATGTACGTATGCATGTATGTATGAATGCATATATGTATGTATGCATGTATGTATGTATGTATGTATGTATGCATGTATGTATGAATGCATATATGTATGTATGCATGTATGTATGTACGTATGCATGTATGTATGAACGCATATATGTATGTATGTATGCATGTATGTATGTATGTATGTATGTATGCATGTATGTATGAATGCATATATGTATGTATGCATGTATGTATGTATTTATGTATGCATGTATGTATGAATGCATATATGCATGTATGTATATGCGTGTCTATGTATGTATATATGTATGTATGTATGTATGTATGTATGCATGTATGTATGTATGTATGTATGTATCATGTATGCATGTATGTATGAATGCATATATATGTATGTATATATGCATGTATGTATGTATGTATGTAAGTATGTATTTATATATGCATGTATGTATGTATGTATGTAAGTATGTATTTATATATGCATGTATGTATGTGTGTGATTGATTGATTGATTGTATGTGTCTGTGTGTATGTGCTTAGGTATGTATATATGTGTGAAAAATGTATGCATCCACGTATGTATGTATCTATGTAGCCTATGCATATATGCATATGCATACATACATATGCATTTGAGAGTGTAACAGTCTGTAGCGGGACTTTTGACCCCTTTGGATTACCCTTTTGACGCCAGCAATTGAAATGCTATAAGCGAAACTGTCATAATTTGATTTGTCTGTTGTGTGGTGCTTCAATAAACAATTCAATCCAGTGCTCGAAATGGAAAATTTTACGAAACGGAACGCTATATAGTCAAAGATATGGGAGCATTCACGTTAATTTCATAGTATTTTCCACAATAATTCATTTGACGAACCGGAACGGAACGCTGACGAACCGGAACGGCGTTCCGGTGCGTTCCGGTCCATTTCGAGCACTGATTCAATCAATCAATCAATGTAAGTATGTATGTAAATAAACGACATACCTGTATACTCTATGGTTAACAGATCAAACAAGTGCTCACTTACTCATTCACTTGCTCTCACCTGCTCAGTTACTCACTTACTTGCTCGTTAGCCTAAGTCTCTCGCTTGCTCTTTCACACGTCAATATACATGCTCGCTCATTCGTTTACTCAATTGCTCACCCTACTTGTTTTACACAAGACAATGATATCTGCATGTTCTGACAAATCACTATATATATTTGTGCTTAATGTACATATATAAATGAATATATGTAATGCATATATTTATAAGGCACATATATAAATAATATATATGTATCTATGTATGTATATAAATTATATATACACATACGCACACACACATATACATATGCATGTATTAACATATGTATATATATATATATATATGCAACGGTGAGCAGACCTACATCAGCTGGCAGAGTATACGTATACTTTCTCAAATCGAAATCATATGGTGACTTGTAAGTGGGGCTTGTATCTCTCCCCTTCATGATGCATGCGCCTTGTAAGGAGAGCAAAACATACCCGGGGGCTATATTAATATATATACTACTAGTTTACGTTATATATATATATATATATATATATATATATATATATATATATATATATACTTATGATGATCTGAGTACATATGATGAATTGACAAACGAATACATGCAAGCAGACATGCACAAACATATGCATATGCATACAAAATACACATGCAAGCATACGTGTACACTAACGTATACATTAATATGATATTGTTGCATTATACAGATATACATATACGCCCATAGATATGTATAATTCAACAACATGTATACATGCATACATGTATGCATTGTGCATTATACAGATATAGGGTGCGAATACATGTATGTATATATAAACATACACACACATTTATCACAAAAATGTATTAACATGTATACATATATATTACAGATGGAAGTTGACAGTCATCTGCGTCTAATTTACATGTCTTAGAGCTGAAAGACCGCTATGAATATAATATAATATAATATATATATATATATATATATATATATATATATATATATATATATATATATATACTCACTGTCTATTCATGTATCAGGTGTATATATAGATATACATACATATATACAGTGTACATACACAATGTGCCTAAATACAGACAGACAGACAGACAGACAGACAGACATAAGTAGATGTGCAGACAAAAGAGGACCACCTTCGAAGCCGACCGCCTTGCAACCCTGAAACATCAAAACCCTTTAGTCTTCAACTATAGAAGACTGAGAACATAACAACAAAACATTCTTTATGAAGTTGATGCCTTCTGTATTATATATGAAGGTATACAGATGACTACAGTGTACTCGCGGCACCTCTGTGAGCTACACGCAGGCCCGCTAAGAGGTGGCAGGGGGAGAGGCAAATCCCCAGGGGCCCGGCGATTTTTAGGGGCCCGGGCCAGGCCCGCAATCAACTTAAAACGATTTTACTGCATGTATACAGCTAAATTCAGAAAAGTTGCTTTTTGATTCGCATAAATTAAAAATTAACAACTGAATAAAATTATATAATTATTGCATGTACGGTCGTAGCGGCACTTTTATTATTTCAATTTTTCTTCTTCTCAAAAGCCTATAAAGATAGTTTAGAGACCCGTGACTGCTTTGCCTATAGGGGCCCGGAATTTCTGTCGGTGGGCCTGCATGGGTACAAGTTTGAGCTGTAAGGGCATGGATGCATATATACATGCACGTACATGCATACATACAAACATACGTACATACATGCATACATACATGCAGGTATACGGTATACGTATACATACAAACACACATACTTACATAGATACACACATACACATACATACATACACAGTTTACACACATCCATACACACATACATAAATGCATGCATGCCTACATACATACACATACAAGCACATAGATACACTTGCATACATTTGCATACATACATGCATACAGACCTATAAATAGCTGGTCATTAAAAATTGTTTTCGGGTCATTGTATTGTATTATTTTGACGTATTTTCGTGTAAGAATTCTACTGTTTCAAAAAATTAATTAAATGATAATGAGGACAACTTTTACCTATTCTTGTATTGTTTTGTTTATTTTGTCTTGTTTTATGCTGTTTGTGTATTTTTAATTACTGTATTGTAATGTATTTTGTATTGTATTGTTTTTTGTTGTGTTGCATTGTATTGCAGCGTATTGTACTATTTAGCATATTGTACCCTATTGTATTATTTAGCATATTGTACAGAATTGTATTGTACTCTCCTGTTCTGTAATGTACTATATTGTACTGTACTGTATTGTATTGTGTTGAACTGTATTGTACTTTATTGCATTGTAATGTACTGTATTGTACTGTATTTTATTGTATTGTATTATACTGTATTGTGCTGTATTGTTCTGTATTCCATTGTACTGTATTGTACTGTATTGCATTGTACTGTATTGTGCTGTATTCCATTGTACTGTATTGCACTGCATTGTATTGTACTGTATTGTATTGTACTGTATTGTGCTGTATTCCATTGTACTGTATTGCATTGCATTGCATTGTATTGTACTGTATTGTACTTTGACTGTGTTGTATTGTATTTTTACTGAATTGTGCTGTATTCTATTGTACTGTATCTATTGTACTGTATTATATCGCAGTGCATTAATAGATCAAGGTTCCCAACCTTTTTTATGTCCTGCATTCATAGGAAATGTTTGATTAATGTTCGCATCCCCTACGAAAGTGATATCATATTTGAAGTTGAATAAGTCAAATTTCAATTTTTTGAATCGTAGATTGAACCACATACACTCAAACAGTAGGCCTACTGCGGGTGAACAAATTGAACTAAAAAATAAACTTTTCACCCAGTGCATAAAATGCAAATATAAATTGAGTAATTAATAAAAAATTGTAAACAGTGAAATCAATCCAAATTGTGAACAAAAAATTCATGACTTCTTTGTTGGCAATGCCGTTTGTCTGCGTTCCGCCGGTGGGCGAGCTATAGACAAGCGTTAACTGTTGACAGATAATTTTTACATATACATACAGTACAATACTAACAAACTTCCCTCTTTGTCACACCCCCTGAAATGCCTCTTTGTCTCGCACCCCCTGGGTTCCGGGCACCTCTGATTGGGAACCTCTGATATATAAACTCAAAGACTTAATACCTTAAGTTTGAAGCACACGTGTTGGACTTCATGTCGGGACCAAACACAAAACATTGTGTTTACGAGCCAGCAACATAAAACAGACGAATCATTGTTCAATTGCTTAAATCAGGTGCACAGTTAGAATGATAGAAAGACACTGATGTTTTGCAAAACACCAGAATATAAAAAGCTTAGTGTCACGAGTTTACTATAGACTTGCTCACACGCCTGTTCTTATAACTGATAGTATACATGAACTAGTGGGGCAAAATTATATACGGGTTTAGAAGAGAAATGTATGGGGAAAAGTGACATCGTATACAGTAT
>OY744605.1:12379964-12384964 GCA_963556255.1 Allolobophora icterica | reverse complement strand
ATTAAGACAATTAACTGTTTCGATTAATATTCGTATAAATGCTTTTGTAAAAACTATAGCGCACGGCTTCGAGCAACAACACGACGGAAATGACGACTATTTGGATCGTCATATTTGTATAGCGCCTTTTAAACGTTATAAAGGTCCTACATAATGACGACGATTGTGATTATGAATATGATGACATAAATATTTAAATAGCGCCTTTTTAAAATGAGAAATGACCTACATGACCAGTGATGATGATGATTATCTTTGCTCAGATTTGCTCATATCCTCCACTTGTAAACTGTTCGTATGCAGTGGGGACAAACAGACAGGCAGACAGACAGGCAGACAGACAGACAAGGATACAAGAAGAAACACAGAGACAAAAGTAGTGGATATTAGGCGTCTTTCATTTCACCAGATGACGTCCATAGGCGGCTTTCATTTCACCAGATGACGTCCATAGGCGGCTTTCATTTCACTAGATGACGTCCATAGGCGGCTTTCATTTCACCAGATGACGTCCATAGGCGGCTTTCATTTCACCAGATGACGTCCATAGGCGGCTTTCATTTCACTAGATGACGTCCATAGGCGGCTTTCATTTCACCAGATGACGTCCATAGGCGGCTTTCATTTCACTCGATGACGTCCATAGGCGGCTTTCATATCAATCGCTATGAGTATGATTTATGATTTATTAATTATCATTTAGGCATACACACACACAAACATCATTGCAAATACACACACACACACCAAACCAAATACACACACACACACACACACACACACACACACACACACACACACACACACACACACACACACACACACACACACACACACACACACACACACACACACACACACACACACACACACACACACACACACACACACACACACACACACACACACACACACACACACACACACACACACACACACACACACACACACACACAACAAACCAAATACACACACACACACACACACAAACACACACACACACTAACAAACAACAAATCAAATACACAAACACACACACACACAAACATCAAACCAAATACACACACACGTTTTGAACTCTGCCTTACTCATTCAAAATCTGTTATCAGAAATGGACTCTGCACTTTAGACACATCTTGCATTCCACAGAAGGGCTCTAAGAGGTGTTTATCCAAAAAGACAATGGAACTATACCCAATGCTTGGCCACGCACACAACTCATGTTGAAGCAATCATTCCAATTACCATGCTAGCATATTTCAAGTTTGCATATTCAGTTGGATTGAGAGTTTACATATAAAACTTAGGAATTCCAAGTTGTATGAGGGATTTCTACAGTAAAATGTCCACTTTTAGCGTGTGATGATGCACGATGTGTAAGCTTTCATGCTAAGATGACAACGGATATGTTACAAAGATGTGCAAGACATTGCAAACAGGCATCTCTTGACGTCTAAGGATTGCTGGGAAGAGAGAGTTTATTTAGCAAAATTACAAGTTTTGAGAATGCAGAGACGCATATGAGGAGAGAAACGTATGTCTTTTAGGGTGTGAGGAGAGCTAGTATGAAGGTTTGCACAGTAAAATGTGAGCTTTTGAGTTGCATGAGTGCTTGTGATGGTGATTTCTATACTAAAATTACAACTTCTTCGTTTCAAGATTCGCAAACTAACCTCTCTTATGTTTTAAAGTCAGCTGGAAAGAGAGCTTTTGCAACAAACTTACAATTTTGAGGTTGTAGCGTAACATGTGAGGTGAGAAACTTAGGTCTTTCAGGGTGTGAGGAGAGCTAGCATGAAGGTTTGCACAGTAAAAATGTGAACTTTTGAGATGCATGAGTGCCTGCTATGCCCATTTCTATACTAAAATTAAGACTTGTAAGTTTTCAAAGACATGTGGAGTTGGAAACTTATGAATTTTAGATTGCATGGGACGATGAACTGTATGGTTCAGTTACAACTCTTAGTATCGAACGTCGCACAGTTTGAATCTGATACACTAAATTCTGAATTCTTGACTCTGAACATGTATGAAATACCAACCTGTGCAGTAAAAATTTGAAAAAACTTAGTTTACTGAGACGTGCACAATGAAGATTTGGACGTTAAACTTCAAACTTTTAAGGTTTCAAAGACATGTGGAATGAGAGTTTTAGTAGGACGCTAACGAATTTTTATTTGGGAAGACGGTTGAAGCGCATGCTTTCAGAGTAAAAGTCCAACTTTCTATGGTGGAAAGACACGAGAATGTTTGGTTCTACACTAAAATGGTAACGTTTAAGTTGAAGACCTGCACGCGATGACGACTTGCATACTAGAATTACAACATTCTACTTTGTAAAGACGGCTGCAGCGAGGGTTTTTACAACAGTTGGCAAATTTTAAGTTCATAAAATGGTTGAGACGAAGGTTTTTAGATTGAAAAGCTGGTTTACATTATAAAATTTTGTCTTTCTTTAGATGCAAAGAAGTATGAGACCAATGTTTTCATTATAAAATTGTTACTCATAGGGTAGAAAGACAGCTTGAGTGGACATTTCTACAGTAAAATTATACATTTAGGTGTATTTAGTGCTGCTAAGATTAAGTCTTTCTACATTGTGCAGACAAATGGAATGCTGATTTCCACAGTAAAATGACAACTTTTAGCATGCGAAGACGCAGAACATGAGAGCTTACTTGCTAAATGACAAGTTTTTGACACCAAGATGCAGGCGTTGAAGGTTTGTGTAGGAGGCTGAAGTCTTTCGCGTTTGCATATGCAGTTGGATTGAGAGATTACTTATAAAACTTAGGACTTGCAAGCTGCATGAAGGATTTCTACAGTAAAATGTCGACTTTTAGCGTGCGAAGATGTAGTAGGCCTATGTGAGAGCTTACAAGCTAAAATGAGATCATTTATGTTACAAAGATGTGCAGGACAGTTCAAACAGGCATCTCTTATGCTGTAAAGCCTGCTGTGAAGAGAGTTTATGTATCAAAATTACAATTTTTGGAATGCAGAGACGCATATGAGGAGAGAAACTTATGTCTTTTATGGTGCGAGGAGAGCTAACATGAAGGTTTGCATAGTAAAATGTGAGCTTTTGAATGCGCAGGACAGTGCAAACAGGCATCTCTTGTGGTATAAAGCCTGCTGAGAAGAGAGTTTATGTAGCCAAATTACAATTTTTGCAACGCAGAGACACATATGAGGAGAGAAACTTATGTCTTTTATGGTGCGAGGAGAGCTAACATGAAGGTTTGCATAGTAAAATGTGAGCTTTTGGATGCGCAGGACAGTGGAAACAGGTATCTCTTGGGCTGTAAAGCCTGCTGAGAAGAGAGTTTATGTAGCAAAATTACAATTTTTGGAATGCAGAGACGCATACTAGGAGAGAAGTTTATGTCTTTTAGGGTGGGAGGAGAGCTAACATGAAAGTTTGCATAGTAAAATGTGAGCTTTTGAGTTGCATGAGTGCTTGTGATGGTGATTTCTATACTAAAATTACAACTTTCTTCATTTCAATGAAATATTTGCACGCTGATTCTAGTGTTTTAGCTGATCGACTTATACAAAAACGTGAAATATTAGCATGGAAAGGTTTAGATAAAGCTGAGGAGCGCTAGGAGTGGCAGGGGCGGAAGCAGCGGCGGCAGCGGAGGTTGCAGAGGCAACGGCTGCAGCGGCAGCAGCAAATGCAGCTGTGGCAGTGGCGATGGATTTGTGTTAAAGGTAGGTTTTCGATTGAAGCGTATATGCAAAGTCTGTAAAATGATACATTTTGCGTCGTTTGGATGGTGAAACTAATACATGTGATATTTCTACATGATATTGTGTGAAGCCAGAACATGGAATTTGTTGAAACTTAAAGGTTTTGACTTAAATGTTTTTTGAAAAGAAAGTGAAAATGTGCATCTTCTACAGATTTTTGGTAATGGAACAGATGTGTATGAAAGTTCTATTTGGAGTAATGTGAAACACTTTGTAGTTATTTGAGCGAAAAGAGCCTTTTCGAGTGGAAAACATGGTGCATTTTAGAGAAATCGGGAGTTGGAAATGCTAGGTATAGTATTTCTAGTTGAAGTTTATTCATAGAGGTGAATTGTACACATTTGTAGGAAAAGGCATTTTTTCGATTGAAGCACATTTGCAAAGCGCTTAAAATGATTTATTTTGAAAAGTTCGAGTGATGGAATTGGTGTGTAACATAGTTCTAACAAGAGTTTGTGCTACATGAAGCGTAGCACATCGATGAATTTTTGTTGGAAAAGACATGTTTCAGATTGAAGCGTATGTAAAAAGCACCTAAACTGAACATTTTTAGAGACTGTGAATGGTGAAACTGTTATGTATGGCAATTCTAGCTGGAGGGAACAAAGCACGCTGGTGTAATTTGTACTGAAAACGAGTGCTTTTGATTAAAAGACATTTGCAAAGTCTGTTAAATGGTGCAATTTTAAGAAATTTCAGAAGATGGAACTGCTCGATGTGATAGTTCTAGGAGAGCGTTGACGCTACGATTTGTTGGAAAATGAGTGGTTTTTCCTGAAGTACATGTACAAAGCATGTAAAATGTTGCATTTTGGAGAGTTAAGGTTGTGAAATTGATGTGACAGAAGCAACTTCAATATGTGTGAGACTTTGTGTATTTTCGTTCTCAAGGGTTTTTCAAATACATGCTAAAAGACATGAGCTGCGTATTACAAGTTGCGTTATTTGAGTAATACAATTTCACAATTTCTATGTCGAGTCACCAAAGTTTCTGTGACAGGCTCTTGCAGCATATGAAAATCTATGCTCTACGCGCAGACTTGTCAGATTTGTAGAATATAATACTAGGAAAAATTTGTCTCATCATTATAGTTCCGCAAACGCCCAATTTACTTTAATGTTTAAAAATTTCAATGTTTAAAAATTTCAATCTGAAAATTTTCAGTTTGAAAATTTTCAGTTTGAGAAATTTCAGTTTTAAAATTTTCAATTTGAAAATTTTCAGTTTGAGAAATTTCAGTTTGAGA
>OY744605.1:12372139-12379764 GCA_963556255.1 Allolobophora icterica | reverse complement strand
ATAAAGACTCCTTAATTCAAGGACTGAATGTCCAATGTACATACTGAATGAGTTTGGGGTAGAGTCTCCACAAGGTCAAATTTAAAAGTCAGCCAGCGGCCGAAACAAGCAAAGGGCAGCCTGAAGAGTTTGCATTGTATAATAAACCTCTATACGTCTACGTTAGACTCAGAATTAACATCCGCAATTGTAATCTGTAATTCTTAATCCGTATTTGTAATCTGTAATTCGTAATCCGTATTTGTAACCTGTAATTCGTAATCCGTAATTGTAATGTGTAATTCGTAATCCGTAATTGTAATCTAGTGACGACAAATTCGTTACCATCATAGGGAGCAAGATATGTTTCGAGGGTTCTTGAAACTCGAGTGCCACAAGGCGTGAGAATGTAATCTCAACTTCGTTAAATGAACAGACCTCGCCGCAAAGCGAAAGTAATTGAAAGAGGGAGGGATAGAGGGATGGAACAGGAGAAGAGTGGGCAGAGGGGAGGGACGAACAGAGTGGCTAAAGGAGAAGGGAATGACATAATGACCGTAGATCCAGCTGCAATCGACAACATCGGTCGAGACGAGGGGCGCCGGCGGTTTCCAGTGTGTTTATATATGGAGATAGAAGCGACCCACACAGTCACTGGAGCCGCCCTCACCGCTTGCCCATCACGATCCGCTGCGATGGAGTGGGGGGAAGCAAGCAGCAGGGGCTGGGCCGACAGAAGACATCAGAGAGTCTTAGAGTCCTGCCGCAGATGTGGCCCCCTTCTCCTCCTTTAATACCTCCTCTGTACTCTCCTATTTCCTCTAATTTCCTCTCCTCCCTCCTTCTCGTTCTCTTCCGCCTCACATTTTCCTCCTCCCTCGACCTCTTCTTCAATCTCCTAATCCTCCTCTTCGTCCCTCCACCTTCCTGATGCTCTTCTTCCTCCTCCTAGTTGTCTTCCTCCTCATGCGGGCGGCCTTGGGTGCAGGCGGCTCGGTTTCTCTTTACATTCCATTACTTTTAGTTGCCACATGGAGTCCTCCACCGGGGCCTCCTCCGCCTGCCTCCTCGTCCGCGTCCTCGCTCCTCCTCCTCCTCCTCCCTCTTCCTCCTCGTCCTCCTCCTCGCTTGTCCTCCTCCTCCTCATTCTCTTCATCCTTCCTCCTCGTCCTCCTTCTCTCTCTCCCCTCCCCTATTCCATTTCCTTCATTTCCTCCTTCCTCAGTTTCCCACCCTCCTCTTCCGTCTCCTCCCGCATCTTTCTCCATCTAATGTCTCCTACGAAGTCAACCTATTCAGCTCCAGATAAAACTGTTGTCCGCTGTATATTCAATTAAGCCACCTCGTCCTCCTTCTCTCCTTCTCTCTCCTACATGCTCTTGTCAGCCTGCCTGCCTGTCTGCCTCCGTCTGTGTCAGTGTGTTTATGCATCTGTCGTCATCCATCAGTCGATGACAATAGATTTGCTGTCGTCTGCGGCGCATGCGTGACACGAGGTCACATGACCGGTCAAGACAACAATGACCGACGATACGACGTCGACCCCGACGATCAAGAGTCCATTGCAGCGGACTGCAATTTGTAGTCAGTCAGCCAGCCAGCCAGCCAGCCAGCCAGCCAGGCCAGCCAGCCAGCCAGCCAGCCAGCCAGCCAGCCAGCCAGCCAGCCAGCCAGCCAGCCAGCCAGCCAGCCAGCCAGCCAGCCAGCCAGTCAGTCAGTCAGTCACTCAGTGAATCAGCCAATCAGCCAGCCAGCCAATCAGCCAGTCAGTCAGTCAGTCAGCCAGTCAGTCAGATCAGTCAGTCAGTCAGTCAGTCAGTCAGTCAGTCAGCCAGCCAGCAGCCAGCCAGCCAGCCAGCCAGCCAGCCAGTCAGTCAGTCAGTCAGTCAGTCAGTCAGTGAGTCAGCCAATCAGCCAGCCAGCCAATCAGCCAGTCAGTCAGTCAGTCAGTCAGTCAGCCAGTCAGTCAGTCAGTCAGTCAGTCAGTCAGTCAGTCAGTCAGTCAGTCAGTCAGTCAGTCAGTCAGTCAGTCAGTCAGTCAGTCATTCATTCAGTAATTCAGTCAGTCAGTCAGTCAGTCAGTCAGTCAGTCAGCCAGTCAGCCAGTCAGTCAGTCAGTCAGTCAGTCAGTCAGTCAGTCAGTCAGTCAGCCAGCCAATCAGCCAGCCAGCAGCCAGCCAGTCAGTCAGTCAGTCAGTCAGTCAGTCAGTCAGTCAGTCAGTCAGTCAGCCAGCCAGCCAGCCAGCCAGCCAGCCAGCCAGCCAGTCAGTCAGTCAGTCAGTCAGTCAACCAGCCAGCCAGCCAGCCAGCCAGCCAGTCAGTCAGCAGTCAGTCAGCCAGCCAGCCAGTCAGTCAGTCAGTCAGTCAGTCAGTCAGTCAGTCAGTCAGTCAGTCAGTCAGTCAGTCAGTGGGTCATTCATTCACTCATTATTCATTTATTCATTCACTCAGTCTGTCAGTCATTCACTCATTATTCATTCATTCATTCATTCACTCAGTCTGTCATTCATTCAGTCAGTCAGTCAATCAGTCAGTCAGTCAACCAGCCAGTCAGTCAATCAGTCAGTCAGCCCAGTCAGTCAGTCAGTCAGCTAGCCAGCCAGCCAGCCTGTCAGTCAGCAAGTCAGCCAGCTAGCCAGCCTGTCAGTCAGCAAGTCAGCCAGCCAGCCAGCCAGTCAGCCAGCCAGTCAGTCATTCAGTCAGCCAGTCAGCTAGCCAGCCAGCCAGTCAGTCAGCCAGTCAGCCAGCCAATCAGCCAGCCAGCCAGTCAGTCAGCCAGTCAGTCAGTCAGTCAGTCAGTCAGTCAGTCAGTCAGTCAGTCAGTCAGTCAGTCAGTCAGTCAGTCAGTCAGTCAGTCAGCCAGCCAGTCAGTCAGTCAGTCAGTCAGTCAATCAGTCAGTCAGTCAGCTAGCCAGTCAGCCAGTCAGTCAGTCAGCCAGTCAGCCAGTCAGCCAGTCAGTCAGTCAGTCAGTCAGTCAGTCAGTCAGTCAGTCAGCCAGTCAGCCAGTCAGCCAGTCAGCCAGTCAGCCAGTCAGTCAGTCAACCAGTCAGCCAGTCAGTCAGTCAGCCAGTCAGTCAGTCAGTCAGTCAGTCAGTCAGCCAGTCAGTCAGTCAGTCAGCCAGTCAGCTAGCCAGCCAGCCTGTCAGTCAGCAAATCAGCCAGCCAGCCAGCCAGCCAGTCAGTCAGTCAGTCAGCTAGCCAGCCTGTCAGTCAGCAAGTCAGCCAGCCAGCCAGCCAGTCAGCCAGCCAGTCAGTCATTCAGTCAGCCAGTCAGCTAGCCAGCCAGCCAGTCAGTCAGCCAGTCAGCCAGCCAATCAGCCAGCCAGCCAGTCAGTCAGTCAGTCAGTCAGTCAGTCAGTCAGTCAGTCAGTCAGTCAGTCAGTCAGTCAGTCAGTCAGTCAGCCAGCCAGTCAGTCAGTCAGTCAGTCAGTCAATCAGTCAGTCAGTCAGCTAGCCAGTCAGCCAGTCAGTCAGTCAGCCAGTCAGCCAGTCAGCCAGTCAGTCAGTCAGTCAGTCAGTCAGTCAGTCAGTCAGTCAGCCAGTCAGCCAGTCAGCCAGTCAGCCAGTCAGCCAGTCAGTCAGTCAACCAGTCAGCCAGTCAGTCAGTCAGCCAGTCAGTCAGTCAGTCAGTCAGTCAGCCAGTCAGTCAGTCAGTCAGCCAGTCAGCTAGCCAGCCAGCCTGTCAGTCAGCAAATCAGCCAGCCAGCCAGCCAGTCAGTCAGTCAGTCAGCTAGCCAGCCTGTCAGTCAGCAAGTCAGCCAGCCAGTCAGTCAGTCAGTCAGTCAGCTAGCCAGCCAGTCAGTCAGCCAGTCAGCCAGCCATCCAGTCAGCCAGTCAGCCAGTCAGCCAGTCAGCCAGTCAGTCAGTCAGTCAATCAGCCAGTCAGTCAGTCAGTCAGTCAGCCAGCCAGTCAGTCAGTCAGTCAGTCAATCAGTCAGTCAGTCAGCTAGCCAGTCAGCCAGTAGGTCAGTCAGTCAGCCAGTCAGCCAGTCAGTCAGCCAGTCAGCCAGTCAGTCAGTCAGTCAGTCAGTCAGTCAGTCAGCCAGCCAGTCAGTCAGTCAGTAATTCAGTCATTCGGTCATTTAGTCAGTTAGCCAGTCAGTTAATCAATCAATCAGCCAGCCTGCCAGTCAGTCAGTTAGTCAGACAGGCAGTAAGTAAGTATGTGAGCCACTGAGTCACTATCTGGCAATGCACTCGTTCATTTCATTCAACCCTTCATAAGTTCATTCGTTCATTCGTTCGTTCATTCGTTCGTTTATTTGACTATTAATTCGTCTATTCGTTCGTTCGTTCATTCATTCATTCATTCATTCATTCACTATATAACTCACTCGCTCGCCGACTCACTCTCAGTAACTTCAACCTCGCACATGTGATATATATATACGTTCTCGTTTCGTCGACATTCACATACAGGATGTCACGCGCGTGCCTCGCGAATACGTATATAAAGCGACAACGCTTTACCCTTAGACCATCTACGTAGCATATACAGAGCAAAATACACGACACCGCGTTCCCATGTATCATTACGACCAATTACTTCCAATTACCCCCGTAGGGCCAGCACTTTGTCGGTCAGTTCTGTTTGTTGGGCAGCGATAAGGCGTCGACGAGACCAAGTCATGACCATTTCTGTCGCCTATGTACACACGCCGTGATTACGTAGTCGTCTGAGCTGAATGAGAGCCAAATTCTGACACCTAGCGGTCGTTTATAAAGATTATTGGTGGCCATCTTACGGCGAATGTGGCCGCTAATGAGCCGCCCGGTCTGACACGCTGTAAATTTCGACGCGCGGAGGTGTGCGCCGAAACGAAAACCCGGGAGATTATAGGTTGCGTGTGAAGGATGGCCTATAGGACTCGGGCGAACCTCCGTGGAGGTGATAAAAGGGTATTTGATCTCACAAATACAATGATACTATAGCGGATGGATTGCCGTTCGCGGTCAGATAATGCAAATTTAAACCCGACTGTCGTCTTTGGGTCGGGTCCCACTAATTCGTACGTGACACTTTAAAGGGACGCTGGTCCCGACGAATGGATCCCAGTATGTCGTTACGCTTCGATGATTTCACAACGATCGCTGCTAACGCTGATGTGTATCGTGAAGATTGGCGCGCGATTTAATGGAAACGCTTATGGCTGATGTGCGGAAAAAGGAAGAGAGAGAGAGCAATGAGAAGAGGAAAGCAGATAGGGATGGATGGATGGATGGATGGAGGAGGGAGGGAGGGATGGAGTCTGGGTCTATTCATCCATCATCCCGAGGCAGGAATTAATAGCAGCCGCTGAAACCGAGATGAAGGCAGCGATTGACCTTTCCATGCGTGACGGATGTTAACTCCTTGGAGTAAAAATCGCTATTGACGCTCTGATTCCTATATTACGCATAACAACCAATTTATTGCAGTTTCATATATTCACATCCTGATACACATTATATATATATATATATATATATATATATATATATATATATATATATATATGCAAAATTTTAATTGGAACAATATCAGGTATACAATTGAAAAATACATTATGTATATATTTTGGTTCATTTTCACGCATTCATTATAAGTGGAATAATAACTTTGAATTATTGCAAGCAGTAATGGATTATCTTGGTAGGCCTATAGGGCGAATACTTTTGGATAATTAGAGCTTCTATTATATAATTGAAATTTCATGTATTGGCCTTTATCGAAGGCAAAATAATAATAATAATAATAATAATAATAATAATAATAATAATAATAATAATAATAATAATAATAATAATAATAATAATAATAATAATAATAATAATAATAATAATAATATAATATCTTTTCTTTAATTAAGCGCCTGCTAACCGCACTGCGCTGTACAGTGAAACGGCAGCCACGCAGGGCGCCTTACATACAAGTATACAGAAGAAGCCCATGATAAGTTTAACAGGAGTCGAATACAACTGTTTTTAACGGCAGCCACACAGGGCGCCAATCACGGCCTAACACTCACTTAACTACCGCCGCCATTTAGCGAGTAGAAGGCTGAGTAAACCTTATGGACGGCTACGGGATTCGATCTTGGTACCTTCTGCACTTCACACCAGTGTGTCATCAATTACTCTACGGGAAAAAAGTGTGAAGTCACTAAAGTGCTTATACCCTGAATTGCACAAGTCATCCATCCATATTTTCATTCGTTCATTCCATTGTTCTTTCGTTCATTCAGAAACTGATTGCAGACAAAATAGAAGAGCAGTTCCTTCAGCTAGCCCCGAGGCATCCATGGGAATGAAGTGTTAGCGACTTCATTTTCTTAGCCTCGGCATAGGAGAGCGTGTGGCCAGTCCTCTCCCTCGCCGTTTCATCTTACCACCGACAGTGTACCGTCAGTGTACTCATCATAGCTGAGTTGGCTATATATAGGGGGTGCATGTGGAACAGAAATCTCGAACCAAATTTCTGTCCTGGCGGGGATTTGAACCCCCGACCTCTCGTTTGACAGTCCAACACCCTAACCACTATCAAGCGCCCCCATACAAAAACACGACAAAATAACAAACTCGTTATAATACTATAAATCAGTGTGTAACTGCATGATTATAATAGGGCCTTCTATCACTAAGTGTAGCAATGTCAATCATAATCTCTTGGTGTATACTTCTTATGAAATCGTATAATTTATATGAATCAACAATATCAGCGTAAAAATCCGGCAATTGCTCAGTTGAATTGTCATTCCTGGAAAAAGCATCAGACCTGGAAATATGGGCCTACTATGACGACATCATGACGTAATTATGTGTGCATGACGTGAAATGTCAAATATTGCATGCAGCAGAATGACATGTCATGCAGGCATCACGTCTTGACGTCAAGATCAGTCGCTTGCCCTGAGAGCCTTCTTAAAGGAAAACGGTTCGAACGGGTAACCCTCACCCTTGTAGAACTTGCTCTGGAACTCGACCCTGTAAAACAAAAAGGCATCTTGCCTCAGCGTATGAATAAAGGTATACTGTATAGCTCGTATACACGAAAAGGCAAAGTAAGGTATAAAGTGAGGCAAGACAATACAATGCACGGTAGGGTAAGACTATTGAGGTAAGTGAAGTTAAGTAAAGTAGGGTAATGAAAGGTATACGGTGAGGCATATGACAAGTTAGACCAAAAAATTGCATACGCGTAATCTGATGACTTTTCCAAACATAGTAAATATATTATGAAAAAACACATCCTGCAGAAAACTACATCACTAAATCTGTTCTGCAGAAAATGTAGGTCAACCGAAGGTCAATTAAGTAAGAAATATAAATTGGCGAATAATCAGATTCACTTTATGTGCCTTGTAATGTGGACGGTGGCGTTAATATTTTCGTAATAGTAGTTGTAATAATATTATAATAATAGTAGTATATACTATTGTTACAATTGGCGTAACACTATTATTTTTTCCCGAAGAAGAAGAAGAAGAAGAAGAAGAAGAAGAAGAAGGAGGAGGAGGAGGAGGAGGAGGAAGAAGAAGAAGAAGAAGAAGAAGAAGAAGAAGAAGAAGAAGAAGAAGAAGAAGAAGAAGAAGACGAAGAAGAAGATGAAGAAGAAGAAGAAGAAGAAGACGAAGACGAAGAAGAAGAAGAAGAAATATAGATATAT